>CM061142.1:245537488-245859988 GCA_030789695.1 Scilla litardierei | reverse complement strand
AGCAATGCTTACAAGTATGCAAGGTCACCTTAGCAAGCGAGTAAGTAGACCATCTCGAGCCCAGTGTGACAATCGACCTTAGCCTATATGATCTTACTTATTTTGCCATTTCATACACATGGTCACAACACATGGTCACAGTATCATTAATCACGGACCCAGATGTAGATGATGAACGCACAAGCTAGTCATTTGCAGGAAAATTCGTGAGACACGCTAGTCTCCTTTGCCAGTGCAAAAGCCACCGTTGTACCCTACACCGTGCGCACTCACTGTGACACGTCTTATTGCGGGACAGAGTTCACACTCAGCCCGCTTCCTATAAATAGGTCCGTTCACAAACCAAGATGCGTCCGATCACCACCCCCTCTCGTTCTGCCCCAACTCTTTGCCACTGAATCCACACGTTTTTGCTAAAATTATTCCATAATGCTGCCTAGGAGCCGAACACTTCCATCCAGGATCCATGACAACGTCGTAAGTCCGAAAGAACTGACCAACATGCTTGTAATTTGTGACTATCCAAGCTTCTTCTCCTGCTCATATAGACTTGTTGCTTTATTGTTGTGACTACTCTTTTTTCAGCTGGGCGAAAATCTCGATGCAAGGGTGTACTTTGAAGTGCAGTCGCATCCCAAACCTCGCGAGGATGTCGAGTCCAGCAACCCTCAGCCCAACTTCTCCAAGTGTTTCGATGATGATGGCCGCCTCAAGCGAACTGGTACACAATTTTGTTTATCAATTGTAAAGACTCGAACCTCTCAAAATTCTGAAAATTTGAGTATGACATTATGGGAACAGGTACGGTGTGGACAGCATCGTCTCACATAATCACTGCAGTCATCGGATCGGGAGTCCTGTCACTTGCTTGGGCCATAGGGCAGCTGGGCTGGATCGCAGGACCTGCGGTCATGATTCTCTTCGCCTTGGTGATCTACTACACCTCCAACCTCCTCTCTGACTGCTACAGGACCGGCGATCCCCTCTCAGGGAAGAGAAACTACACGTATATGGATGCTGTGAGGGCAAACTTAGGTAGGTATCGCCAAAGTACAACTTCCTTAAATCACTGTCATTTTGCGGTAATATTGTTTGTGTGCACAGGCGGAACAAAGGTCAAAATCTGTGGTGCGATCCAGTATGTGAACCTCGTTGGTGTGGCAATCGGTTACACAATCGCTGCATCCATCAGTATGGTGTAAGAGGCCTTACCATTGTGATCTATTTCTGGATTATTTTTTCAGCTGCGGTGATGATTCGTATGCAGGGCAATCAAGAGGTCTAACTGCTTCCATACTCACGGAGATGAAGCCCCGTGCAAAACGTCTAGCAACATGTACATGATCATCTTCGGGATCGCAGAGATTCTGTTCTCTCAGATCCCCGACTTCGATCAGGTGTGGTGGCTCTCCATAGTCGCCGCAGTCATGTCGTTCACCTATTCCACCGTCGGCCTGAGCTTGGGCGTCGCCAAGGTTGCAGGTAAGATCTGTTACAGATAAGAATCAAGTCGATATCAGACTTTAATCATGGCACCGCTCTTATGTTATCATCGAAGAAAAAGGCGATTACAACCAAAGGAAGGAATAGTGTGTTTCATATAACTACAAATGAATCTTCCAGTAAATGATAGCGAACCTCTGGCCCCAACACAAAAGCACTAACAATCAATGAAAAAGGCCTCAACTCACTTAAAGAAGCGCAACATATAAAGGCCGATAGAGACAGGCACAAACAAAATTTTATACTAGGGTGTACACAAGTATGTCTGTACTCAAGTTGTAAACCTTGATAAACACATGTAAAAAAAACAAATTGATACGTTCATTGTGTGCATGTGTGAATGGAAGCAACCATGCAAGAATATGGACATTTTAAGTAAATATGTGTTTGCATATGCATACGAGTACACATATATGTTCATGCATGTTCTCTAAGTCTTGGAATTTGCAAGATTTGCTGTCTTTGACCTTGTATTTCTGCAACAAACACAAATTAAAAAAATACAAGAACATCATATTGGTTATTTTACATGGTCCAGAACTCTGCATCCCACATAAACGCACTAAGAAAATATATTAAAGCAAAGCAAAAAAGCATCGGCGCACTTTGTGAGAGTCAACACAAAGGCCAAATCAAGATTGCACAAATTAAAAATCCCACTAGCATACAAATTTACCTGGTACACTGCTAGCAAAAATGTGTAAATACGCTTAACTTACTAAAGCTACATGCCTACATGTATTGTGTTACATTCATGCATGCATGCGCACATCCATACATGTAGTAATATCTGTGTGGGTAAGAACATATGCAAGAACATGCGCATAGATTTTAATTGATCATGTATTATATCCATGTCAGCATATGATCTGCTCCTGCAAGTTCTTTTTGCTTGGAATTTGCATGTGGTGCTTTTTTACGTAAGGGCTTGTGCATGCCTTTTGACCTTGTATTCATGCAAATATCGTTAGTATGCCAGTGAATCTACATTCTACAGTATATCCAAATAGTATATCCAAATAACATGGAGCATAATCCCCACATGGGAAAACATTAAAAACCCCCCAAAGAAAGAGGTTCGACATTATTACATGGGGTTGGACCATATACACCCCCTAAGAGGGGTGTATGTAATGATCACTTTCCAAACATGATAAAAGGGAGAGTGTGTGACATGACAAGCGATGGGATATTTTTTCCATCACTTTTATGTGAGTATATGCACGAGTATACATATATGTGTGTATTGCACACACGTGTATATATATGCTTATTATTGTGAGTTAGTGTATTGGGTGTGTGTGTAAAGTAAAGTAAGGGATAATATATATATGAGGGGTTAGCCATCTTGTGGGGCTAATCACTATTTTCCCAAAATCAACATGGTATCAGAGCAAAACACAAAACCCTAAAACAAACAAACTAACCGGCCGCCCCCAGCTCCTCGCACGCGAGCGCCGCCCTCCTTCGCTGCGTCGCCCCCCCCCCCCCCCCCCCCCCCCCCCCGATCTCCTCTTCTGGCGTCGACAGCAGGGTAGCCCCCCCGATCTCCTCTCCGACAAAGCAAGCCGATCTCCTCTCCGCTGCGGGCGCGCCCCCGATCTTCTCTTCGCCGCGTCGACCAGCGCCGCCAGCGCAGCGCTCGCCTGCGGGCGCTGCCGCCGTGTGCAGCTGCTGATCCGCGCGCGCTGCCGCTGATCCACTCACGTGCTGCCGCTACTGCTTCTCCGCTGCCCCTTCTCCCCAAAAGAGAACCCCAAGAAGAAAACCCTAACCCTAGATCTATGGTATGGTCATGAAAAGGACTTCATAGATTTACGGTTAGGGTATGACCTAGAAGAGGAAGAAAAGAAGTAGATCTGCGGATCTAAGGAGGGAGAAGGGAGAGATCTGCGGATCTGGAGAGATGGGAGACAATCTCACCTCAGCTGACATGAAGGCCTTCATCGGGGAGATAACGAAGCTACTTGCTTCGAAGGAGTTGGGATCCTCGAGTGGATCGATGCCTTCGCGACCAGTGCAGAAGCTGGAGTTGATGCCCAATGACGTGAAATTGGAAGGGACGAAGAATTACCTCAGTTGGTCCAGGAGGGTACTTCTCATCCTGAAGTCGAAGGGGTTAGAAGGCGTTGTTTTGGGTTCATGTAAGGAACCGGTGGATAAGGATGGGGATGATTGGAAAGTCTGGAGCACCACCAACTCACTGGTGGCTGCTTGGTTGATGACATCGATGGTTCCACCCATCGCTGGGATGGTGGAGGCCATAGAGAGTGCTGCGGGGATATGGAGTATAGTGGAGAAAATGTACTCTGGAGCAGGGAATGTGATGCTCATGATGGAGGTTCAGGGCAAGGTCGATACCTTGAAGCAGGGGGAGATGACTATTCTAGCCTACTCTGCGGAGTTGAAAAGGCTTTGGTCAGAGTTAGACCACTATGACCCTATTGATCTGCCTGATCCTAGGAGCGCTGCGATACACAGGAAGTGGGTGGAACGTAGGCGTGTGACACATTTTCTGAGGAACCTGAATGGGGATTTTGAGGTCAGGAGGGCGAGTATGTGTCACATATCCTCCATCCCCTCTCTGGAGGAGGCCATAGCTGCAATGGCACAGGAGGAGACTAGACTGAGAGTTATGAAGGATGAGGGTACTCAGGTCACTCGGGCTGCACTGGCTGTACCGGCAGTGGCAGCAGTGAGCGAGGATCGACAGTGCTACACCTGTGGGGTGAAGGGGCACCTGAGCTTTAACTGTCCACAGAAGGGTAGTGGACGAGGACGTGGCACAGTAGGCAGAGGAGGAGGTCGTTGGGGCCGTGGGGGCCGTGGACGAGGTCGCGGTGGCCCACGGGCCAACTTTGCTACCGCTGATGGACGACAGGAGACAGTGCTGATTGAGGCTACGCCAGCTGAGGCTTCTGATCTAGAGCAGCGGAGACAGTCCAGGCCTACTACTGAGAGCTCGGAGAGTCATGCAGACCAGACTAGGGATGTTGCTTCGCCATTCGGTAACTTTGCCCACTTCGCTCACACAGGATCAGGTAACCGATTAGCCCTTTCATGTAGAGATCATATAGAGTGGATTATTGACTCAGGTGCATCTAGCCATGTGTCAGGAGCATATAGACAGTTTTCCACATATAGACCACATACCATTCATGAAACTGTTCAGACAGCTGATGGCACATCCCAACCCATTAGAGGGATTGGCACTATTCAGTGCACTCCCTCCATACGCCTCTCTTCAGTCCTTCACGTCCCATCATTTCCAGTCAACCTCTTATCTGTTGGCTCTATTGTTGATGATCTCGACTGTAGCATTACTTTTGACTCTACTCATTGTGTGTTGCAGGAAAGGAAGACTGGGAGGAGGCTTGGGACTGGCGTCAGGCGTGATGGACTGTGGTATCTTGACAGAGCTAGTGGGGATGCTGCACTGGCTGTCGTTGGTGGAGAGAAGGAAAGGGATGTACTTTTGTTACATTGTCAACTGGGACACTTGCCTTTTGATATTTTGAGTAAAATGTATCCCGATGTTTTGAATAGAGTGAATGCAATGAATTTGAAATGTGATGCATGTGAATTTGGGAAACACACTATGACATCATATCCTAGTGTGGGGATGAGGAGTGTAGAGAGATTTCATCTCATTCACTCAGATGTTTGGGGGCCCTGCCCAGTGACTTCAGTAAGTGGGTTCAGGTGGTTTATCACCTTCATAGATTGTCATTCTCGGATGACATGGCTTTATATGATGAAAAACAAAGGCGAAGCATTGAAGTGTTTTCAAGACTTCCATAGAAGTGTCAGAAATGTGTATGAGGCCAAGATCCGTGTCTTGAGAACGGATAATGGGACAGAGTATGTAAACAGGGAGTTTGCATCTTACCTATCTGAGAGTGGGATAACTCATCAAACCACTTGTCCCAACACCCCTCAACAGAACGGAGTTGATGAAAGGAAAAATAGACACTTGTTGGAGGTAACTAGGTCACTCATGCTCACCATGAATGTACCTAAGATATTGTGGAGTGAAGCAGTGATGACAGCCACCTATCTTATCAACAGGATGCCTTCACGGATCCTTGGTATGAAGTCTCCATGTGAGATTCTTATGGGAAAGAACACTTTTGTAGTTCCACCAAAAGTGTTTGGATGCACATGCTTTGTGAGGGACCATAGACCTTCTGTGGGGAAGCTGGATGCTCAGGCAATTAAATGCATATTTGTTGGGTATCCTTCAAATCAGAAAGGCTATAGGTGTTGGAGTCCCGCAGAAAGAAGGCTGTTTGTGAGTATGGATGTGACGTTCAGGGAGACTGAACCTTTTTATGGAGGGCTGACAGATTCTACATCAGTATTTGATATTGGTGCCTCTCCAAACACAGGAGGAGCTGGTCGAGAGGGGGAGACTGATGACAGGAGGGTAGTGGTTGGACTTATACCGTGTCCTGTCGGGCCTACTGGTACTGGTCCTGATAGCAGGGAGGAAGAAAGGACCCTGGTGGAAGAGGAGGAAGACAGGTTGTACGGCAGGAAATATAGCAGGAGACAGAAGGATAGTCATGGCGATGGAGAACCCACTACTGAAGAACCACTAGCTCCACAGCCACATGTCGAGATTGATCAGTCTATCACGCCTGCTCGAGTCCCGACTTCCTTACTGCCTTCCTCTCCTATCACGGATGGTAACCTTTCTTTGCCTTCCTCTAGTCTAGATCTTCCACTTGCATCCCGTAGGGAGCCTCGTATCAATGCCGGCAGGCCTCCTGTACGGTATGGATATGAGACTGATATTGCTAATCATGTCTCATATGCCTCTCTTACTCCTGCATATAGGGCTATCATTGCATCCTTACAGTCTATCCCTATACCAAGTGATTGGCGAGTGGCAAAGCAACATCCCCAGTGGAAGAAAGCAATGCTCGAAGAACTTAAGGCACTGGAGAAGAACAAGACATGGAGACTTGTCTCACTTCCAACAGGGAAGAAAGCTGTGGGCTGCAAGTGGGTCTTCACAATAAAGAAAACTTCAGAATGAAAGGTGGACAGGTACAAGGCGAGGCTGGTTGCCAATGGCTACAGTCAGACTTATGGGATTGATTATGATGAGACATTTGCCCCAGTGGCAAAGATGAGTACTGTGAGAGTACTGATATCCTGTGCAGCGAATTTTGGATGGAAATTGCATCAGTTGGATGTAAAAAATGCCTTCTTGCATGGAGACTTACAGGAGGAGGTATACATGGAGGTTCCACCTGGCTTTGGCACACAACAGACGATGGGAAAGGTGTGCAGACTGGACAAGTCTTTGTATGGGCTGAAGCAATCTCCAAGGGCATGGTTCGACAGATTCAGGCGTGCAGTCATCACTATGGGCTACAAGCAGAGTAATGGTGATCATACTGTATTCTATAGACATTCAGGACAGCAGATTACTCTTTTGGCTGTGTATGTTGATGATATTATTATCACAGGAGATGATGAGGAGGGAATCTCTCACTTGAAGGTGAGGCTGGCGAGAGAGTTTGAGGTTAAGGACCTTGGACAGTTGGGGTATTTCCTTGGACTGGAGATTGCCAGGTCCAGGAAGGGTATAGTTCTCTCACAGAGGAAGTATGCCCTGGATTTACTGGCTGAGACTGGTATGTTAGGATGTCGTCCAGCAGTCACTCCTATTGATCAGAATCATAGGTTGCATTCACAATCAGGGGAGCCAGTAGACAAAGAAAGGTACCAGAGACTTGTTGGACGCCTTATCTACTTATGCCATACCAGACCTGACATTGCCTATGCTATCAGTGTGGTAAGTAGATACATGCATGATCCTAGGACTGGACATATGGAGGCAGTCTTCAGGATACTGAGGTATCTGAAGAATAGTCCAGGAAAAGGCATACTATTTGGTAGTCATGGTCACATGAATGTGACAGGCTACTGTGATGCGGATTGGGCCAGTTGCCTAGATGATAGGAGATCGACCTCGGGCTACTGTGTGTTTGTTGGGGGCAACTTGGTCTCTTGGCGCAACAAGAAGCAGGATTTGGTGGCTCGTTCCACTGCAGAGGCAGAATATCGTGCTATAGTGCATAGTACCTGTGAGATGATCTGGTTGAGATCACTCCTACATGAGCTACGCCTGCTGAGAGAAGGACCATTGCGGTTGTTGTGTGATAACAAGTCTGCAATTAATATTGCCAACAACCCAGTGCAACATGATAGAACGAAGCACATAGAGATTGACAGGTTCTTCATTAAAGAAAGAATGGACAAGAAACAGTTGGAGATCTCCTACATTACTTCTGGACAGCAACTAGCTGATTGTCTTACAAAGGGGTTGAACTCTAAAGGAGTAGAGGATGCTTGTAACAAGATGGGCATGATAAATATCTTTTGCTCATCTTGAGGGGGAGTATTGTGAGTTAGTGTATTGGGTGTGTGTGTAAAGTAAAGGATGAGGGGTTAGCCATCTTGTGGGGCTAATCACTATTTTCCCAAAATCAACACTTATGCAGGACACATATCTAGAAATGATGTTACCAAAATTCTAAGTTTTTCGTTCAACTCTCAGAGAACGGGAAGTTCAAAGGGAATCTTATGGGTATCAGCATTGGGGCAGTAACAAAAGCAGGAATAGTGACTCCCACTCAGAAGATCTGGAGGAACATGCAAGCCCTCGGCGACATTGCTTTTGCTTACTCCTACTCCATCATCCTAATTGAGATTCAGGCATTCCATCTAAACAACCCTATTTAAAGTAGATATTATATGTTTCACCAAGTGACATGCACTGTAACCTCCCTTTCTTCTTCCCAGGATACACTCAAGTCCCCTCCAGCTGAGAACAGAACCATGAGGAGAGCCACTCTGTTGAGCATTGCTGTCACAACAACATTCTACTTGCTTTGTGGCTGCATGGGGTATGCAGCCTTTGGAGATGATGCTCCATCCAACCTACTGACTGGTTTTGGTTTCTTCAATCCCTATTGGCTTATCGACATAGCGAACCTCGCCATTGTCGTGCATCTCGTTGGAGCCTATCAGGTATTGCATCCTACGTGACATATGTGCAACTTGGTGGGTAGCATATGGGTCAGTGAAATAATAAATTTGATAAATTCGACTCTTGGGAATTGAAATGCTAACTCTCATGCCCGAAAGCACTGGCAACTAACAGCACGATTATTGGAATTCAACACAGGTTTACTGCCAGCCTTTGTTCGCCTTCGTAGAGAAGTGGAGCGCTCAGAAATGGCCCAAGAGCGAGTTCATCATCCATGAATATGAGATAGTGATCCCCTTCTCGGGCTCAGTCTACCATCTCAACCTCTTCCGGCTAGTATGGAGGACAGTCTTCGTGATTATAACCACAGTCATCGCCATGCTATTGCCCTTTTTCAATGACGTGGTGGGGTTACTTGGTGCCTTTGGTTTCTGGCCGCTGACGGTGTACTTCCCCGTAGAGATGTACATTGCCCAAAAGAAGATCAAGCGGGGAACAAGCCAATGGGTGGGTCTCCAGATGATCAGTTTTACCTGTCTAGTTGTGTCCCTTGCTGCTGCTTGTGGGTCTGTCGCCGGAGTTATTCTGGACCTCAAGTCCTATCGGCTGTTTAAGTCTACGGCGTAAGGATTTTAAGTTTTCCAAGAGCTACAAGTTAAAAGAAGAACCGTAGAGAGTATGGATTAGGTATCTGTGGTGAGTGGTGAGTGCATGGCTTGGTGATGTGAGAGGGAGCATTAATGAGTTGGCATGTATATTACTTAAGTCTCTGAAATCCCGCTTGCTCACTATATGGCAGCCGATTATCTTGCTGTGGTTTTTTTAATTGATAATGTTAATGAATTTCCCTAATCGGTTTTGGGGATGAAGACAATCTATATTGCACTTTATGTGGCTACGACTTTGCCAATCCTCACCCTAACAAATGATATGCCTCTTGCACCGTTTCAAGTCATATTTGTTGGATCCTCGTGCATCTTCCCAACACTTACGCTAGGTACACAATGGCGCACAAATAATTCCACGCCCAAATTCCACCGAGAAGTCACCTAGGCATAAAATCAAACACATCACTGGTACAAGAGAGAGTTGTCACCAACAACCAACTCTATCAACGATCTTGCGACAGAAAAATGTAGGCACACGAAACAATCATATGAAAGTAAGAGCAAAACAAAAGATACGGAGATTTACCCGAGTTCGGTTGCAAACAAGCTACATTCAGTATCCAATGCACTCGTTTCCACTAATAATCAAGTAAGGCATACACCGACCCAATCTTCTTCTTCTTCATCCACCACAATGAGAGAGAAAACTCCAAGCAACAAGACCTAACACTAGATCTCTCACCATGCTCACACTCTCTCAACCAAATGGGAATCCTTGATATTCAAGCTCTTACAACATGTAGAGCTCCTCAATGGACCAACGCCCGCATCTAGCTAGATCACTCATTGATAATATAGCTCCAAACTAGGAAAACTACCCAATGGACTCAAAATCTACAAGCTAGAGAAAAAAAGAAGACACTCACCAATGGATCTCTCACAAAGAAGCTCTCTTGGCTCTCCAAATAGCCCTATATGTCTTTCTCCTTCAATC
Organism: Scilla litardierei; assembly: GCA_030789695.1. Taxonomy (NCBI): domain Eukaryota; kingdom Viridiplantae; phylum Streptophyta; class Magnoliopsida; order Asparagales; family Asparagaceae; genus Scilla; species Scilla litardierei. The sequence goes on along the minus strand of CM061142.1, from coordinate 245,849,880 downwards.
TCAGATCCAAGCTATATGGCAACATGCTCCTTTTCTCTATGGGAAAAATGACAGCAAGCTCACTCGTTTTTGTTTTTTAACCCTCTTATTTTTTCACTTCATCTGAAAACTATCGATCACACACTAGAATGGAGAGGTTGACTGCCAAAACAAAATTTAAGACCCCCAACAACCAAAACTATGGTCGGGCCCAACATGCAGTGTAAAACAAAGACTTTGTAGCACAAAATTAACAATATTGCCACTCACGCATGCTTAGAACAAAGAGAAAAAGGAACAATGATAGAATTTATGTACTATAACAAGTAATACATACCATCACTTTTTCCCCAGCTCGCCCATCGCCAACTCAATTAACTATCATTGGGAAGCCAATGAAGTTTCAATTGCACTAATACTCCTGAAGAGGTATGCATGTTGTTAACTATGTAGTTAAATCAGTGAGTCGGCAACGAGTCGGCCAAGTACCGACTCATGACTAGTCGAACGAGTCGGCGACTAGCCGACGACTAGTCGCACCCAGATGTTAACATATTTTATTTCATGTAATAGATGTTTCTTTTTTTAGGTTTGTACTGGGCATATAATTTTTCAGCTTAGATAAATTCTTTGAAAATTCACAATATTTTTAATCTTTTTCCATCATATTATTGCAGATACTGTCATATTAGAGTTCAATCAGTATACACCTGGTTCGCGATGGAGGCGAACAACCATCAGTCGAAAGGATCATAGGAAAGCTGGCAATGAGACAGTTGAATTCATGGCAGAATCAGGAAACTATACGGCAAGAATGAGATCTCTACATGGAAACAGATGTGGCCAGTCGTAGTTTTAGAGTGAACATTTTCTAGAGTTCATTACTGATGGTCATCTGATGAAAATCTCTTGGTGGGGCGAGTTTCAAGGCCTTCTTGGCTTCCTCTTGGAATTCAACTCGATCCACTGTGAATGTTTTGATTACCACGAAGTTAGAACGGGAGACAAACAATTTTTCTTCTTGTATTTTGATTGTAGAAGTATGCTGAAAAAGTCGGCCTAAGTCGGACCAAGTCGGACCAAAAGTCGGACCAAATCGGTCAAAAAGTCGGACCAAGTCGACGCCTAATCGGTGTCCGACTCACCTCCCGACTTTTGAAAAATTTCAAGTCGGTCATCCACCGACTCTCGACTAGTCGGTGACTAGTCGGCGACTAGTCGACGACTAGTCGACGCCTCGATATCATAGGTTGTTAATTACCAAGACAGTATCGATGTTTGTTTCAAAAAATAAACACAATACATAATGTAAGTCCAGTTGTAAAATATAACATTTGAAGGGTTTTTTAAAAAGGCTTTGCAAATACAAAAACTCAATGAAATAAGTGTTTCACCTTTCAAAATATGGGTGAATAGCTAGTGATAAATTCGCTGCAAAAAATATCAAGATTTTTCGGGTCTAAAACACTACAACTTCTAGCATTAATCAGCCCTTCAACAGTGATCGTCCTCATAATTATAGCATTTTGAAATTGAAAAGGGAGAGTGATTCACTTTGATCCAGCTAATCTTCTTCCTAACTAGACTGTATCTCTCTTTCCCGCTGAAGAAGAAAACCGCTCCACCTTATTTTAGATGGTTGGAAATCAAATATTCGTTTCCATTGTTTCTATATTCAAGGAACATAAGAAAACAAAATCATCGCATCACAAAACATCACCAAAAGAACAGGAAACTGGACGGGATCTATATAGGTCTCACAAGTCACAGCACGCCACTATTACAAACAAATCTTGCTAATGTCCCAGCCATGCCACAATCAATCTCTCTCTCTCTCTTCTTCCACTAGCTCTCTCATGACTGAGTCAATTGCCTAATGTTGTAGAACAAAGTTTCAACTGCACTAATACTACTAAACAGTATGCATTTTACTAATTACAACGACAGTATTGGTTTTTATTAGAAAACAAATACAATACATAATGTAAGTCCACGATGTTAACTGAAACATTTAACGGATTCAAAAAGGGCTTTGTAAATACAAAACATTAATGACCAAAATTGTTAGAATGGCTCAAAAGATTGCTAATGCAGAGCTGGTGCATTTTATTCCTATACTGACCTATGTATACAGCTAATTCATACAAACAATGCATGAATGCAGTGTTTCTTGCCATAAAACTCCAGCATGGAGTGTTTCTTTTTCAACCACACCATTTATTAACGTCATGATATATTACTGAAAAGAAATATAAAGTATTTTCTTTGGCTCACCTGGAATGTTTAGCTCATACGTGAGCCAAAGCATTTTTTATCAAAGAAGACATCATAAAAGGATGTTCTTCTGATGAGATTAGTGCAGGTCGATTAGAGTGGTAGAAGTGTATTAGTATTGAAGCTGAGCAGCAGCAGACTAAGAAGAAGAGAAAATAGGTTTCTTATGTCTTCTCCAGATAGCAGTATCTGTGTAGCATGGTATAAAGAAGAAGAGAAGAATTACAACTGAATGACCTCAAAATTTACCACTAGAAGCCAACAGAAAAAAACCATCAAGTTTACATAATTAACATGAGAATCATGTAGATCAGGTGGCACCTGATCTAACCTGATCTAATAGATCAGGTGCAAGACACAAAAAGGCGGACCCCAAAGAAAGTATAAGCCCGTGTGGGACTTGTACTTCTCATTTTTCGTGTCTTGGCACCAGATCTATTAGATCAGGTACCACCTTTTCTACATTATTCTCAATAAACATTCAAGTTTCATATACAAAAGGATAACATTACATTACTACAGTTCCCCCTTTGCTTCTCTGCACCGGTGTTACCACACACTCAACATGTACCAATCTCATTGTTGTTACTTGTTACCATAAACTCAACATGTACCGATCTCATTTGATGAATCTCCTATATAAGAGTTCTTCTCTGATAAAACATCATGGCTCACATAAGAGCCAAACACTTCACGTGAGTCAAAGAAAACACTCCATATTTCAGTTCAACCATATATATGTTGGATATGTGGTTGGCTGCACCAGTGTTACCACACACTCAACATGTACCGATCTCATTGTTGTTACTTGTTGCCATGCACTCAACATGTACCACTCAACATTTACCGATCTCATTTGAAGAATCTCATATATAAGAGTTCTTCTCTGATAAAAACATCATGGCTCACGTAAGAGCCAAACACTTCATGTGAGTCAAAGAAAACACTCCATATTTCAATTCAACCATGTATCTGTTGGATATTGAGTCACACTTAGGTAAATTATTTTGATATTGAGCAAACAATTAGTGTTGCTAATGAAATTTATGAGTGTATGTACACAAGACCAACTTCAATGAATTCAAAGTCAACATTGACAACAAGTCAAAGACATCATTCAAGCTCACAAAGACTGAAGATATGAAGATTAAGCTTGAAAATGGAGAGTGAAGGATTTGGAGCCTAAATTTGAAGATAAGAGAGCTCATCCAAAGACTCATGAAGTGCAAGATCTCCAAAGACAAGTTGAAGAATTAAGGATACTTCAAGACTCCAAAAATCAGCTTACCCCTCGGTATTCAAGCCTTATGGTTGCTTGGGTCGGTTGTACCGTCGAGGGGGTTGCCCCTCGGCTTGCGTCCAACCGACGCTCCGACCCGCTGGGGGAGTTGCCTCCAGGGCCGGTCTACCTGCTGAGTGAGCTATCCTCAGGCTTTACGGTTGGTCGGGGGATCGGTCTGCTGGGAGAGTTGCCTCCAGCCTTACGATCGATCAGGTGATCAGCCTGCTGGGGGAGTTGCCCCCAGCCTTACGGTCGATCAAGTTGACGGGCCAACTTGGGAAGCTATCCTCAGGCTTACAGTCAGCCAATAGGCCATCTTGCGGGAGGAGTTGCCCCCAGCCTTACGGATGGTCAAGTCGATCAACCTGCTAGGGGAGCTAGTCCCAGGCTCACAGTAGATCGAGATATCAGTCTGCTGGGGGAGTTGCCCCCAGCCTTACGGCTGGCCCGTGCGATCGACCTACTGGGGGAGTTACCCCAGCCTTGCGGTTGATCGAAGGTTAGGCCTGCTGGGGGAGTTGCCCCAGCCTTACTGTCGACCCATGCGATCGGCCTGCTAGAGGAGTCGCCCCCAGTCTTACGGTCGAACTTCGTAGTTGGCCTGCTGGGGGAGTTGCCTCCAAATTTGCTGCTGAGCTGGATTCGTCGAGAAGGCGGAGATTTGTACTAACGCGGATTAACATTTCGTTTTTCAAGTCCGGGGGTACATTTGGAGGAAAGCGAAAAATGGGGAAGATAAAGGCAAGCTAGTCTCGCCTGGGGGTGGGGCTACTGCCGATTATACCGTCTCCTCACTCGATTACGCGCACTGCGGTTTGGACGACATCCACCTTCTTTCCCTTGTCCATCTGCCTGGAAGTCCCCTCTCCAGGGGTTGTTGGCGGATTGTCGACGAAATTCTTCAAGTGGCCACGGCTGACCAGTTTCTCTATATCCTTTTTCAGGTGCCAGTAATCGTCGGTGTCATGGCCGTTGTCCGTGTGGTACTTGCAGTATTTTTCCTCGTCCCTTCTGCCTTTCTCCATCTTCGGGGGTGGCCTGCCAATGCGCCCATCCTTCTGAGCTTGCGCAAGGATGACGTCCGGGGTTGCGTTCAGCCTGGGGCGTCGTGCCTCCTCCTTGCACGGCCTCCCTTTGACCCTCTTCTCCCGCCGGGGTTCATCAGGCTCGCGGCGATCGCTTTCCTCTCGCTTGGAGCCCCTCCTGACCCCTGTCGGGAGACTCCCGTCGTCCGCGGCCAGCGCCTCCTCCATCAACATGTAGCGCTCCGCCCGGACTATCACCCCGACGAGGTCTTTCGGGGGCTCGTTGTGCAGGGATTTCTTCAGGCCCCGGTGCCGGAGTCCTTTCTTCAGGGCCGTCTTCACGACCAGCTCAGGACAGCTCTCCACGTTTAGTCTCTCCGCGTTGAAGCGACGCATGTAGTGTCGCAGGGTTTCTCCGGGACCCTGCACCACATTGAACAAGAGTTCTGAGTCCGGTTTTACCTGGCGTCCCGCCATGAACTACTTGCAAAACTTCTGGGCGAGGTCTTCGAAGCTATCGATGTAATGGTTGTGGAGGCTGTGGTACCAACTTTGGGCGGATTTCGGAGGGTGGAGTCGAAGCCCCTGCAGAGCAAGGTATCGTCGGCTCCCTGGAACGCCATGACCCGCTCATAGTCCATCACGTGGTCTTCCGAGTCTCCCGTGCCGTCGTACTTCTCTAAGTTAGGTACCTTAAATATGGAGGGCACTCGCACCTCGGTTATCCTTCGGGACAGCGAGCCTCGATCGCCCCTAGAACCTCCCGGAGGTCCCCCCGTGTTGACGCAGAGAACGAGTTACCGAGGCGAGCTAGCGAGGTCGTGCGGAGGGCTCGCCCGAGTCCAAGCAGAGCCGGGGATGGGCGTTGGTCGATGGGCACTTCTCCTCTCCCGACGGCATCCTCGACTCCTCCGCCTTCCGCAACGGGGACTCCCACTTCGGCTGAGTTGATCCCCGGTGACTCGACGATCGGTTGACCGCCGATTTGTTGAGCGTGGTCGTCGAGAGGAGACGGTAGCTGATTCATCTCCAGCTTGCTGGGGACCCCCGTCCCCCGTCCCGAAACGAGGTCAGTGTGAGGGACCGCACTAGGATGAAGTTCGGCAGGGTGAACCGACGCTCAGGGTTAGCTCCCGCACCCCGTGGTTGGTGACCACGGCAGAGCGTAAGGGTCGGCGGATTCTTTCCTGACCGGGGGCTCCTGCCGTCCCGTCTCCCAGGAGGGTCGGGTTACCGACGAGCTGTTGGATTGTATCGGCCAATGTCCAGAGTTGGGCATTGGTCTCCTGTGCGAAGAGACGGAGCTGCTCTTGGGTCACTAAACTCGAGTCGCCAGTCTTCTCGGTGGTGTGACTGTGCTGGTTCTCAGGTGGGACGTAATCGCCTTCCTCGTGGATGGGAAGCATATGCCACATGCTGTTGCAGATTGGTTCCATTTCGGTGGGTTGTTGTGGGTTTTTGCTCGGTTCCCACAGACGGCGCCGGATGTTTACGGGTGTTTTCTCACCGTTGAATCGTTGACCGGGGTTTGGTCGGTCAACGTGGTCAAGGGATCGGATAAGACCCCTTGGTCCCGCCAAATGTATACGGGCTCGACTTGGATTGCTTTGATCAACGCGCCAGCCCCGAAAACTGCTGGCTCGAAATACTGAGGACGAGCGGGCTCTTCCCTCTGGGTCGCTCGGACTCGGTCGTTGGGATGCGGAGGGGTAGCCTCGGCACCTCGGTAGTCGCTCGACCTTGATAGGAGCTGCACTGAGGGGTAGCCTCAGTGTCGCGGAGATCGCTCGGCCTCGGTAGGATCCGCGCTAAGGGGTAGCCTCGACACCTTGGGATCTGCTTGACCTGGATAGACGAAAGAACTCATTAGCGGGACCGGACCTTGGTTCCGGTCAAGTCCACTCCGATGCCTAAGTCAGAACGGATCTGATAGATACTCAGCGGGATCGGTACGGCTCACGGAATGGCCGTTACGCATATCCTCGAACCGAGCTATGGGAGGGAAGGCAAAGTAGAGAGCAAGGTCTTTGAGTGGAATACCTCCGTTTGTTGGTTTCGGGGATTCGATCCCTTTCTCGGTTGCCTCCGAAGTTCTTTTGTAGGGTTCGTCCCACAATCGCCCCCATGTCACGTCCCATGATCGCTCCCCACCCACGCCCCCGTGATCCGCCTCCTTCAAGACGCATGCGTGCGTCGTGGGGGTGGATTAATGGGCTCCTTAATGGTCATTAAGGAGCCGCGCTCTTAGGGGAGCGGTTATCTCCTGCGGGCGTGGGTTGACCGAGCGCACGCCGGGTCGTGGTCGATCCGACTCTAAGTCCTTTCGTGAGCCTTGTCGGTTGGGCCGCATTCCTTTTGTGGGCATCCCGCCTCTGGTGTGGGCTTGGGTCGCTGGTTCTTCGGCCGTCTCCAAATGGTCGTATCAGAAACGGAGTGGAATTCTTTGTTCTGAAAGATTGCTGCAGACCGGTTCCACATTATTGTGGGAGATGAACTTTTTCCCATGACTTCGGAAGACAATTATACGTGATTCATTATCTGGCTGATAGGAGTTAAAAGAATGAAATGGGAATATGTTTTTCAATATGGTTATTTGAGCGAGAGGGAGTGAGAGAGATGGGAATGGTGATGTGTGTGAGGGAGCGAGAGAAAGTGGAGGAGGAAGTAGTTTTCGTTATTCAATGAACGTATGTACTTCAACATAGTTTCCCTGGATTAGCAGGTGCGTATCTTAGTCCTACCACTACTATAAGAGGCCGGTCTTTTAAATAGAATCATCTCTTCCGCAAAACCAAGAAAAAGAAGCAGAAAATTGAAAAGCATTTGCCAAATGGTGCATACAAAGGGCGTCTCTTTTTGTTTTCCTTTTCTTCTGGACACAAAAGAGATATCATCTCACTTACGAATGTCACTTTTCACTCGCAATCACAACACACAGAATTAGAATTTGACATAAGCTCGTCTGTTAAATGAGCACTTCTGCTAAGATGTAATGAACATAAAGTATACCCAATAATGAACAACATGAATTTGCAATCAGAACCATTCATGTAATTTTATTTTTTGAAAAGATATCACACTGCAAAACTACTAAAATTATAATCAATAATCAGTTCTAGTTTGAACAGAATAAGTTTAACGCAATTCAAACGCATCCACTCACGTTAAGGTAAGAGCTTCCCAGCCCGGGAAACAGCAAATTTAGATGCCACGGAGTACTCGTAAGGAACCCCTTTCTCCTTCAGGAACCCTTCCAGCATCACCTTCACCATTTCCGGCTCCTCTGTCTCGCACTCTATCTCGTAGCTCGTTCCGAACCCATACTGGGTCTCATCGAGCTCCAAGATCAGCCCTTGCTCCCACTCGTAAACCGCCCTCACATTCCGAAACTCGCCCAAGGAGACGAACTCCCCATTAACCCCAATGGGCCAATCTCCTCCCTCACCCTCCTCATAATCTTTGACTCCGACAGCAAAGATCCCATTTTTGAGGGCTCTGCAGCAATCTCTCGGCCGACGGAGGGGAGGATCTCCTCCTCCTCTTCTTCGACGCGGCTGATGCCGTCGACGAGCCTGGCGCGGGCTTTAAGGGAGAGGACGCACTTGGCATCGGCGTCGTAGAAGCGGACGCGGAGGGCCGCGAGGGCGGCGGCGAGGTCACCGGCGGTTGTGTCGAAGAAGATGTTTTGCTGGAGGTGGGTGCGGATGTGGAACGGGTAGAGGGCGTCGGAAAGGAGCTGGTGGGCGTCGGCAGATGGAAGGCGTAGCTTGACCTCGACCTCCATCGATCGAATTTCTATTCTATGGTTAGGTTAGGGTTAGGGTTGAAGCTTCTACGGTTGTTTTTCTGCTAGGGGATGTTGAGCCCGATGCGGTGGGATTTGAATGAGGGGGAGGGGGGATCGATAAGCTTGTGGATGAGAAAGGAATTGGATGATGATGATGAAGGATTGTTAGGGAGGGTTTACTTGGGGTTTAGAGGAAGAAAGGCGGAGGAGATCGAGCTCTTCTTTGTCGTCGGGTTTCACTTCGATCCTGCTGGGTTTGCGGCGGAGCATTCGGGCCTGTTCCATTGGGTTTCTTTTGAAGGAGGATTTACTGTTGGAATAGTAAATCCTAGGAGAAATGAGTGAATAGAGAGAAGAGGAGTAGTGTGTTTCTTTTGGTTTCTTTTGGTTGCTTTGGGTTGGAAAGTGGAGAGAAGTTTTGTATGTGGGGCCCATAGTAAAGTAGTGTGTTTCTTTGGTTATATGGGTATTGGGAAAGTTGGTTGAGGAAAGTGAGAAAGTTGGTTATGGTTATTTGAGGTGAGATTACCCCCAAACCGAATTTGGGCAAATTACATGTGAAAACCCAACTGTTAAATAATTAATAATTAAATAACTAGTAAATATGAAATAAATTGATATTAAATAAAATATTTAAGTACAAGTTACGTAATTAAATTTTAAAAAACGAATTTACCAAAGGAATATGTAAATGAATAAGGCCGAAAAATTAGAAACGCAAGCACGACAAGCAACGCAACCAACAGAAATAAATAAACAATTTATTGAAATGGCAGCAAAACATGGTGTGGATTTTTAAATGCTCACCGATAAGCTCATATCAGCTAGATCAAACCAAAATCACATTCCAAAATAGCCAAATTAATACAAAATACGTATAATATACATATTACAAGTCTCATCTGACTAGCCCAACGTACAAAAAATAAATGTTTACATTTTAAGGGCGATAATAAACAACAATAACAAAAAAAGCAGAAAGCCTAAGATCGCATACAAAACCAACTTAATGGTATTGTATTCGGAGAGAATGGTGTCCATTTTCCTAGCCAACCGGCCCTCAATCTCCAAAAGCCGCCTATCAGATACCGCTGTGGAAGAGGATGCATGGGTCGGGCTTCTTGCAAGCTCATCAAGCAACTGTAGTATCACATAAGTGGACCACTTTGAGTGAGCCGGATCCTTCCATTCGTAGTAGTTGCATTTATTAGTCCCTCGCACAGGACAGCTCTAAAAGCGACGGCCAGGATTATTTGTGGTCCATGATGTCCTCCTGGGAACCCGTATCCGACAATGGCAAAACCTGCTGTCATCATCATCTGGATCCAACAGCGACCCTGTAGGAAGTCTGGGTCTAGAAATAACAGACTGGCTGGAACCGGTGCTCATTTGTACCTTGCAAGCAATAAAGAGTGACAACGGAGGCATGCAACATATATACAAATAAATAATGAAAAAAAATTTAAGGAGCAAGGATACATACAGAAGTGCATCAAGAAGCGACACCACAAATTGAAACATACAAATGAAGAAACCAAAGAATAAACGTATAAATCCATAAAAACTCAAAAATAAAATGAAAAAAATTTAACATTTGCGAAAACCAAACAATCCCCACAAGGAAATTGCACCATACCAACTTGGTCCATACCCAAGTCAAATAAAAAATATTTGACTTGTGCCCTCAGGTAAACATGTTTTGTAGCATGAACAGCAGAAGGTATATGACGGTTGCTCATTATAAATGAACCTTCCAGCCAAATACCCATATATCTTCTTTTCCGATGGTCAATTTTCGCATTTATTGTTCTTCATCATCGGGCAGAAGTTGGTTTTTGTGTCATAGCTCCAGGTTGCAGTATGTGTGTATGGGTTGTTAATTTTGGATCATGGTATCAGATTTTTGTGGCATTGCTCCAGATTGCTGGTTGTATGCAAAACATACATAAGCCCTCAGAAAGAAATTAATTATATCATGATAAATAGTTGGTAATAGGAAGTTGCTCCATCACATATCACCCCCTCAGTTAACATCCTCTCATCTCATATACCGATGCATACCGTCCGTATCATTTCATTTGATTTTCAATGTATCTCACTAATATACATCATTGGGGAGTAATGGAACCATCCAGCCTAATACCAACTATATATGCATAACCGAGGGACATAGGGATTAAATAAGCATCTTCATCATTGGGCTATAGGTAAACTATAACAAGGAGCCTTGCCAACCAATCTGCAGCCTAGAGCAATGACTGGAGCAATGCCACAACATTTTGATTACAAGATACAAAATTAGCCACCCATACTTATCAACTGCAGCCTGGAGCAATGCCACAAAAATCAGATGACATGAGCCAAATTTAACATGTCAAACAAAGTAACTGCAGGCTGGAGAAATGCCACAAAAATCAGATGCCATGATCCAAAGTTAACAACCCATTCACACATGATGCAGCCTGGAGAAATGCCACAAAAATCAGATGACATGAACCAAAATTAACATGGCAAACACATTAACTGCAGGCTGGAGAAATGCCACATAAATCTGATGCCATGATCCAAATTTAACAACCCATTCAGACATGTTGCAGCCTGGAGCAATGCCCCAAATCTCAGATGCCATGATCCAAAATTTAACATGGAAAACAAAGGAGAAGATACTAGAGAAATGCCACACAAAACTGAAGCCATGATCCAAATTTAACAACCCAGGCACACATGCTGCAGCCTGGAGCAATGCCAAAAAAATCAGATGCCATGATCCAAAATTTAACATGGAAAACAAAGGAGAAGAAAATGGAGAAATGCCACAAAAATGTGAAGCCATGATCCAAATTTAACAACCCAGTCACACCTGCTGCAGCCTGTAGCAATGCCACACAAAACAGATGCCATGAACCAAAATTTAACATGGCAAACAAAGTAGAAGAAAAAGGAGAAATGCCACATACATCTGATGCCATGATCCAAATTTAACAACCCATTCAGACATGCTGCAGCCTAGAGCAATGCCCCAAATCTCAGATGCCATGATCCAAAATTTAACATGGAAAACAAAGGAGAAGATAATTGAGAAATGCCACAAAAATCTGAAGCCATGATCCAAATTTAACAACCCAGGCACACATGCTGCAGCCTGGAGCAATGCCAAAAAAAGATGCCATGATCGAAAATTTAACATGGAAAACAAAGGAGAAGAAAAAGGAGAAATGCCACAAAAATCTGAAGCCATGATCCAAATTTAACAACCCAGTCACACCTGCTGCAGCCTGGAGCAATGCCAAATAAATCAGATGTCATGATCCAAAATTTATCATGGAAAACAAAGGAGAAGAAAATGGAGAAATGCCACATAAATGTGAAGCCATGATCCAAATTTAACAACCCAGTCACACCTGCTGCAGCCTGTAGCAATGCCACACAAAACAGATGCCATGATCCAAAATTTAACATGGCAAACAAAGTAGAAGAAAAAGGAGAAATGCCACATAAATCTGATGACATGATCCAAATTTAACAACCCATTCAGACATGCTGCAGCCTGGAGCAATGCCCCAAATCTCAGATGCCATGATCCAAAATTTAACATGGAAAACAAAGGAGAAGATAATGGAGAAATGCCACACAAAACTGAAGCCATGATCCAAATTTAACAACCCAGGCACACATGCTGCAGCCTGGAGCAATGCCAAAAAAAATCAGATGCCATGATCCAAAATTTAACATGGAAAACAAAGGAGAAGAAAATGGAGAAATGCCACAAAAATGTGAAGCCATGATCCAAATTTAACAACCCAGTCACACCTGATGCAGCCTGTAGCAATGCCACACAAAACAGATGCCATGATCCAAAATATAACATGGCAAACAAAGTAGAAGAATTGGAGAAATGCCACATAAATCTGATGCCATGATCCAAATTTAACAACCCAGTCACACATGCTTCAGCCTGGAGCAATGCCACACAAAACAGATGCCATGATCCAAAATTTAACATGGCAAACAAAGTAGAAGAAAATGGAGAAATGCCACATAAATCTGATGCCATGATCCAAATTTAACAACTCATTCACACATGCTGCATCCAGGAGCAATGCCTCAAAATTTTGATGCCAAGAACCATAAACCAACAACCAAAAAACACATATTTATACCTGGAGCAAAGCCCAAAAAAATCTACTTAACATCCCTCATGAACAAACTTCAGCATGGATACATGCAACACAAAATGCTACATTGACCCATAACCCAAAATCCCCCATCAACACATACTAACACAAGTAGCAATGCACCAACAACAATTACACTAAGCCATGCACCAAAACCCCCGTAAACACATGTAGAATCCTTTTCCAACCCCCCGTCCAAATATCCCCCAACATAACATCGTCCCCGCTCAAACATCTTCCCATCCCAGCCAGCTAGCCTCCTAGTCCAAATCAAACCCCGCAACTATCTCTTCTATCATCATTTTACGCGCCTCATGAGGCAAGGCCAAAAAGCTGTGTGCCTCCATCTCATCGTTTCGCAGGGCCTTGAAGACCTTTAACAATATACCCGGGGTATACTCGGTAAACTCGTAGACATGCTTGGCAAGCGGTTTGGTCCAATGTGTGTGTGCGGACCTTGTAGCATCCGCGACCTCTTTCATGTTTTCTGATATTTCCCGCATGATGTCGGGATCTTGAACCATGCCCCGTCTGTGGGGTTTCTTTTTACCCATCGCATGTGGGTTTGAATGACTTAGCCCTCCCTGATTAGCATGCCCTGTGCTAGCTTGGGTGGGAATTTCTTCCGTGACATTGTGTGGTGGTGAATCTATATGAATTGGCTCGTGACTTACGGGCTCTCCCTCGCCTCCGCCTTCATGAAACTCTCCACCAAACCTTTCAAAAACACCCTGTGCTAAATCCCCCTTCGCAGAATCATCACCAATGATGGTAACAAGATCGTCATACCATGGCAGTGGATGGTTCACATAAGCCCGCAGCCGATGGTTAGCCTGAACAATTACAATATCAAATATGATAACGGGCATGCAAAGCTATATTTAATGGAGTATCACATAGCATATGTAAAAGGTAGAAGTAATTACCGCCGCCCATGTATCATACGTTTCGGGATCAAGCGTAATGACCTTATTCTCCTCATCCCATCCGGCTCCGCTTAGGACCATGCACTCCTGAACATGTTTGAGACGTCTCCTCAACGATTTCATGTGATTCTTCACATTAACACTTGAGAAGGAAGTCCCATGGGTGTTATTTATTTCCGCTGCGGCGGCAGTGAAGGCTGTATTTTTGAAAGACTTATCAGCTTTATACCCCTGCTGTGCAAGCTCCGCAAAGAATGGAATGAGGGTTTCATCGTAAGCATTAGTCCAAAATTTGTTTTGCTGTGTTGACGATGAAGGCTGCTTCGACTTCTTTCGGGGGCTTGAAACAGACCCATCTGCATCTTCGCTACGTCGGCTCGACTTCCTAGAAGCGTCACTGCCGGGGGTTTGTTCATTGCCACTAGGTGGCGTAGGCATAGCGAATGCAGGTGGGGAAGCTGGGCTTCTGTACGAGGCTTGCTCTCTCCCTTGCAGCATATTCATAAACCCCATTCCAGGTGGCGATGGCATCTGCATTTGCATTTGTATAGGAATGTTGAAATTTGGATATTGTGGATATCCCATTCCATGCCCACCTGATGGGTACACAATCCCACCTGATTGGAAGCCATGCATGTGATAGGGCATCGTTTGCATCCTCTTGGGAATTGGTCGGTTGACAATTGGGTCAACCATTCTGTCAGCATATACCCATTGTGTCCCATATACAGTATCATAGCTGGGGAGCATGTGATCACGCCCAGGACGGTTTGGGTCACCCCCTGACCAGCATTTGACGAGCCTTCCATCCCTACAACATAATCAAATTAAATTGAAAATGCAATGTTGTAAACAATATAACCATCCAACCTACCTATAACAGGACCTATACTGCATTCGAATATAAAATTGCATAAGTGTAAAGGAAATAGTGGGTACGCAAATGCATGGAATTTTTTGGAAAACTCAACAAAGCAACACTAATGCAATTGTCTGATAAAAGAAATAAAATGTTCAGTCATAGGAGGCAATAATATACGCCGACCCCCTCATATCCCATGCTCTATAGTGTTCCCGTTATTATTTTTCTTACAGAAGTCCACCCACATATCCCAAGCAATCTGCTCCCTACGCATTTTCATTGATCACGTTGTTCGGTTTGTTCTCGAACGGGCAACTGTTGGGACAGATCCATAACTTCATCATCAAGCTCATCGATACCATCTACAGCCTCCTCAACCCCATCTCACTCTTCAGTTAGATGGGGGTCATGAGGATCTTCTATTTGGATGTAATTATGCAAAACATTGCAAGCAAGTACGATTTCGACCTGACGTTTGAATGCGTAGTGAGGCTTGGCTGTCATTATTTTAAACTTGTTCTTTAGGATACCAAATGTCGACTCGATCTTTGATCGTAAGGTAGAATGGCATAGGTTGAATAGCTCTCTTCGGTTTCTAGGAACCCGATCAGTATGGTTCTTCAAATGGTATCTAACTCCCCGGTATGGAGATATGAACCCTGGCATTGTTGTATACCCAGCATCGCAAAGGTAATATTTACCTGCAGTCGAAAACATAACCCAATTAATGACCCAACGATCTTTGATAGAAGTATTTCGTATGTCAATGTACATTTATGCCGATTACCTTCATACACTCGCAGCCCCAGGCGGGTGGTTTAGACAATGCATCTTTCAGGACCGTAAAATCATTTGCGGATCCTTCCCACCCGGCCAGTACGTATGTGAATCTTTTATTTGGAGTAACAGCTGCTAGCACATTCTGTGTAACCCCTTTACGACCTCTAAAGCGGGATACGAGACTGGCTGGGAGCATGGCATCTATGTGAGTCCCATCAATGAGACCAATGCAGTCCTACAACGTAATCAATCAGCCCAATTTTCAATCATCACGATGATACTTATTAAACTTAGACATATACAGGTAAGCCCACATACCTTGAAAAATGGGAACCAATTGGGGTTATTGACTATCTCTGGTGGCGTCTCATTAGCAGCTTGCTTCAGGTATATATCCCGAATTGCACACACTGCCCCCATTACTTTGTTAAAATACCTGCTCACTGTCCCCCTCCCCTAATAAAATCCACTTGCATTACCCTATTCTTGGACTTGTGACCTACAATATGCAAGAACATGGCCAACTGCTCCTCGATGGATACCTGTATAGTGTCCTTGAGAAGATCTCGCTGACGCATTATTGCTGCAAGATTCATGAAAGCATGTCTTCGCATCCGTAAGTAGTCCAAACAGCTACTTTCAGACCCCCACAGAATTCTCCGCATGTGGGATTTTCTATGCAGATCCCGCATAGCAGAGGGCTCTCTTGGTATAGGTGCAGCCCTAGCATTTGCGTGGAGTTGTAAAGCTACTACGACAAACGATATTGCGGCCGCTGCAGCGGTACATAACTCACATGCCGAATGGTCTCCTTGTGTATCCATGTCACCCTTAATTTAATAACAAATATATTTAATGGTATTTATATAGATAACATATTACATATGAGTAACACAGTTCAGATAAAATTGTGCATATCCAAATCACTAGCCCTCAGACATAATGTGTATTCATAGTCACACACGCAGTTGCTTTGCCGTTGCTCCTGCAGTGTCACCCCATAAAATGCACCATAAAAGCTGATACACTGATCCCAAAAAGAAAACCACGTAAACCAAAAATTTCTCACGTAGCCATAAAACCACAAAATGTGTTACAACTCACCAAAAAATATCACCTGTAATAACAGAAAAACCAAGGACCAAACATTTTTTAGGAACAACATAAGATACAATGAGCCAAAAAAACCACATAAAACCCTAAACCAAAAAGTTAAAAATTTGCAACATACGATACTAAGGGCCTGTTTCATTGTGGGTTCTTTTGTTGATGTGCTCCCAGAAAGTCAAAATATACAACCTGGAGCAATGCCCCTGAAATGTGATTCCATGATCCACAATTAACACACAGAGAAACACATAATGCAGCCTGGAGCAAAGCACCAAAAATCTGAACCCAAGAAGCAAAATTAATAACCACATAAACACTAAAAACATCATGGATCAAAGCCCCAAAAATCTGATTTAAGTATCCAAAAGTAACCTCCCCATAAACACAAATGGAACATGGAGCACTGCCCCTAACAACTGAATAAAATATCCAAAATTAACAACCCCTTATACACAAAATTAACAACCCCTAACAACAGATTCCATGATCCAAAATTAACCTCCACATACACACAAATGCAACATGGAGCAATGACCCAAAAACTGATTCAAATATCTAAAATTAACAACCCCTTATACACAAAAACCATCCTGGAGCAAAGCCCCAAAATTCTGATTAAATTATCCAAAAGTAACCTCCACATAAACACAAATGAAACATGGAGCAATGCACATAAATCAGATGCCATGATCCAAAATTAACACCCCCTTATACACAAACTGCACACTGCAGCAAAGCCAAAAAAATCTGATTCCATTATACAAAATTAACTTCATAATCACAAATTGTAACCTGGAGCAATGCCACAAAATCTGAATACATGATCCAAAATTACCAACAACATAATACAAAATCCTTGTGTTCACCAATGCACCAAATCTCTGATACCATGAACCAAAAAATGCAGAAGCAAAGCCTCAATAATCAGATGCCATTATCCAAAATTTACAACAACATACGCACAACTTTGCTTCCTAGAGCAATGCCCCAAAAATCTGAATACATTATCCAAAATTACCATCCCCATAAACACAAAAACCATCATGGAGCAATGCAACATAAATCTGATACCATGAACAAAACTGCAGTAGCAAGGCCCCAAAAAACTGAGATCATGATCCAAAATAAACATCCATAAAATCTCATCATAAACTCATTGATAAATTAAGAATATATATTTAATACTTAACCCAAAAAACATCATAAACTTTCAGATTAATGGGGATCAGACAAGGCACGATTCTAACTGGGGCTTCAAGGGAACAATCGTAGCAAGCCATCCACCGTGTGCGAATGTCATCCGGTCCTACTTTTTTTATCATCATTGGGATTTTTTAGAAAGCACAATTCTTTGCATTCTTAATACATAAATCATCATACAAAGATATCATGCAAGATAATAACCCCATTTTCACAATAATATCCTGATATGCCCTAGGGGTCCCAACTTTGAAACCCTAGCCGCATTCACAAACCATCAGCAAGGTACCAAGGCAAGAAAACCCATGCAACAAATTTCATCGCATATAGGCCCAAATGGCAGGATCAAATGTAAGAAAAAAGTAATTTTGAGTTGCAGAAAATATACCTCCGCGCTAATATCGCAGTAATCCTAGGGTAAAGCTCAACGACAAGGCCGATTGCCTGAGATTCCAGTCCCTCACAGCCAATCACGGCACACACGAGTCACCATAGCCACCAGCGAGCAAAATGGGAAACAATCGAAGCTAGGGTTTTGCTCAGAGCGTTGGAAATCCGACAACGCTCGGCACACCCCCTTCACCACCGCCCAAAAAATGAAGAAGAAGCAATCGAAACCCGCGGCCACCAGTCACCACCGCCACCAACTGAAACCCGCGGGAAGAAGGAGAGAGGAGGGGTGAGCACAGCGTGTGGGGCCCGATTTACTCAGAAAACTTGCGAAATCCCCGTGAAACCCGACGATTCCAAGGTGGGAATCTGGCCGTGCCACATAGGCGAGAGGAGAAGCTGAGAGGGGCGAGGAGCAGCGGCGAGGAGCAGCGGCGTTGGAACACACACGAGGAAACCCTAGGGGGATTCAGCCAAAAGAAACCGTGAATGACCGGTGAATAGTGCGGGTAAGCACTTTCTCACCCGATAGAACCCAAAAGAAACCCGAGTGGAACATGCCCTTCCTCTCCTCTGCTGTCTCTCCGTGCTCGAGTCTGACGACTGTCAAGGGAAAACTACGGAATCAGAAGCTACACACCGATATGGGCCATTTGCATCGTTTCCTGGGCCTTACCAATCGCTTAATAAGCACCCTTAACTTCAAAAACCCCGCAAGGCCGCAACTGAGTAGGCAATTTCTTTGCAAAACTTTGGTTTGTTATTTACTGTTGTGAATAGTGAATTTTGGTTGAAATTTTGGGTAGAGAAAAGATATGTTTTGTGTTTCTTTTGTTGGAAATGAGATTGGAAAGTGGATTTGAGATTTGTTTGTGGGTCACATACTAAAATCTTGTGTTTCTTTTGGTTAGGATTGTTGGAGGCAGACAGTTGGAAGTTGAAGAAAGGTTATTAAACTAAAATATTTAAATATAATACTTAAATAAAAACACACAAAAGTTTCGAAATTTGTGAGAATAGTAAAAAAGTGGACGCGGCTTGCCATTGGCAATTAAAAAATAAAAAAAAGACTACGGACCGATGCTGATTGGCGTCGTGCGAGATGATAGTTAGGAGCGGGTCCCACAATAGTGAATATCGGGCTGTAATTGCCAGAAAATGCGGGGATTTTGGAAAAGATATTTCGTCCGCCACGTCCGAGAAATCGCAACATGAGGAATCCCAGCGAAAGTCATCGAAAGGAACAGACTGGAGGAAAGTGAAACGAGAAAATAAGTGAACAGTTTACGAAGTGACGGGGAATAATGAGTTTTTTTCACTTTCTTCCCCAAAATCCCGCAAAGAAACGGGCCCTAATATGCATATTGAATTATCAGATTAGAATTTGAATTAAAGACCAGAAATTATCCTCTGCACTGTGAACCAAGAAAAAACCCACATGCAAGATGCGATACACACGTGCAACGGACAGAAGAGCGAGGAGTGTGTGTGCATCTTCGGAAGGACGCAGGACGTGCATGCAACCGAAAAAGAGAGAGAGAAGTATGATTGTGTGTGTATCATCGGGGTAAAAAGGGTTGCTTTGCAAAAAAAAAATTGGGTTGGCAAAATGCATAAATCACACCCCAAACCACACTGGGGTAAGAGGATGAAAAGTATACATTAAAATGCTAAAAACGCAGAGGGTCAAAGTGAAAAAAGACCAATGGCAAACCTATAAATAAGTGGAAAATGGATGTGCATTGACTCTTGTTAAAAATCAATGACAACCTTGCAAAATAATGAAAATGAGAGGGGCTTTTGTTTGTCTTCTCCACAATCTCATCCCAAAACCTAGAGTATTGTTAGCAGCATCGAACACTTTTATGAATTCACTGCACCTTTAAATTCACTATACCTCTTTATTAAAAAACCATTCTTATTTCCAATTTTAATCCCATCTCTTTCCAATTTAAAGGTACAGTGAATTCATAAAAGTGTGATGTGCAACTAACAGAACTCAAAAGCTAATCGGTCGAAGCTCCAGCGGCCAGTGAACGGAGTGCATATTCTTCGTCTTCGACGACAAGTTCCATGCCGGCGATACCAGAGAATTCGACTACGTCGGCGGCCAACGAGTTGTTTGTGCAGTTCGCGAGGATGAAGAGAGGCGATGAGTGAAATTAGAGATGTGTATTTCACCTCTTCTCACTTGTGAGTTTATGAGCATGATGTGCAAGCACTTGAACGGGCTGTGTGATTGATTGGAGTTTCAAATAAAAACTTTTGGTTGATTGAATGGGGCTAAATTTCAAGATTCGGTCGAAGCTCCAGCGGCCAGTAAATGGAGCACAGATTCTTCGTCTTCGACGGCAAGTTCCAAGCCGGTGATACCAGAGAATTCGACTACATCGACGGCCAACGAGTTGTTTGGGCAGCTCACGAGGATGAAAGGGAGGCGATGAGTGAAATTAGAGATGTGTATTTCACCCCTTCTCGCTTGGGAGTTTATGCGTAGGATGGGCAAGCACTTGAATGGTCTATGTAATTGAATTGAGATGATAATGAGCATTGCCCAAAGCCTGTTTGGGCTTCCATTTGGACATGCCCTCTACAACATCTTCATTAAAGTGCAGGTAAGAAAGATGGTATAACATCCATGGTAAAAATTATGGACAATTGGGCCTATTTCTCACAAACATCCATAGGAGATATTCTATGAGAGATTTTCTGTGGAATATAATAACAGCCTTTATGAAAAATTTATTATCATCCACGGTTTATGTGCACAATTTGCCCCATCGGCATAAACATCCCCTAAGGAATTCGAGGTGGATGTCATAATTTTTCAACTTTGTTTTGTTTTGGGTCATATGTGGGGCCTTACCTTTTTTTTGATAACCCCATGCAAATTTTACGAAAGATGTTTTATTTTATACTAGAAATAACCCGTGCACACAGTGCACGACACAACCCCCACGAAGAGTATACGGTGCACGCGCGCAACTGAAAAGGAGTGAAAAGCGTGGGTGTATGTCGGTATCGTTGTGGGGGTAAAATGGGGGAAAAAGCAAGTGGCCAGAAGGAAAAAAAGGCAGATGTCAAATCCGTAAATAAGCGGAACAGTGAGGGTCATTTGGTTTTCCTCAAAAAGTAATGACAATCTTGCAAATAATGGGAATGAGGGGGTTTTGTTTGGCTCCTCAACAATCTCACCCCAAACCCAAAACACAAACCCTCACCCACCCGCAAGCGTCTCCCACCATGATGAGGTGGTGCAACATGGGCCAATCCTTTGTCCCAGTCAACTTGTGACTGGGATAAAGGCCCTCAATTGTAATATAGATTTTTATGGAGCACATGTGGGCCTTATTTTTTTACATCCCCCCTGAAAAATCAAGAGGTTGCACTAAAATTTTAATCGCATGCCTAAATCCCTAAACCCTCATCCACCAGATCCTTTATTTCTCCTACTATCATCTTCTCCCATCCATCGACTGACCTCCTTAATCTCATAGCATCTAGGCATGGCCGATGTCGCCTCTCCAGTCTCTCTCTCTCTCTCTCTCTCTCTCTCTCTCTCTCTCTCTCTCTCTCTCTCTCTCTCTCTGATCTCTCTCTCTCTATTTATCCAAAGTTGCTACTCATCCCTAACATGCATTCATACCTCGTTGGCATTCGCTGTCCAATTCTCGCTATCACTCTCCCATATTCTCTAGATTTCCATCTCTCTACATCTCTCTATAAAATCTTATGCCCACTACATCCGCTATCAACTGTTGCATGTGGCTCTTCTCTAATAACTCTCTCTTTCTATATTTCTTTATTTCTCTAACTTCTCTATCTAAATGTCTATATTTTTACATTCTTTTAATTTTTAAGTGAACTTGCAATTACTTAAACTGTTGTTCACAAGTTTATTGACAAACATTAATCAAAATTTTAGATATATATCCCCTAATTAAACTAATTTTTTTTGGAGAAATCCTATTAAAATTAGGTGTTTTGACATCATTAAATTATGCTATATTATAATTACCATAATCTTTAATAGCATACACGAGCATGAACGTTCTATTGAGAGAGGGTACGTAAGAGAGTATGCCCGTATGTGTGTGGGTGAATGCATGTATCTGTGTATGGTTAATATAGAACGGGAGCGAGAGTATGCATGTGTGAGAGCGTGAGTGCATGTATGCAATTATGTGTGTGCGCACATGTGTTCAAAGCGCGTCTGTGTTTGCATGCGATGGGACAATGTGTCCGTATTTGAGGTAACAATGTACGTGTGTGAACAAGTGTGTGTCAGTGTGTGTTTGTATTTGAGAGAGACGAATATATATATGGGGGGAGGGGGGAGAGTGTGTGTGCGAGAGAGAGAGCGAGCATTAGTGGTTGCATATGTGTGCACATGAGACGTGTGAGTGCGCGCGCGTGAGTGAGTGAAGGAGAGTCTTATAACATGTGAAGGTGTGCATGTGTATGCATGAACGCATGTGTGTGGCTGTGTATGTTTAGGCATATATGTGTGTAGGTGTATGTATGTATTTGTTTTCATGTACGCACATGATGGGACGCCTAATGCATGTGTGTGCATGTGTGTACATGCGTATATGCATAGTTTGTGTGTAAACGAGGGTGTATGTGTATTATTTCGAGTTATATACTTGACAAATATTATATTTTAACAAAATTCCTGAAATGTTCTATCTTTAAAAATTGTCTCGTTGAAAATGACCAGCTTATAAGTTTATTTTAACTACTTGCTATAGTGTTGTTACCATAGATTGTAAGGCTTTCCATGTATATAATCAGTTATAATCAGTTTGTAGTGTTGAAACTAAAGATCTAGATGTGTACAAACCGAATAACACAGATCTAGATATATAACATGCGGAATCTTAAATCTATTGACCTACTCGGATTTAGCGGAAGCGTACCTGAGTCCATCGCTAATAATCTGAAAGATCCTGACGATAGCGCAGCGGACGATCTTCCAGAATAGCACGAATCAACCGTTGGAGAATCCCTTTAGATTTCTCCTGGTTTCTCTCCTAGCGACGGGACGTAGAAAAGACGGCTCAACTTTGTTCGTGTATTCCGGGGACCATGACCGCTAATATTTATAGGCTAGCCTCCATAGCCCTAGGGTTTCCAACTCGGCCCATCAACGAGTTGAAGCCCAATAGTCTCTACACATAAAGGCCCCACAACCTGTTTAACTCATTTAGCCCATTTAGTTAATTAAAACCAGATCACTAATATATTGGGCTTAATATGACAGCGTAGCACTTATATAATTATTCACCGCATATTAGCCCAACGTTGGATTAAGATCCAACTTGTTGGATAAGTTCCAACAATCTCCCACTTGGGCTATATGCTTAAACTTTATAATTATATTTCATAGTGCATACAACCAAATAAGATCTTAACTTACTGTCATTTCTTTAATGAGTTAAGAACAATCCGGTCCATCAATTATATTAGCAAGAGATCAAGGAGATCTTCGCCGCAACAATTGCAGCTCGACCCATCAGTGGTCACCGTGCTAATACAAAAGAATGACATGGATTATGAAGTGGATGTGTAGCATGTAAATTACATGTAATGTGATCTAACATGTCTATTTCCAACTGATCCTCCTTAACCTTAGTGAGATCATAAACAAAACAAAATCGGAGTGAAGCCAAACTGAAACCAAAAACTTTATTTCTGATCAGAAAATAACCTCAAGCTTAAGCTGGAGACTTAATCTTGTCTATCATATGAGCACCCAAAAGAACAAACTCTCACAAAACTGAATGTTCTTAATTAAATGACATCCATATGAGTAGCTAGCTCATAAAACCTTTTGGATGACATTTCCTTACTATAACGGATCCGTAATTAAATGGTTTGTTCCGATGTGCTCATTAGACAATTATACACTCCTATTAATCAACAATCTAGGAACTTGATCTCTGAATATCTAAACTTTGTCGAGTTCCTATTGTTGCTGGAATATAAAACTGCAGACTTCATTGTCACTAAATAAACTGTGTGGTGTTTCAACACCATCCCTAATTTGCAGCATAGTGACAAAATATGCAGATATATTTCATGATTTGGATGTCACATAATGTGATATGAAATCTAAAGCCATGTCAAAGAGACTATATAAAGGGACCATTTAGATCTCTTCTACTAGATGGCGCCTAACATAGATTTTCATACATTCGTTGCATCCAATAAATGATCAGAGTCAGTATACCAAAATGATCTCAAACTCTTTTGACTACCGATCCTTGAACATGTAACCCATTTGTTCTCCATAAATACCGTAAGACACATTTGGCTGCTATCAAATGGTCAACTCCTGAATTTAACAATTTGCCCAACACACCTCTAATATATGCAATAACCAAATACATATAAAACCGAGCATACTTAAGTTTCCCTATTGGTGAGATATATGAAATCTTCTGAAGTAGAATCTCGGGGTAATTGATGAGACTAAGCTTATCTCCCACTGAACTTAGCATTCATTACCACATAGATATTATATAAATTACATGCTCCCACAGAACTTAGATAACATCATTAAATATCATCTCAAAACTGAACGAGGTGATCACTTAATGAAATTTAATATATCAGTAACGATATTGAAATGCTCTACTAATGCCATTATAAACCTTATAGAGTCTTTCATGAAAACTGAATAAAAGACTCTTTACAATTAATGCATTCTTTTCCGTATAAAGTCTCTGAGTGATACACTTTAAATCTTTTCTTAATAACCTTTTGAATTCCTTTTGATCATAAAAAACTATTTACAATCAATAGGTTTCAAACCTTATGGCGATGAGAAAAGATTTTAAGTATCATTCAAGGACTTTCTTAATTAATGCATTAATCCATTTAGAGATGTAAAACCTTTTATGACTTGATGTAAGTCAAACTTCCATCATCCTAATGTCAACAGTAAACTTGTCATCTCTTTAATGGATTTTCCTGAATGGCAATTAGTTACTTGAGGTGCTAGAATTTTTCCTTATGAACAATTTCCCGAATGGGAGGAATTGCACATTATCTTGAATTTATTGTGTCTTGAACAATGTCAGGAATACCATCCTGAGCAATGCCAACCACACCTGTAGGGATATAATCCTCTTCAAGAATAATGTTACTAACTAAATTTCCCCCCCTCAAACTCAGCATCCTCAAATAGGTGTGCATTTCCTAATTCGTAAACTAACTTAACAGTGAGATTATGTAAAATTATCCGAAATAATATCAACTTTTAAATTATTCAACAAAACTAGAAAATCAACAGCATTATGTCCTATTACTTTATTAGGCTTATAAAGCCTTACCTTAGTTGGACATCTCCAAACATGCAAGTGATTCATTTGTTGAAAGTTTATTAAGGATATAAGCTGCAATCAAAATATAACTGAATTCTAAACTGTTAATTCTTTCATTACAACACATGTACTTAAATGCTGGAATTCTGTAAATGAAGCAACATTTCCAAATAAATGAAGATTAAAATGATCTTTTAAGGAACTAGAATAAACTAATTTTGAACCATGAGACAACCAAATTTTCCATTCTCAATTGAACAATGATAACCGAATTTGTTCAAAATAGAGATAGAAACCCAAATTCCGTAAAAAAACGGTACATAATAGTCTCATCAAATTCAAATACATTCTAGCCTTTAAAAGAAGTAATCTAAATTTAATTTGCTTCTACTTGAACCATCTTGCCATTGCCCATATCGATGTATCTTTCACCATCATTTGGCTCTTGGCATCTTAGGCAATCCTGCATAGACACAATGATGTGAATGGTTATACCAAAATCTTTCCATCACGTGTCTATACGTACCGAAGGTTGCATGAAAAGAAATTAACTTAGAATTAAACCAAATTTCGCAGCATACCTTTCTTATATTTTAGTGGTAGAGATCATATGAGCACTTTCTGTCTTCCTTGCTCAAGCCTGTTCTCTTCTTGGACACAGTGCGAGATGAGCTCATCCAGAGACCAAGTCTCATCCTTCAGATTGTAGCTCATCTTAAACTGGTTGAACTGTGATGGAAGAGATATCAAAACAAAATGTACTAGCAGAGCCTCAGAGAGGCCTGGCTGAAGTGCTTTCAACCTTGAAGCAACATTAGACACCTTCAGTATGTGCTCCCTAATGTTTCCCGTACCCTTATACCTCATTGAATTTAGAATTGTCAAGAGTGTACCAATTTCACCCCTTTCACTCTTGACAAATCTGTTTTCAATGTCAGAAAGGAATCCTTTAGTTGTGGTAATTTTATCTGAAATAGTGCCCCTGAGATATTCTGGAATGGCAGAAGAAATTTTCAGGAATAATAGCCGAACAGAGAACAAGAAAACAATTTATAACATGTTCATATGTGTATTAAATACAACAACAAATTCAAATTAATGCTATTTTCCCATCTCAAGACATCCCCCCACTAGTCCAATATTTATCTTTGGATAATCTATTGACTAGTCACTAACATCTTGTTGTAGCAATCAGACAATGACAATAATAACATGCCAAAAATAAAACTTCCTTTGGGCCGAATTAAATTTGCATGCATTGAACTCACTAATCATCACCTTGTCTATTGCCACAGGTGCGCATGAAATGGTATAGAACGGTAATCTTCCTTTGGGCCGATTTAGCATTCTTACGCAAATCACGGGCACATTAAATTCTTTTTATATTCATGAAATGAAATAATGCAAATCAACAGAGCCCACTTTGGCGAGGTGATGATTGCACGAAATCATTTCAAAAATATATACCTTTGCAGAATTTGAATCTAAGTCGTAATTTAATACATGAATATACTTTAAGTGGAGATATTCAAGTCCACTTTTCTTCAAAATCAAATTTAAGGCAACCAAAATTTTCATACAAAAGTATGTATTCAACTTGTTATATTTCGAGATTAGAACTGATCTTCACAAGAAAACCCACTTTGGTGAGTTGATGATCTAATCATTCTATATTCGAAACATATAATTTATTGTGCCAAAAATTTAAATTGAAACTAGACCGAATTTAACAAAAAATGATTACACCAAGTGGAAATATATATAAGAACCTTTTATTCCACTTTTCTAATCATTTATATTGAGTTAAATAAAATTTATAACTTCAACACAAATTTTCTTCTTCAAAATGGGGTATATAGGTATACTAATGTGTATATGAACATACATATAAAGTTATATATATAAATACACACCCGACCCCATTTCATATATATCTTTAAAATGTGTCAAATTTCCTTAAGGCCATTTGCTTGATGGTTAGTGCACGAAAATCCTTTAAGGCCTTTTAAACTTATTCTTAAGGAGAAATATATGTTAAACCTTTTAATTTGCTCCTGAAGAAAACACCTGAATTTTGTGTTTTAATTTAAATCGAAATTTAGGCAAACTAAATTTTCATACCAATGTATGAAGTCAACTTGTTATATACCGAAGTATATATATATATTTTTTATGCCATAAACTTCGAATTTAAATTTATTTTGCACAATTAACACAAAATTTATCTTTGAGGAGGAATATACATAAAAGCGTCTTATTTTCTCCTTCAATCCATTTTAAATTTCAATATTGGGCAACTAATCATACAAAAGTATGTATTTAACCGTTTATGTTACGAAATAATAATAATTTAACAGTAAAGCCCACTTTGGTGAGATACCGTAATAATTAAAATTATTTTGAAACATATAATTTAATGCGCCCAAAAATTGAATTTAAATAAAACTGAACTTAAATGTAAATATACATGAAAGCCTTTTATTTACTCCTTCGATCCGTTTAAAATTCATCCAGGCAACTGATCATACTGAGTATGTATTTTAATCCGTTTACATTCCGAAATAATAAAAATTTTAATAGTGGAACCCACTTTGGTGGAATTTCACAAAAATTAGAGTTATTTCGAAATGTATATTCAACTGAATTTCGCCTAAAGAATTAAAATTGGAAGGAACTTAAATTTAACGCACAAACAAACTGAATGAGAAAATATACACAAGACGCCCTTTTATTTTCTCTAATTGTTAGTGCATCAATTTATCCAAAATAGGGCTGCAAAAGAAATTAATTATAGCCTTAAAATAGGGTTCAATTATTCCAAAATATTCAATTGAAGTCCAAAATTGTGTAATGGCCAAAACCGGCCCAAAATTGAAGCCCATATACTGAAAATTAAAAAATTATTTTTGAAAAATAATCTGTTTTGGTCCAATTTTGGCCCAAAGTCTGCTAGGGTTAGAAACACTAGCAGAATTTTGGCCCATCCAGGGGCCGACCGCCGCCGGCCCCTTTCCCTCAGATCCGGCGCCGGCAAGGGGTGGCCGGCGCCGGCCGCAACTGATAGGGGCGGCAGACGCCGCCCCTTTCTCCTCCTGCGCAGCCGCCTGGGGCGCATGCTGCTCTTGCGAAGGGGCTCGCCGGCCCCTTTCCGGTGAACGGAAAAGCCTGACGGGGGGCGGATGAGGCCCCCCTTTGTTCATGTCGCCGTGACGAACGGGAGGGGCGGCGGAGCGCCTGCCCCCCCTTTCGGGGTCTGATGGGGCGGCGAACCGCCGCCCCTCTCCGATTGAGCGCCGGCGGGGGGGGGGGGGGGGGGGGGGGGGGAAGCCCCCCCATTTC
The DNA here is from genome assembly GCA_030789695.1 of Scilla litardierei. NCBI lineage: Eukaryota > Viridiplantae > Streptophyta > Magnoliopsida > Asparagales > Asparagaceae > Scilla > Scilla litardierei. Next base: position 245,821,423 of record CM061142.1, on the reverse strand, counting down.
TGTTCGGCTGCGGGCAGACCCCCACCTTCGGTGGGGGGCTACTCTGCCGGCGGACTGGGGGTTAGGGCACCCCCCCCCGTCGCCGGAAAAAGCTGCTGGGGGCGGCGCGAGGCCACCCCCCCTCCATTAAAATTCGCCGAAGACCCAACGTGGGGGGGGGGGGCGTCCGAGCCCCCCCCCCCTTCGTGCGATTCCGCCAGACCCCACCGAAGGTGGGGGTCTGTTATTGCCGGCGGACGGGGGAGGGCACCCCCGACGTCGGAACACCATAATGGGGGCGACGACTGGCCGTCCCCCTTTTCTGAAACCCTATGGGGGGCGGCACCGCCGCCCCCTTTGCCGGAAACCTAACGGGGGGGGGGGGGGGCAGAGCCCCCCACAAAACCCCCCCTTTTTTTAAACAGCCCCTGCTGTTCCGCGTCGGCGTCGGCGTTGCCGGCACCGATCTCCTGACGGGGAGTCACCCCCTCTTTTACCGTGTCGGGCGGCGGCCGGCGGGCCGCCCCCGATCTAGGGTTTGTAAAAAAAAAATTTTTTGGCAGGAAAAATCAATCAAAAAACCTTAATTTTGCATAGATCTGAAACTTAAAACTGATAAAAAAAACTAATTTTTATCAGATCCGAAACTTAAGACAGATTAAAAATCTGATTTTTATCAGATCTACTACGAGCAGGCAAAAATTTAAGATCCACAACATGCAAGCTCTGATACCACTTGTTGAAACTAAAGATCTAGATGTGTACAAACCGAATAACACAGATCTAGATATATAACATGCGGAATCTTAAATCTGTTGACCTACTCGGATTTAGCGGAAGCGTACCTGATTTCATCGCTAATAATCTGAAAGATCCTGACGATAGCGCATCGGACGATCTTCCAGAATAGCACGAATCAACCGTTGGAGAATCCCTTTAGATTTCTCCTGGTTTCTCTCCTAGCGACGGGACGTAGAAAAGACGGCTCAACTTTGTTCGTGTATTCCGGGGACCATGACCGCTAATATTTATAGGCTAGCCTCCATAGCCCTAGGGTTTCCAACTCGGCCCATCAACGAGTTGAAGCCCAATAGTCTCTACACATAAAGGTCCCACAACATGTTTAACTCATTTAGCCCATTTAATTAATTAAAACCAGATCACTAATATATTGGGCTTAATATGACAGCGTAGCACTTATATAATTATTCACCGCATATTAGCCCAACGTTGGATTAAGATCCAACTTGTTGGATAAGTTCCAACATGTAGAACTACAATCTTTCCATAAGGTTCGGTGTACTTTGCATTATGATTTTTTCATCAAGATGTGGTTTTTTTGGGATAATGTGTGCAACTAATGCATACTCACATAGTTAACAAAGTACAATCATATGCATATGTCCATAGAGCTACCCTACTCTAATGTCATTAATATCAATTTTTTCTTCCTGGTAGAATACAATTTAACATCTTGTTAAATTCTTATTGCACCGTTCCATGCATGCTTATTGCACCATGGGTTTCACGTGCAACACTCGTAATAAATTATGTGAGGATAAGAGATCAGTTGGTCGACTTATCAAACTTTATACTGAAGGAGGAGGAAGATACTTTGCAAACTATCACAATGGGTGCATACATAGATGACATGTCATGGGAGGTGTCAATCACACAGTATAAAGAAAATGGCAGATATCGCATCTTGACCTCAAAGAAAAAACTGTCATTTTTTACTTTAAGATCAATATACACTAAGCTTACAAAAGGTAGGTTCTATAAGTCACCAAAGAACGATATAGATATGCACAACAAACCAACAAATGGATATACTCAGTTATGTTATGAATAGGACCCATTGGGCCTATTGGGTATCCACCCACATGAGTACCCATTATGAATACTATATAAAGGAGGCTAGGGGTTTCCTAGCCTCAACCCTTCTCCAAATCTGTTTCTCGTTCATGACACGTTATCAGCACGATCACGCTCGTAGGAGGAGACGGCGGCTCGCGGGGAAGGAGATCCATCAATCGCTCAGATTCAAGAAGATCGTAATCTTCTCAACGGGGAGCGAAAAGGGCATCCTTCACCAACCGTCGACTAGATTCCTTTGTCGAATCTAGAGATAAAAATCAAAACTTTTTAGATCTAAACTTGCTTTTCACGTTAGATCTGCATGTTTTAGGATCAAAAAAGTTTAAAAACACGGTAAAAATCAATTTTTTTAGATCCGCATGCCTAAAAACAATAAAAATCTGTTTTTTAGCGATCTGAATACTCGAAAAATCTGTTTTTACCCCCAACCTTTGATCCAAAAATCCGCACGCCCATAGGGCGAAACGGCGGCGCTTCACAAGCACCGCCGGCGCGATTTTCACGCCGCGGCCTCAGGCCGTGGCCAGTTACCGCGGCCTGACGCCGCGGCGGCCGCGGCCCTGTGCCGCGGCCCGAAGCCGCGGCCCCAGTGCCGCGGCCTCAGGCCGCGGCGGCCGCGGCCCGCAGCCGCGGCCCGTCACCGTCACGGCGACCGCGTTTCTGCGCGGCTAGCCGTCACGGCGACACGCCGCGGGCCCTCCCTAGGGTTTTCCGAAACCCTAACCCTAAACGGGCCAACTTTTCGGGGGAGGCCCAATTAACCCTAATGGGTTGTTTTCATGGCCCAAAAGGCCAGAAAATTAGCCCATTTACATAAATTATTTTTCTTTTTGTTTTTGGCCCTAAAAAGCCCAAAATAATTAAAAGAAATTTTAAAGGGTTTTTAAGCGGTAAACAAAACATTAAAATATGGATCAAAGGTAAAAGTTTTTCAAAATAAATTTTTGCACGTCTCAATTTAGATTATTTAAATTAATCTTTACATGCCTGTGATTGATTATCTGCGTGGTTGTATGTTTCCAATATATTATCTGTGTGGATGTGCAAATTAGGCTATGTTTTTAGGGATCAGCCAGGTTTCCGACACCTTTTAATTTCCTGCAATTTTTCTTTTTTTGAGAGAAATTTGTAAGTGAGGATATAAATGTAAAAAGAAGACCGAAGGACACCAAAAAGGAGCTGAAGGCGTACACACAATGAAGATAGGGGCTTTTCTCTGAAGTTCCCGAGTTGTATTTTATTCTTTAATGCTATTTTTGATGTAACTTCGGACTGTACTTCTTTTTATTTCGGTGTCGGCTGGCTGATCCCCATAGTCCTAAGTCATTTTCATTTTCATTGCTTATGCATTAATTGCGTGGATGTTAATTATTTTAATACCATGTTAATGTTACAATGAAACTGTCAAAAAGCATGCCAAAATCACTTTGATATAGTTTAACGCCTATAGCTAGACTATATATCTGCGATAAGATTATTTAAATGCCTGCATCATATAAATAGCTTGTGTACACATCATACTTGTTTCAATTCAGTTTAATTGACCATAATCTATAGTTTACAAGCTTTACATTATATGTATGATGGGCTCATGATATGACGATATTTATGACAATAAGACAATAATGATTTCAAAAAGTTTAATATCATATCCACTTTGACAAAATGAACATGAAGTTCAAAATCAAATCAAAAATCAACACTCTCTCTCCCTAATAAAATAAATACGATGGTTTATGCGAACATTATAATTGCTATCTTTATAAAAGATGCACACTTTGCGGTAAACAGATATATAAGATCTATGATCTATATAATCCAATATTGACACCAGAAGTTTTCCATAATACCGCTAAACTCTTTAAAAGAGTACTCTCCTTTATTTTTACAAGGAAAGATTTTTTCTAGCCTTGAATATAAGCATACGCCTGAAGTCGTGGCTTAATGAATAAGTGAGAAATATATTACGCACCCACGTATTTGTTCCCCTCTGAGCATGGTAAACTATCCACATAAAATTTGAACGACTCAAGTAAAAGGCTTGAATCTATACTCGAGCATTCAAATAGACTTTTTAAAAGTCTCTTATTAATTAGAAAAGTGGAAGTATAAATAATTTGCTCAAACCCCTGCTTATGTCTCCTTAGCAAGAATAATTTTCATTGTCCTTTATAAATAAGGAATATTGAAATCAGGGGAAGTTCAGGATCAAACATGACCTGAAATAAAAATAAGGAAAACTCAAAACAGGGGAAGTCTTGGATTAAATGGGAAAGGGAAGATACGATATACCTCGACATGGAGTAAGCAATGGCAAGCCAAAATCAGACCAGAAGTTCTGATAAGAGCCATAATGTTTTTGCAAACATGAATGTGCATTAACTTATTCCATATAAAAATACATACATATCTAGTCAAAACGGCGAAAGTCTAATTGACCTTATGTATATTTTGCTACTCCCCGAGGACAAATAAATTTTGAAATCAAAAATAATCTGTTGTCATAACATAAGTCTTAATGAGCATAATTATTGTTGTATGTTTTCAAGAGCACACATCACACTATGTCACTTGTTGACTTATCATCAGTATTATTCCCTTGTAGTTTTAATACATTTTATTTTACTGCGTATGTTTTGCTATCTTGAATACCCCTAAAAAATAAAATGAGGATGCCATATACTCTCTGAAACTTATACAGTTTCAAAAAGGATATTCGTCAAAACGAAATCCCTAATGACTCAAGAAATAAATGAAGCCTGAAGCTTTGTCCCAAAATGATCCGCACAATAGTCAAAGTGAAGATGTAATCCTTCACAGTTTGAACACAGTTCAACTATTACCGGACAAAATTAACTTGAGCATTTTAATGGACTTTTCAAAAGTGCCACATAAATTCAAAAGAGGAATTATTTTGGAACACCAGAAGTGTCCAGAATCGACCAAATTTTGGATCGATATCACCCTGGATTGATGATGCAAGACATCATCAACCAGACGAACCCGAAGATTCTTCAAAAAGGGTGAAACTTTCATTGTCCTATTCAAAAGGAAAAATGATAATGAGATCATCTCCATTCACATGGACATTGACTCTCCCCACTTCCTCAAAGGAATTTAAGATGATATACTATCATCATTAAAGATAATGAAGACCTTTAGGTCTCTTGAGAGTATTTAAGGGATATAAATAGGCTTCGTCCACTCCCTTAATAGGACTGATGATGTACCCTTGGTGTACTCATCAATATATCCTCTAAATAAATGGTCATTATCCAACCACATTCTTTTATAAAATAGTGGTAACTTTGGATAACACTGGGAAATTTAAATGTTTTACAACTGGAAAAATAACGAACACCCTGAAGCTTGTGTTCACACCCAAATATGGGTAATATGAATCATTAAAATGATTTAAATGGATTTCTTATCCATTAAAAATCCAGTTGTAGGTGACCACATGGGAACATGCAATTACATTGCAAACCATCAAAACGCATCTTTAGAACCTATTTATATGAGTCTGATCACCTCATATAAACAGTTTCCGAAAACCCTGACGGGGGAAGCGTTTAGAGCACATCTGATAGATTGTGCCATGATGAGTAGACACCCCCATATCACCACTATAGACCATCAAAATGCAGAACTATTTATCGGAAGTAAATATCCCAGATAAATAGAGTCTGAGCACTCTGAACAGGGGAAGCATTCAAATTCACTTCTCCTAAGACGTGCATCGATGATCCTATTTTAAAGATTTGATGAGATCCTGAAGATCCCTCACAACTTTAATGTCCCAGAATCAATTTCAACAGAAATACTACAATCATCCATGAGCCTGAAGCTCAAATGACCATTTAAATCATTAATACCTATGATCTGGTTGTCATGAATTGTGATGAGATCCTGAAGATCCACACTTATGAAACTGTTAAAACAGTTATCAGACATAGTTACTGACAATATAGATATTGTCAAAACTTTCACATCCCTGCTACTAAAAATCCAGCTAGGATTGACATACCAAATATATTGGATGCAATCCACCAGTAGCAGAAGTGGATATCCTCAATGGATGAGAGGACATACCACTAGGCTCCAAAAAGAGAGATCTACTCCTGGAGACCGAAAAAACAATACCACCACAGGAAAGTGAGCTCAAATCCAGAACCTTATTGCAACTTGGTTGCTAAGGACCAATTCTGGATCTGTCCATATTCTTTACCCGTCCCAGAACCTTCACTTCTTTAACGCGTCGTGAAGGAGACACCTCTGGGAGAAATCAAATGATTATAGTACGCACGTGGTGATATTTGGACAAGAAAGAACACATTTTGTCGACAAATTCTCTCATATTTCATTTTCCCAGTTAAATATAAAATATCGTTTCCACAACTCTGCTTTGCCTGAAGCAAAGATAGAGATTTGGCCAAATTATAATAATGTGGAATGAGGCAATAATAAGGTGAGCTGGACTCACTTATGAAATATGAGGTGTTGGACCTGAAGTCCTGGTATCAAAAATGATATCAAATCCTGTGGGATAACTGAGTATTGAAGGAGAATTAAAATAAAATCGTTAGCTATAAGCATTTTACTTTGCTATAGTTCTTAGAGGTATAAATCGCTCAAACCAGGAAGTAATCAAGTAAGATGAGCTGAACTCACTTACAAGATGAATCTGATGCATCGACTGGTTTATGTCAAGGCGTAACCCAACGAATGGCAAAAAGAGGGGATTTTTGGTTGATGTTGCTATTGGATGTGACAACATCACCGATATAAAATTTCTTCAACTGCATGTACAAATTTTTTCTTTACTTTCCTTTCTTTTTGGGACACATATTAATAATATGATTAAAGGAAAGACAACCTAGACAAAGATCCTTAAAGGACTCATACTAAAAGGTTGTTGTTTGCACCTATTAAAAATAGTATTATTCTTGTTACGAGGTGGAACTCGCGTACAATGAATTTGTATAGTGGAGAACCAAGGGCACGGTGGTTATGTTGAGAAGAGGGTTTAGGTGGGATGTTTAACAAGTGATTAGTGGGGTGAAGGGGTTGGACTTGCCGCCGGGGGTGGCCACGGAGTCGAATGTCACCGGACGCGGCGGAGGAAGATTGGATAGCTGGATACTGAAGTCGATGTCGACCAAGGGGCGAGCTTCCCTGCAGCATGAGCAACTCGTCAGAAGGGCGGGGTTGGGGGTCCAAACCTTAGCCCCTCCGATGCCTAAGTCAGTAATATGACTTAAAATGGGGGCTAGGCACGCCGGTCGGACTAACGGTGCGTCGACCGTACCTGGCGAGCTATAGGTGGGAGAACAAAGATATGGACGACCTTTGCTCTCGTGTGTGAATGATAGATTGAGAGAGAATTTGGCAACCCCTTTCCCCGTGAGAGGAGAGGGGGTATTTATACCTGACGGGAGATGACTAGGCGTGCTGAGCTGGCTCGGTTGTCAGCGGAAGCTTCAGACAAGGACGTTGGGAACAGGAGTGTCTGACCTGCCTTTGTCAGGCGGCGCGACGGCCAGGGGGTGCTTTTGTCGGGATGTCAGGGCCGAAAGCATTAACTGTCAGTCGGATCAACCATCAGGGGGTGCTTTGTCAGACGGTCGGGTGACGTATGTGTCAGTCGTGCCCTTATCCCAGGTCGTTTGTCGTTGGCGGCGACCTACAGGTCTGGCTATGTTATCCTAGGCGCCGCGGTTCGTGGGGGCCGGCCGGGTCGACCGGCTCGAGGGCTGTTCGGCCCAGCCGCGCCTCCTTGTCGGTCGTGGGTTATGGGCCGCTGGCACAGTAGGACACGCATATGACCATGTCAGCCTGTCCGGCGGTACTGTCCGGGGCTCCCCAAGCGCTTTGCTCCCGACGGGGCGAGCAACTGCAGTTGCGCGCCTCGGCTGGGTGGGGGGAGTGCTGCGAGGCACGCCCGTTCCTGCATAGCCTCGGTCTCCCGGGGTGGAGGCCCTTTCACCACGGGGAGAGTCAATGGGGTATATCAGCGGATCCAGATGGGAGTTGGACTCTTACGATCTTTAGGTCGTAACAATTGCCCCCGGCATCCGAGTGTGAGTCGGAAGCCCGGCTCGGCTCGGATGGCATAACGCCGCCCTCTATACTGACTTGGATAGGGATCCTCGCTCAGAGGGGGAGAGGGGCGACGCCGCTCCCGTGGGGTGTGTCCCGCTATAGCGGGTCACGAGGTCTCATCCCGAGCGGTGTCAAGCGGGGCGTCGCCCTATAACGATGTGCCGTTGTATGTGGTTATTGGGTCGGGTTTTAGGGGGAGTGTTATTCATCAACCCTTATTCGGGGATCTAGATGATATTTACAACAATAGAGAAGAGGTGGCCCAACCGGCGGTTGGGACGGAGGGTTGTCCACACTTGTCATTCGCTCCATCGGGGTGAGCAGATCCCTGCGTCGGGGCGGTCTTCCTTTATATCGACCGCCGAATTACTACTGTCTCATTGTCCGGGGGTGTGCTGACGCGCCGGGAACCAATGTTTGGTTTTTTAATCAGGGGTGCCGCCCTGAGGCGGTCTGCCCTTTGGGGGGATTGACCCTCGTTCGTCGGGGGACCCTCTTCCTTTCCCTTTCCTCGCTTCCTCGCGTTCTGCTTTACTGTCGTCGTGCTGGAGGGTTACCCAGCCTCGCCGGGGATCCCGCGCACCGAGGGGGAACCCCGGGGGAGGCGGAGGATGAGGTGGCGGTGGTGGCGTCGCTGGGAGAGCCGTTGGGGGTTTCCCCCCTGACACCCTGTAGGGATCGCCGACGGTGGTGGCGCCGCTGGGAGAGCCGTTGGGGGTTTCCCCCCTGACACCCCGTAGGGATCGCCATCGGCTGGGTGTTAATTGGGGTGTTGCGGCCCGCGGCTAGCCTTCTGGACCTGCCTTTTGATCCAGTAACGGGCAGGAGGAAAGCTGGCGGGCGGGGCCTCCCATGTGTAAGGGGAATATCCTGTTGGAGGTGGTGGGGCTATGGCGGTCATTGTCAGGGGAAGTGAGGCCCGTCGGTGGTTGTCGGCCTTCTTCGTAGCTCGGTGGGGTGCTCGGGGCCGTTTCATACCCGGTGTGAGGGGATGCGAATCCCCTGTGTCTCTCTCCCCCTCTCCCCTGACCTCCGAAAGGGGGGGGGGGGGGTATTTATAGCGAGATTCTGCGGAAGGGTTTTTCCTGGGTAATGTGAGGGATTAGTGCCATTAATGGGCTCCGCGGAATCACGCGCTTTGGGAATCACTTTTCCCTGGCGGTATCCGGAACGGGTTGTCTGTTCTGGCCTCTCGGGGGGCGTGTTGCTGCTGATGGCGTGTTGTCCAAGCGTCCTTTCGTTATGTCAAGTCGCATCGTGGCGCTGCTTTGACGAGACTGGGCCGCTGCCTTGTCTGGACTGGGCGCCTATTTCGCGGCTTCTGCCTTGCGACCGGTCCGTTCCGGGTCACGTGTCCTGGCTTCTTGCGTGAGTTACACAATCACCAATTATGCCCCCAACATTCCCGTGTCCGAGATCGCGAGGTCTGGGGGAAGGGGATGTTGACGGTTTGTGTTGTCTTTGGGCGGGGCGGGGAGTTGGCGAAGAGGTTCGGGATGAGACATGCTGTCCTATCATGATTTGATCTCGGGCCGAACCGGTTACGCATGGCGGGCCTCAGTTCACCTCTTTCCCCTTTGAGCGAAAGTTGTCGGTAACTTTCAGTGAGCAAGGGGTCTGGGTTCGAAGCGTAGTATCGCGGGGTTCGAGCTGCGGGCGTAGACTTCCTAGGCGTCCTAAGCTAGTTCGGGGGGGGGGGGGGGGGGGTTGCGCCCTTCCTACTTTCCACGCCGTGAGGGGTGGCGAGCTCACCCGGCACTTGGCGGGGGGATAGCTTCACGCTATGGTATTCTCTGAAAATCTGAGCGTATAAGGAAGAACGTTTTCATTTAAATTTATAAGAACTGATCTATAGCTTGTACATGAGTTCTTAGTTTATCACCCGTTGTGGGGTTAGATCCGGCCCGAGGAGGGGCTATAGAGCTGTCCTCGCCCGCGGTTTAATGACCTCCGGATCTAGGGGTCACTCTGGGCCGGGTGGGCCTTTTTAACTCGAGTCGTTCTTGGCGCAGAGGTGAGTGACCGCCTTCTGTGCTGAAGTGTTGCAAGGTCTCCTTGGCCCGGGGGGGGGGAATCTTGCCGATCGGGCCGCCTCCCCTCCATTGCTTTGTCATCTCCCTCCACGCATCGCGGTGTGGGTAAGGTTTCCTCGGTCCGGTAGAAGCACTGTGGAGGGGAATCACCAGGGAAGCCGTCTTTCTGGGGCTTGTGTCTTGGGCGGGTCTTGAGGATCGGGCCGCCCCCCATGCCTCGCTGCTTCGGTTTGAGGGTGGGGGGAGTCCTGACGGTCGGGCCGCCCTCCCCCCACGCCTCGCTGCTTCGGTTTGAGGGTGGGGGGATTCCTAACGGTCGGGCCGCCCTCCCCCCATGCCTCGCTGCTTCGGTTTGAGGGTGGGGGGATTCCTGACGGTCGGGCCGCCCTCCCCCCACGCCTCACTGCTTCGGTTTGAGGGTGGGGGGATTCCTGACGGTCGGGCCGCCCTCCCCCCAAGCCTCGCTGCTTCGGTTTGAGGGTGGGGGGATTCCTGACGGTCGGGCCGCCCTCCCCCCAAGCCTCGCTGCTTCGGTTTGAGGGTGGGGTTCGGGGCCTGATCGTGCCAGGGCGGACTGACACGCCATGACTCACCGTTTGGGCTCGCCGGGGATGCAGCCTTGTCGAGGTCCCCGTCCGGTGGTCGACGTCGAGCAGGTGTTGGCTTGCCAGCCCCGGGGGCTCCCCTTTTCTCGCCGGCGGGGGTCGGATGCCTACCTTTCTCTGACTCGTCCTTGTTTAGGGCGGATGGAGGCGTGAAAGGTGGATTTCCCTTGTGTAAGTGGAATATCCTTTTGGCGATCCGTTTGTAAGAGGAATATCCTGTTGGAGGTGGTGGAGAGGCGTGAACCGCCGCCCCGGGAGGTGGGAACCATTGATGGCCGGTGACCTCTCTTTTGTTAGGGCGTTGTATCTCAGCCCGTTTCCCAGCGGGCGGGGGGGGGGGGGGGGGGGGATAAGTGCCGATTTCTCATGTCTTCTGACCCTTTGTTCTATTTCTTTTGGAAGGGTGAGTGGTGTCTTTATAAGGAGATCTCGCTGACGGTTTCCCCCATGTTTATTGCGATGAGTTGGCGCTATTAATGTGCTCCTCGGATTCACTCCCGTGGGAAACCGCTTTTGCCAGGTGGCTTTTTCGGAACCTCTTTTGGAGTGTATCATTAATGGTGGCGTATTTCTCAAGCGTCTTTTCGTTTCGTTGAGTCACATCGGGGCCGCCTACTCGGGAACTGACGCCATTTCATCCCGGTTAGCGCGCCCCTGTCTTCTTTCGATTTTTCGAGGAACGTGGGCGCGTGGCCCTCCCTGGTTTGGAGGTGGCTAGGGTTGGCCCTGCCCCCGAGGTCTTAATAGGGGGGAGCGGGCGCGTAGCCCGGCCCGTGCCCTTCTCTTGTTTGGGTGGCTAGGGTTGGCCCTGCCCCAGAGGTCTTGAGGGGGGGGGGGGGGAGCGGGCGCGTAGCCCGGCCCGTGCCCTTCTCTGGTTTGGGTGGCTAGGGTTGGCCCTGCCCCAGAGGTTTTGAGGGGGGGGGGGGGGGGGAGCGGGCGCGTAGCACGGCCCGTGCCCTTCTCTGGTTTGGGTGGCTAGGGTTGGCCCTGCCCCAGAGGTCTTGAGGGTGGAGCGGGTGCGTGGCCCGGCCCGTGCCCTTCTCTGGTTTGGGTGGCTAGGGTTGGCCCTGCCCCAGAGGTCTTGCGGGGGGGAGCGGGCACGTGGCCCGGCCCGTGCCCTTCTCTGGTTTGGGTGGCTAGGGTTGGCCCTGCCCCAGAGGTCTTGAGGGGGGGAGCGGGCGTGTCGCCCGGCCCGTGCCCTTCTCTGGTTTGGGTGGCTAGGGTTGGCCCTGCCCCAGAGGTCTTGAGGGGGGGAGCGGGCGCGTCGCCCGGCCCGTGCCCGTCTCTGGTTTGGGTGGCTAGGGTTGGCCCTGCCCCAGAGGTCTTGAGGGGGGGAGCGGGCGCGTGGCCCGGCCCGTGCCCTTCTCTGGTTTGGGTGGCTAGGGTTGGCCCTGCCCTAGAGGTCTTGAGGGGGGCGGGGGGAGCGGGCGCGTGGCCCGGCCCGTGCCCTTCTCTGGTTTGGGTGGCTAGGGTTGGCCCTGCCCCAGAGGTCTTGAGGGAGGGAGCGGGCACGTGGCCCGGCCCGTGCCCTTCTCTGGTTTGGGTGGCTAGGGTTGGCCCTACCCCAGAGGTCTTGAGGGGGGGGAACGGGCGCGTGGCCCGGCCCGAGCCCTTCTCTGGTTTGGGTGGCTAGGGTTGGCCCTGCCCCAGAGGTCTTGAGGGGGGGGGGGGAGCGGGCGCGTGGCCCGGCCCGTGCCCTTCTCTGGTTTGGGTGGCTAGGGTTGGCCCTGCCCCAGAGGTCTTGAGGGGGGAGCGGGCGCGTGGCCCGGCCCGTGCCCTTCTCTGGTTTGGGTGGCTAGGGTTGGCCCTGCCCCAGAGGTCTTGAGGGGGGGAGCGGGCGCGTGGCCCGACCTGTGCCCTTCTCTGGTTTGGGTGGCTAGGGTTGGCCCTGCCCCTGAGGTCTTGAGGGGGGAGCGGGAGCGTGGCCCGGCCCGTGCCCTTCTCTGGTTTGGGTGGCGAGGGTTGGCCCTGCACCAGAGGTCTTGAGGGGGGGAGCGGGCGCGTGGCCCGGCCCGTGCCCTTCTCTGGTTTGGGTGGCTAGGGTTGGCCCTGCCCCAGAGGTCTTGAGGGGGGAGCGGGCGCGTGTCCCGGCCCGTGCCCTTCTCTGGTTTGGGTGGCTAGGGTTGGCCTTGCCCCAGAGGTCTTGAGGGGGGGAGCGGGCGCGTGGCCCGGCCCGTGCCCTTCTCTGGTTTGGGTGGCTAGGGTTGGCCCTGCCCCAGAGGTCATAAGGGGGGAGCGAGCGCGTGGCCCGGCCCGTGCCCTTCTCTGGTTTGGGTGGCTAGGGTTGGCCCTGCCCCAGAGGTCTTGAGGGGGGGAGCGGGCGCGTGGCCCGGCCCGTGCCCTTCTCTGGTTTGGGTGGCTAGGGTTGGCCCTGCCCCAGAGGTCTTGGGGGGGGAGCAGGCGCGTGGCCCGGCCCGTGCCCTTCTCTGGTTTGGGTGGCTAGGGTTGGCCCTGCCCCAGAGGTCTTGAGGGGGGGAGCGGGCGCGTGGCCCGGCCCGTGCCCTTCTCTGGTTTTGGTGGCTAGGGTTGGCCCTGCCCCAGAGGTCTTGAGGGGGGGAGCGGGCGCGTGGCCGGGCCCATGCCCTTCTCTGGTTTGGGTGGCTAGGGTTGGCCTTGCCCCAGAGGTCTTGAGGGGGGTAGCGGGCGCGTGGCCCGGCCCGTGCCCTTCTCTGGTTTGGGTGGCAAGGGTTGGCCCTGCCCCAGAGGTCTTGAGGGGGGGGGGGGGAGCGGGCGCGTGGCCTGGCTCGTGCCCTTCTCTGGTTTGGGTGGCTAGGGTTGGCCCTGCCCCAGAGGTCTTGAGGGGGGGAGCGGGCGCGTGGCCCGGCCCGTGCCCTTCTCTGGTTTGGGTGGCTAGGGTTGGCCCTGCCCCAGAGGTCTTGAGGGGGGGAGCGGGCGCGTGGCCCGGCCCGTGCCCTTCTCTGGTTTTGGTGGCTAGGGTTGGCCCTGCCCCAGAGGTCTTGAGGGGGGGAGCGGGCGCGTGGCCCGGCCCGTGCCCTTCTCTGGTTTGGGTGGCTAGGGTTGGCCCTGCCCCAGAGGTCTTGAGGGGGGAGCGGGCACGTGGCCCGGCCCGTGCCCTTCTCTGGTTTGGGTGGCTAGGGTTGGCCCTGCCCCAGAGGTCTTGAGGGGGGGAGCGGGCGCGTGGCCCGGCCCGTGCCCTTCTCTGGTTTGGGTGTCTAGGGTTGGCCCTGCCCCAGAGGTCTTGAGGGGGGGAGCGGGCGCGTGGCCCGGCCCGTGCCGTTCTCTGGTTTGGGTGGCTAGGATTGGCCCTGCCCCAGAGGTCTTGAGGGGGGCAGCGGGCGCGAGGCCCGGCCCGTGCCCTTCTCTGGTTTGGGTGGCTAGGGTTGGCCCTGCCCCAGAGGTATTGAGGGGGGGAGCGGGCGCGTGGCCCGGCCCGTGCCCTTCTCTGGTTTGGGTGGCTAAGGTTGGCCATACCCCAGAGGTCTTGAGGGGGGGTAGCGGGCGGGTAGCCCGGCCCGTGCCCTTCACTGGTTTGGGTGGCTAGGGTTGGCCCTGCCCCAGAGGTCTTGAGGGGGGGAGCGGGCGCGTAGCCCGGCCCGTGCCCTTCTCTGGTTTGGGTGGCTAGGGTTGGCCCTGCCCCAGTGGTCTTGAGGGGGGAGCGGGGGCGTAGCCCGGCCCGTGCCCTTCTCTGGTTTGGGTGGCTAGGGTTGGCCCTGCCCCAGAGGTCTTGAGGGGGGGAGCGGGCGCGTGGCCCGGCCCGTGCCCTTCTCTGGTTTGGGTGGCTAGGGTTGGCCCTGCCCCAGAGGTCTTGAGCGGGGAGCGGGCGCGTGGCCCGGCCCGTGCCCTTCTCTGGTTTGGGTGGCTAGGGTTGGCCCTGCCCCAGAGGTCTTGAGGGGGGGAGCGGGCGCGTGGCCCGGCCCGTGCCCATCTCTGGTTTGGGTGGCTAGGGTTGGCCCTGCCCCAGAGGTCTTGAGGGGGGGAGCGGGCGCGTGGCCCGGCCCGTGCCCTTCTCTGGTTTGGGTGGCTAGGGTTAGCCCTGCCCCAGAGGTCTTGAGGGGGGGGGGGGGGGGGAGCGGGCGCGTGGCCTGGCCCGTGCCCTTCTCTGGTTTTGGTGGCTAGGGTTGGCCCTACCCCAGAGGTCTTGAGGGGGGGAGCGGGCGCGTGGCCCGGCCCGTGCCCTTCTCTGGTTTGGGTGGCTAGGGTTGGCCCGGCCCCAGAGGTCTTGAGGGGGGAGCAGGCGCGTGGCCCGGCCCGTGCCCTTCTCTGGTTTGGGTGGCTAGGGTTGGCCCTGCCCCAGAGGTCTTGAGGGGGGGAGCGGGCGCGTGGCCCGGCCCGTGCCCTTCTCTGGTTTGGGTGGCTAGGGTTGGCCCTACCCCAGAGGTCTTGAGGGGGCAGCGGGCGCGTGGCCCGGCCCGTGCCCTTCTCTGGTTTGGGTGGCTAGGGTTGGCCCTGCCCCAGAGGTCTTGAGGGGGGGAGCGGGCGCGTGGCCCGGCCCGTGCCCTTCTCTGGTTTGGGTGGCTAGGGTTGGCCCTTCCCCAGAGGTCTTGAGGGGGGAGCGGGCGCGTGTCCCGGCCCGTGCCCTTCTCTGGTTTGGGTGGCTAGGGTTGGCCCAGCCCCAGAGGTCTTGAGGGGGGGGGGGGGGGGAGCGGGCGCGTGGCCCGGCCCGTGCCCTTCTCTTGTTTGGGTGGCTAGGGTTGGCCCTGCCCCAGAGGTCTTGAGGGGGGGAGCGGGCGCGTGGCCCGGCCCGTGCCCTTCTCTGGTTTGGGTGGCTATGGTTGGCCTTGCCCCAGAGGTCTTGAGGGGGGGAGCGGGCGTGTGGCCCGGCCCGTGCCCTTCTCTGGTTTGGGTGGCCAGGGTTGGCCTTGCCCCAGAGGTCTTGAGGGGGGGAGCGGGCGCGTGGCCCGGCCCGTGCCCTTCTCTGGTTTGGGTGTCTAGGGTTGGCCCTGCCCCAGAGGTCTTGAGGGGGGAGCGGGCACGTGGCCCGGCCCGTGCCCTTCTCTGGTTTTGGTGGCTATGGTTGGCCCTGCCCCAGAGGTCTTGAGGGGGGAGCGGGCACGTGGCCCGGCCCGTGCCCTTCTCTGGTTTGGGTGGCTAGGGTTGGCCCTGCCTCAGAGGTCTTGAGGGGGGGGGGGAGCGGGCGCGTGGCCCGGCCCGTTCCCTTCTCTGGTTTGGGTGGCTAGGGTTGGCCCTGCCCCAGAGGTCTTGAGGGGGGGGGGGAGCGGGCGCGTGGCACGGCCCGTGCCCTTCTCTGGTTTGGGTGGCTAGGGTTGGCCCTGCCCCAGAGGTCTTGAGGGGGGGGGAGCGGGCGCGTGGCCCGGCCCGTGCCCTTCTCTGGTTTGGGTGGCTAGGGTTGGCCCTGCCCCAGAGGTCTTGAGGGAGGGAGCGGGGGGGTGGCCCGGCCCGTGCCCTTCTCTGGTTTGGGTGGCTAGGGTTGGCCCTGCCCCACAGGTCTTGAGGGGGGGAGCGGGCGCGTGTCCCGGCCCGTGCCCTTCTCTGGTTTGGGTGGCTAGGGTTGGCCCTGCCCCAGAGGTCTTGAGGGGGGGAGCGGGCGCGTGGCCCGGCCCGTGCCCTTCTCTGGTTTGGGTGGCTAGGGTTGGCCCTGCCCCAGAGGTCTTGAGGGGGGGGAGCGGGCGCGTGGCCCGGCTCGTGCCCTTCTCTGGTTTGGGTGGCTAGGGTTGGCCCTGCCCCAGAGGTCTTGAGGGGGGGAGCGGGCGCGTGGCCCGGCCCGGGCCCTTCTCTCGTTTGGGTGGCTAGGGTTGGCCCTGCCCCAGAGGTCTTGAGGAGGGGAGCGGGCGCGTGGCCCGGCCCGTGCCCTTCTCTGGTTTGGGTGGCTAGGGTTGGCCTTGCCCCAGAGTTCTTGAGGGGGGGGGGAGCAGGCGCGTGGCCCGGCCCGTGCCCTTCTCTGGTTTGGGTGGTTAGGGTTGGCCCTGCCCCAGAGGTCTTGAGGGGGGGGGGGGGGGGAGCGGGCGCGTGGCCCGGCCCGTGCCCTTCTCTGGTTTGGGTGGCTAGGGTTGGCCCTTCCCCAGAGGTCTTGAGGGGGGGGGGGGGGAGCGGGCGCGTGGCCCGGCCCATGCCCTTCTCTGGTTTGGGTGGCTAGGGTTGGCCCTGCCCCAGAGGTCTTGAGGGGGGAGCGGGCGCGTGGCCCGGCCCGTGCCCTTCTCTGGTTTGGGTGGCTAGGGTTGGCCCTGCCCCAGAGGTCTTGAGGGGGGGAGCGGGCGCGTGGCCCGGCCCATGCCCTTATCTGGTTTGGGTGGCTAGGGTTGGCCCTGCCCCAGAGGTCTTGAGGGGGGAGCGGGCGCGTCGCCCGGCCCGTGCCCTTCTCTGGTTTGGGTGGCTAGGGTTGGCCCTGCCCCAGAGGTCTTGAGGGGGGGAGCGGGCCCGTGGCCCGGCCCGTGCCCTTCTCTGGTTTGGGTGGCTAGGGTTGGCCCTGCCCCAGAGGTCTTGAGCGGGGAGCGGGCGCGTGGCCCGGCCCGTGCCCTTCTCTGGTTTGGGTGGCTAGGGTTGGCCCTGCCCCAGAGGTCTTGAGGGGGGGGGGGGGGAGCGGGCGCGTGGCCTGGCCCGTGCCCTTCTCTGGTTTGGGTGGCTAGGGTTGGCCCTGCCCCAGAGGTCTTGAGGGGGGGGGGGGGGGAGCGGGCGCGTGGCCCGGCCCGTGCCCTTCTCTGGTTTGGGTGGCTAGGGTTGGCCCTGCCCCAGAGGTCTTGAGGGGGGGGGGGGGGGGAACGGGCGCGTGGCCCGGCCCGTGCCCTTCTCTGGTTTGGGTGGCTAGGGTTGGCCTTGCCCCAGAGGTCTTGAGGGGGGAGCAGGCGCGTGGCCCGGCCCGTGCCCTTCTCTGGTTTGGGTGGCTAGGGTTGGCCCTGCCCCAGAGGTCTTGAGGGGGGAGCGGGCGCGTGGCCCGGCCCGTGCCCTTCTCTGGTTTGGGTAGCTAGGGTTGGCCCTGCCCCAGAGGTCTTGAGGGGGGGAGCGGGCGCGTGGCCCGGCCCGTGCCCTTCTCTGGTTTAGGTGGCTAGGGTTGGCCTTGCCCCAGAGGTCTTGAGGGGGGGAGCGGGCGCGTGGCCCGGCCCGTGCCCTTCTCTGGTTTGGGTGGCTAGGGTTGGCCCTGCCCCAGAGGTCATAAGGGGGGAGCGAGCGCGTGGCCCGGCCCGTGCCCTTCTCTGGTTTGGGTGGCTAGGGTTGGCCCTGCCCCAGAGGTCTTGAGGGGGGGAGCGGGCGCGTGGCCCGGCCCGTGCCCTTCTCTGGTTTGGGTGGCTAGGGTTGGCCCTGCCCCAGAGGTCTTGGGGGGGAGCAGGCGCGTGGCCCGGCCCGTGCCCTTCTCTGGTTTGGGTGGCTAGGGTTGGCCCTGCCCCAGAGGTCTTGAGGGGGGGAGCGGGCGCGTGGCCCGGCCCGTGCCCTTCTCTGGTTTTGGTGGCTAGGGTTGGCCAGAGGTCTTGAGGGGGGGAGCGGGCGCGTGGCCTGGCCCATGCCCTTCTCTGGTTTGGGTGGCTAGGGTTGGCCTTGCCCCAGAGGTCTTGAGGGGGGGTAGCGGGCGCGTGGCCCGGCCCGTGCCCTTCTCTGGTTTGGGTGGCTAGGGTTGGCCCTGCCCCAGAGGTCTTGAGGGGGGGGGGAGCGGGCGCGTGGCCTGGCCCGTGCCCTTCTCTGGTTTGGGTGGCTAGGGTTGGCCCTGCCCCAGAGGTCTTGAGGGGGGGAGCGGGCGCGTGGCCCGGCCCGTGCCCTTCTCTGGTTTGGGTGGCTAGGGTTGGCCCTGCCCCAGAGGTATTGAGGGGGGGAGCGGGCGCGTGGCCCGGCCCGTGCCCTTCTCTGGTTTGGGTGGCTAAGGTTGGCCCTACCCCAGAGGTCTTGAGGGGGGGTAGCGGGCGGGTAGCCCGGCCCGTGCCCTTCACTGGTTTGGGTGGCTAGGGTTGGCCCTGCCCCAGAGGTCTTGAGGGGGGGAGCGGGCGCGTAGCCCGGCCCGTGCCCTTCACTGGTTTGGGTGGCTAGGGTTGGCCCTGCCCCAGAGGTCTTGAGGGGGGGAGCGGGCGCGTAGCCCGGCCCGTGCCCTCCTCTGGTTTGGGTGGCTAGGGTTGGCCCAGCCCCAGAGGTCTTGAGGGGGGGAGCGGGCGCGTGGCCCGGCCCGTGCCCTTCTCTGGTTTGGGTGGCTAGGGTTGGCCCTGCCCCAGAGGTCTTGAGCGGGGAGCGGGCGCGTGGCCCGGCCCGTGCCCTTCTCTGGTTAGGGTGGTTAGGGTTGGCCCTGCCCCAGAGGTCTTGAGGGGGGGAGCGGGCGCGTGGCCCGGCCCGTGCCCTTCTCTGGTTTGGGTGGCTAGGGTTGGCCCTGCCCCAGAGGTCTTGAGGGGGGGAGCGGGCGCGTGGCCCGGCCCGTGCCCTTCTCTGGTTTGGGTGGCTAGGGTTGGCCCTGCCCCAGAGGTCTTGAGGGGGGGGGGGGGGGAGCGGGCGCGTGGCCTGGCCCGTGCCCTTCTCTGGTTTTGGTGGCTAGGGTTGGCCCTACCCCAGAGGTCTTGAGGGGGGAGCGGGCGCGTGGCCCGGCCCGTGCCCTTCTCTGGTTTGGGTGGCTAGGGTTGGCCCTGCCCCAGAGGTCTTGAGGGGGGAGCAGGCGCGTGGCCCGGCCCGTGCCCTTCTCTGGTTTGGGTGGCTAGGGTTGGCCCTGTCCCAGAGGTCTTGAGGGGGGGAGCGGGCGCGTGGCCCGGCCCGTGCCCTTCTCTGGTTTGGGTGGCTAGGGTTGGCCCTACCCCAGAGGTCTTGAGGGGGGCAGCGGGCGCGTGGCCCGGCCCGTGCCCTTCTCTGGTTTGGGTGGCTAGGGTTGGCCCTGCCCCAGAGGTCTTGAGGGGGGGAGCGGGCGCGTGGCCCGGCCCGTGCCCTTCTCTGGTTTGGGTGGCTAGGGTTGGCCCTTCCCCAGAGGTCTTGAGGGGGGAGCGGGCGCGTGTCCCGGCCCGTGCCCTTCTCTGGTTTGGGTGGCTAGGGTTGGCCCAGCCCCAGAGGTCTTGAGGGGGGGGGGGGGGGGGGAGCGGGCGCGTGGCCCGGCCCGTGCCCTTCTCTTGTTTGGGTGGCTAGGGTTGGCCCTGCCCCAGAGGTCTTGAGGGGGGGAGCGGGCGCGTGGCCCGGCCCGTGCCCTTCTCTGGTTTGGGTGGCTATGGTTGGCCTTGCCCCAGAGGTCTTGAGGGGAGGAGCGGGCGCGTGGCCCGGCCCGTGCCCTTCTCTGGTTTGGGTGGCCAGGGTTGGCCTTGCCCCAGAGGTCTTGAGGGGGGGAGCGGGCGCGTGGCCCGGCCCGTGCCCTTCTCTGGTTTGGGTGTCTAGGGTTGGCCCTGCCCCAGAGGTCTTGAGGGGGGAGCGGGCACGTGGCCCGGCCCGTGCCCTTCTCTGGTTTTGGTGGCTATGGTTGGCCCTGCCCCAGAGGTCTTGAGGGGGGAGCGGGCACGTGGCCCGGCCCGTGCCCTTCTCTGGTTTGGGTGGCTAGGGTTGGCCCTGCCTCAGAGGTCTTGAGGGGGGGGGGGGGAGCGGGCGCGTGGCCCGGCCCGTTCCCTTCTCTGGTTTGGGTGGCTAGGGTTGGCCCTGCCCCAGAGGTCTTGAGGGGGGGGGGGGAGCGGGCGCGTGGCACGGCCCGTGCCCTTCTCTGGTTTGGGTGGCTAGGGTTGGCCCTGCCCCAGAGGTCTTGAGGGGGGGGAGCAGGCGCGTGGCCCGGCCCGTGCCCTTCTCTGGTTTGGGTGGCTAGGGTTGGCCCTGCCCCAGAGGTCTTGAGGGGGGGAGCGGGCGCGTGGCCCGGCCCGTGCCCTTCTCTGGTTTGGGTGGCTAGGGTTGGCCCTGCCCCACAGGTCTTGAGGGGGGGAGCGGGCGCGTGTCCCGGCCCGTGCCCTTCTCTGGTTTGGGTGGCTAGGGTTGGCCCTGCCCCAGAGGTCTTGAGGGGGGGAGCGGGCGCGTGGCCCGGCCCGTGCCCTTCTCTGGTTTGGGTGGCTAGGGTTGGCCCTGCCCCAGAGGTCTTGAGGGGGGGGGGGGGAGCGGGCGCGTGGCCCGGCTCGTGCCCTTCTCTGGTTTGGGTGGCTAGGGTTGGCCCTGCCCCAGAGGTCTTGAGGGGGGGAGCGGGCGCGTGGCCCGGCCCGTGCCCTTCTCTCGTTTGGGTGGCTAGGGTTGGCCCTGCCCCAGAGGTCTTGAGGAGGGGAGCGGGCGCGTGGCCCGGCCCGTGCCCTTCTCTGGTTTGGGTGGCTAGGGTTGGCCTTGCCCCAGAGTTCTTGAGGGGGGGGGGGGAGCTGGCGCGTGGCCCGGCCCGTGCCCTTCTCTGGTTTGGGTGGTTAGGGTTGGCCCTGCCCCAGAGGTCTTGAGGGGGGGAGCGGGCGCGTGGCCCGGCCCGTGCCCTTCTCTGGTTTGGGTGGCTAGGGTTGGCCCTTCCCCAGAGGTCTTGAGGGGGGGGGGGGGGAGCGGGCGCGTGGCCCGGCCCATGCCCTTCTCTGGTTTGGGTGGCTAGGGTTGGCCCTGCCCCAGAGGTCTTGAGGGGGGAGCGGGCGCGTGGCCCGGCCCGTGCCCTTCTCTGGTTTGGGTGGCTAGGGTTGGCCCTGCCCCAGAGGTCTTGAGGGGGGGAGCGGGCGCGTGGCCCGGCCCATGCCCTTCTCTGGTTTGGGTGGCTAGGGTTGGCCCTGCCCCAGAGGTCTTGAGGGGGGAGCGGGCGCGTCGCCCGGCCCGTGCCCTTCTCTGGTTTGGGTGGCTAGGGTTGGCCCTGCCCCAGAGGTCTTGAGGGGGGGAGCGGGCGCGTGGCCCGGCCCGTGCCCTTCTCTGGTTTGGGTGGCTAGGGTTGGCCCTGCCCCAGAGGTCTTGAGCGGGGAGCGGGCGCGTGGCCCGGCCCGTGCCCTTCTCTGGTTTGGGTGGCTAGGGTTGGCCCTGCCCCAGAGGTCTTGAGGGGGGGGGAGCGGGCGCGTGGCCTGGCCCGTGCCCTTCTCTGGTTTGGGTGGCTAGGGTTGGCCCTGCCCCAGAGGTCTTGAGGGGGGGGGGGGGGAGCGGGCGCGTGGCCCGGCCCGTGCCCTTCTCTTGTTTGGGTGGCTAGGGTTGGCCCTGCCCCAGAGGTCTTGAGGGGGGGGGGGGAACGGGCGCGTGGCCCGGCCTGTGCCCTTCTCTGGTTTGGGTGGCTAGGGTTGGCCCTGCCCCAGAGGTCTTGAGGGGGGAGCAGGCGCGTGGCCCGGCCCGTGCCCTTCTCTGGTTTGGGTGGCTAGGGTTGGCCCTGCCCCAGAGGTCTTGAGGGGGGGAGCTGGCGCGTGGCCCGGCCCGTGCCCTTCTCTGGTTTGGGTGGCTAGGGTTGGCCCTGCCCCAGAGGTCTTGAGGGGGGCAGCGGGCGCGTGGCCCGGCCCGTGCCCTTCTCTGGTTTGGGTGGCTAGGGTTGGCCCTGCCCCAGAGGTCTTGAGGGGGGGGGGGGGGGGAGCGGGCTCGTGGCCCGGCCCGTGCCCTTCTCTGGTTCGGGTGGCTAGGGTTGGCCCTTCCCTAGAGGTCTTGAGGGGGGAGGAGCGGGCGCGTGGCCCGGCCCGTGCCCTTCTCTGGTTTGGGTGGCTAGGGTTGGCCCTGCCCCAGAGGTCTTGAGGGGGGGGAGCGGGCGCGTGGCCCGGCCCGTGCCCTTCTCTGGTTTGGGTGGCTAGGGTTGGCCCTGCCCCAGAGGTCTTGAGGGGGGGGGGGGGAGCGGGCGCGTGGCCCGGCCCGTGCCCTTCTCTGGTTTGGGTGGCTAGGGTTGGCCTTGCCCCAGAGGTCTTGAGGGGGGGAGCGGGCGCGTGGCCCGGCCCGTGCCCTTCTCTGGTTTGGGTGGCTAGGGTTGGCCTTGCCCCAGAGGTCTTGAGGGGGGGAGCGGGCGCGTGGCCCGGCCCGTGCCCTTCTCTGGTTTGGGTGTCTAGGGTTGGCCCTGCCCCAAAGGTCTTGAGGGGAGAGCGGGCACGTGGCCCGGCCCGTGCCCTTCTCTGGTTTGGGTGGCTATGGTTGGCCCTACCCCTGAGGTCTTGAGGGGGGGAGCGGGCGCGTGGCCTGGCCCGTGCCCTTCTCTGGTTTGGGTGGCTAGGGTTGGCCCTGCCCCAGAGGTCTTGATGGGGGGGGAGCGGGCGCGTGGCCCGGCCCGTTCCATTCTCTGGTTTGGGTGGCTAGGGTTGGCCCTGTTGGATATGGAAGACGTTTGTACACCCTTGTGGGGGATGTACGAGGGAATACGGACCTCGAACGTCGCGCACACGAAGTCATGTGCAAAGGGAATCTGTTCCCTTGCGGAGAGGATCTCTGTATGAGCGGGAAAGTCGCATTATATATGCATAAGTGCATGCGACATATGGCTAATAAAGGGGGAATATCTTAAGCTTATGTTGTACCATGCATATGGTACAACTTAAGCTTATAATGTGCCATGTATAATGGTACACCTTAATTAAGTTGTTCCAAAGGAATAACTTACCCTAAAATAACTACCTTGGGGGCTATAAATAAGACCCAAGGGTAGCCATTTTCCTTACACATTTGGCATGAAATTCATGCATGCATCTTCTTCATAGCGAAGCTCTGCAGAAATATTTCCTCTCCCTCCATCCAAGTTCTTAATCTAAAATAGAGATTTAGATTGTGGATTTAGTAGCCTTACTCCGTTCGTGAGTAGACTCGATCCGTCGTGGCGAATCCGAAGGCGAAGTTCGTAGACTACCGTGCAGCGTACGCAAGTGTAAGTCTACACTTCATATTATTGATCCTAACTCTGTTTTGGCAGGATCCTTCATTGGTATCAGAGCCATATGGGTTCGCCCCGGTCAAACCATCGCCCCGTCGAAACTACGAACGAGTCGTTGTCTTTTTCACGAATGGGTCTCCTACTATTACGGATATAGTAGGAACGCTTCGTGACGAAGAGAACGCAGCGGTTGTTCTTTTCACGTTAGGGTCTCCTATCATTATGGATATGGTAGGAACTCTCCGTGACGGGAAGAACCGACCGTTCACGTAGTAAGTTATTCATTTTGGCACACGGCCATTAGAAAATAACTAAATTCTCGACGAACGGGTGCTTCATCGACGAACGGGTGCTTCATCGAGGAAGATGATGGAAGTTATTTCCATCGGGTAAGAGGAAAATTTGGTGCATGTGCACCATGGCCAAATGGGCCATGAAGGCCATGCACCCCCTCTCCTCATGCGGAGGGGGTTGGCTACGGCCAATAACCACCGGCGACCACCCCATCAAGGGGGAGGAGAAAGTGCGGCAACCCCATTCAAAGGGGGTGGCCGGCCATGGCCAAAGGGGCCATGGCCGGCCAACGCCGAAAGGCCTTGACCATGGCCGGCCAACGCCGAAAGGCCTTGACCATGGCCGGCCATGGCCAATCCATGACCGGCCATGGCCAGGCCGGCAGTGGCCGGCCAAGGCCGGGCCGGCAGTGGCCGGCCTTGGCCAAGGGCCTGCCGGCCAGGCCGGCCCTGGCAGTGGCCAGGGCCGGCCCTGGCAGAGGCCAGGGCCGGCGCCCTGGCCACTGCCAGGGCCAGGCCGGCCCTGGCAGAGGCCAGGGCCGGAGCCCTGGCCACTGCCAGGGCCAGGCCGGCCCTGGCAGAGGCCAGGGCCGGCGCCCTGGCCTCAGGCCAGGGCCTGGCCGAGGCCAGGGCAGGAGCCCTGGCCCCGGCCAGCGGCCAGGCCGCCCTGGCAAGAGGCCAGGGCCTGGCCGAGGCCAGGGCAGGATCCCTGGCCCCGGCCAGTGGCCTGGCCGGCCGGCCCTGGCAGAGGCCAGGGCCTGGCCGGCCCTGGCCGAGGGGGGCAGGCCCCCTGGCCGGCCAAGGCAGAGGCCCTGGCCGGCCATTGGCCAAGCCCCGGCCAGGGCAGAGGCCCTGGCCGGGAGAAGTTGCAGTTCGAATATTGGTCGACCAATTTTGTGTTTTTGGTCGACCAATCCGACAGATGGTCTGGGTCGATTGCAAACTTGCCAAATGACCCATACGGGGTGACAAAAGGCATTGGTCAAACTCAAATGTGTCGATTAGCCCATACGGGGCTAACCACAGTGCCGACTAGTTCATACGGGACTAACGTTTGAATGAAGTTTTTAACTTGGGCTCTACTCCTTGAAGATTAGCCATAGTGTTCTACTTCATGCGAGATTAGCCAAGTCATTGTGCTCTACTCTTCGGAGATTAGCCAATGTACTTATGAAATTGTGCTCTACTCCTTGAAGATTAGCCGTAATGCTCTACTTCATGCGAGATTAGCCATGTCATTGTGCTCTACTCTACGGAGATTAGCCAATGAACTTATGACGTTGTGCTCTACTCTACGGAGATTAGCCAATGTATTTTATATTCGTTTTGAAAAATACGTTTTCAAAAACGCTTTTCCGCTGCTAAGTACTATAAGAGTACTAACATTTGATAAAGTGAGGGAGAAATATTGAAAGTTACTCTAGATGGTGATTGGAAACATAGTGACCTTTCCGATTCTAGAGTAACATCTTCAATATTTTTCGAAAGTAACTTATCAAATACTTATTTTCCGCTGCTAGTACTATAAGAGTACTATAGTTTGATAAGTGATGGGGGAATATTGAAAGTTGTTCTAGATGGTGATTGGAATCATAGAGACCTTTTCGATTCTAGAACAACACCTTCAATATTTTTCGAAAGTAACTTATCAAATATAATATAATTCCAAGTGGGATTTGAATTTTAGAACTATCCAAATGGGATATTCTATTATCATTTCAAGTGGGAGTTATATTTTAAGAATTTTTTATGCAATGTTTTTGATCGAACCTTCGGTTTTGTGTCTTTTGCAGCATTTTAAAAGTAAAATGTCTTCCGCTTCAAAGAATATCGTCGCTGAGTTAAACAAAGGTGAAAAACTCAACGGCGATAATTACAAACTTTGGTCCATTAAGATACAATACGTTTTAGAGGAGCAAGAAGTGCTCGAAACTCTAAAGAACGTAATGATTGAACCCGAGTTGGGCACTACGGCCCAACACCGAAGAGACAAGGAAGCTTTTGATGCTTGGTCTCGGAAGAATAAGATAGCGCGCATTACGTTATTAAGCAGTATGGCTGATGACATAATGTGCATCTTCCGAGAACATGACCTAGCTATGGACATATGGTCCAAGCTAGAGGAGAAGTTCGGTGGCACATCGGTGTCCAAACTTCGCGCCTTAACTATAAAGTTCGATACATATAAGAAACGTCCAGATCATTCCATAGGGAAACATCTGCGACATATGGCGAACCTTATCTCGGAGTTAAAGGACGCAGGTCATGTGCTCACAGATGAGCAACAAATCCAAGCAGTTATACGTTCCCTACCAAATGGGTGGGATCAGATGAAGATGCATCTCACTCATAATGAGAGCATCAAGACCTTCAACGATGTTTCCAAGCACCTCGAATTAGAGGAAGAGCGGCTTGCGGCTGCCAAGCCAGGTGCAGAAGTGCACATGGTTGCTAGTTCCTCACACGGGGGAAAGAAACGTAAAGATCGTTCGAAGTCTTCTAATGAACGTAATAAGCAACCTGAGTCTACCAAGGAACCCAAACATAAGGGTGGACACAAGAAATGGCACAAGAAGAAAGACTTGAAAAGAATCAAGTGCTTCAAGTGCAACAAGCTCGGTCACTATGCTCGTTCGTGTACGAGTGGAAGTGACGAGGTAACTTGTAATACTAGTTACATATGTGTTTCTAGTTCACTATTTCTTGTGGAATCTAATCCATTTTGGGATAATTGATTCAGGTGCCACCGACCACATAGCAAAGGACAGACGGTCCTTCGTGGAGTATCACCGGATACTCAAGGAATGAAGTGGATCAATGTAGGAAATAACACACGTGTTGAAGTGAAAGGCGTTGGGACTCGCAAGCTTGTCTTGGACAACGGCCGCACTATCCTACTTCATGATGTTCTCTTCATTCCATATATTCAAAGGAATATTAAAATTGTGGTCAATTTATTGGGTCTTGGTTAATGGTTGGTTCCTTCATGTTTGTAATATGGACCTATTTTTGTAATAATTCCTTTATTGGTTCTGGGTTATGTATTTAAAGGATTCATTGTAATAAGTACAATGTATGATTTCTCATTTCCTTATGACAAATTCTTTGACTAATGAGTCTAATATAATTTGTTGGCAATCAAGGCTTGGTCATATTGGACCAACGCGTATGGATAGACTTGCCAAACGTGGCCTTCTATCCAATGTTTCAAAGGTTGAAATGTCGACCTGCGAACATTGCCTTGAAAGGAAATCTTGTCGCAAGCCGTTTGGAACCGGCACAAGGGCCAAGGTTCCATTACCGCTTATCCATTCGGACATATATGGTCCGATGAATGTCAAGACAAGACGCGGGAAGTCCTATTTCATCACTTTTAATTGATGATTTCACCCGATTCGGTAATATCTATTTGATATCCCACAAAAGTGAAAGCACTAAACCTGCTTTAAAAACTATATGAGTTTAGTGGAGAATCAATTAGATCGCAAGATTAAGGTCATGCGAACCGATAGGGGCGGTGAATATCAATCAACAAGTTTAAAGGAACTTTGTGATGAAAAAGGCATAGTACATCAAGTAACTATGCCTTATACTCCTCAACAAATTGGTGTTGCAGAAAGGAGGTATAGGACTTTAATGAAAAATGGTCTGTTCAATGATGGCGCAAGCTAACTTGCCAATCACCTTCTGGGGTGATGCATTATTGACAACCGTTTTCATTTTAAACCGCGTACCCTCGAAATCAGTTAGCTCCACTCCTTATGAGTTGTGGAACCAAAGGTCTCCTAACTTAAACATTTTACCTTGAGTTTGTGCATTCAACGCACATATTTCCTCCCATAAGTATGGCAAACTTGGGCCATGGGGAAGGAAATGTATCTTTAAACGATACGCATTAAACTCCAAAGGTTATGTTTTTGTTAGTCAGGAAGACAATGGTGTGCTAATTGAGTTTGAGTCGAGGGATGTCACTTTCTTGGAAAACGAGTTTCCAAGACAGGGCGAGATAAGTCAGGACTTATCTCTATTTGAGATTTGAGATCAAGAAGGATTACCTCATTCGAGTGGGAGAATTCTTGGTGAAAACGAAAATACTTTTCAACCTTCACCAATGGATTATACGAATGACGATTATCCTATTCCATACGGGAATAATGATCCAAGTGGGAGCAATTCTAACAACATTTCAAGTGGGAGTGATATTAGAATTGATCTAAATTCGAGTCAACAAGGACTTGAAGAATCTCAAATATGCCACATCATGCCCTGCAAAAGACAAATGGATGGAAGCGATGAAGAAGGAATTGAAATCCATAAAAGTTAACCAAGTCTGGGACTTAGTTAACTCACCCAGAGGACATAGAGCAATTGGGAACAAATGGGTTCTCGAGATCAAGCATAAGGCTGATGGCTCTATAGATAGATATAAAGCTCGCCTTGTCGCGAAAGGTTTTACGCAACAGGAAGGGATAGACTACAAAGAAAACTTCTCACCTGTTGTGCGTTTTACCTTGATTCGCAATGGTAGCTTGCTTATACCTCGAATTACATCAGATGGATGTAAAGACTGCCTTTCTCAATGGAGAATTGGACGAGGAGATCTATATGGAACAACCGACAGGGTTTGTAAAAGAAGGAAACAAACATAAGGTTTGTAAACTTCGTAAGTCCATATATGGTCTTAAATAATCCTCGAGGCAATGGTATATACGATTTCAAGAAGTTGTCTTATCAAATGGATTTTTTCCATGCTTGATGAAGATAACTGAGTATATATCAAGAGGATTAAAAGCAAGTATATTATCATGTATCTATATGTAGATAACATTTTAATAGCCAGAAATGACAAGGGCTTTGTAATGAGTATCAAGGCTTGGCTTTCATCAGTATTTGAGATGAAAGGCATAGGAAAAGCCGCATATATCCTTGGAATTAAGATTTCAAGGAATCGTTCGAAGAAACTTCTTTCTCTTTCACAGGAGACTTATATAAAGAAGGTCCTAGAACGATTTAATATGCAGGACTGCAAGTCCATTGATATTCATATAAGCATATGCGATAACTTATATCTGGAATCGTGTCCAAAGAACCAAAAGGAAAAGGAAATTATGGAAAAAGTTCCATATTCCAGTGCAGTTGATAGTCTTATGTACACTATGGTGTGTACGAGACCGGACATCTGTTTTGCCGTTGGAAATGGTAAGCTGTTACCAATCCAACCCAGGGCAAGAACACTGGAAAGCGGTTAAGAGGATAATGCAGTATCTTAAAGGAACTGCAGATTTGCAAAAGACTATGATAAAACCAAGAAGGTAGACATAAGGTACATATCTACGCATGAGACGATAGAGGATCAGCTTACGAAAGCGATCCCCAGAAATGTGTTTTATAAACACTTATCATCTCAAGGATTGCGTATGGGCTGAGTTGTACCAAATATATATTCCCATGTCTAAGAAATGATCAAAATTAATAAAAGAATAAGTTCTTTTTCCAACATTGCATATGAATTTCTTAAGAAATGTTTGTGTACATTTTTGAAATCTCAGCTGAATTGTGTGTATGTCGGACAGATTAAGGTTGGCTCTCTCACATGAGCAACCGCCTTATCTTATCAGATGGATAAGATAGAGATGAGACTAGTTTAAAGTCAAAATCATTAGACGAATGATTTAGAGTCATGACTTTAACAAGATAGTCGAATGAAAGATCTGCATCATATGGATGCTTACAAAAGATCTGAGATCTGTATCACAAGGATAAAAAGATCTCATTGGATTTTATAATCCTATCTGTCTTATGCAGGATGAGAGTCCGGGAATATTTCCTGAGTAGTAAGGGGACTCAAAAGATAGGCACTATGGTGTCTGATCTTTCATCCGTACAACATCATTAAGACATACTCTCCCTGGGAAAGGAGTGATGTTGTAATACGTGTTCATACCACGTATGCATTTCGACCACTGAGTTAATAGCAATAGTGTTTGCTATTATGTGAGACTCAAAGGCCATATGGGTCTTAACTCTTACCCTCAAGGACTCCAATTGGTTCCTTTAGATTTGACGAGATGATCGCTATCTTAGCGTGTTACTAATGGGCTATGGTAATTCGGCTCGGCGGGGCACGTTAGAAAAGCGAATCAAGTCAAGATCAAAAGGTTCGCAAGAAGAGGAAGATTGATTTCATATTCGCATTTGGACTTTAATGATTCAAAGCTGGCCAGCCAATTGTAATCCAGATGGGATTCAATTGTTGAATATAAAGTACAAGAAAATGTGAAGAAATAATCTAGGGTAAAGCATGCGTTGAACTACTCAACTTTGCACCTTCGAGGTCGTTGTGTATCTCTAACAAGTGCACAACAACAGACTCTACGCGCATGACGGTCGCACGGTCTATTTCTCGGTATGATAGATGAAAGAACTAAGGGAAAGACGTTCTCTTACAATCCCCTCAAGTGTGAGTGGGAGATGTTGGATATGGAAGACGTTTGTACACCCTTGTGGGGGATGTACGAGGGAATACGGACCTCGAACGTCGCGCACACGAAGTCATGTGCAAAGGGAATCTGTTCCCTTGCGGAGAGGATCTCTGTATGAGCGGGAAAGTCGCATTATATATGCATAAGTGCATGCGACATATGGCTAATAAAGGGGGAATATCTTAAGCTTATGTTGTACCATGCATATGGTACAACTTAAGCTTATAATGTGCCATGTATCATGGTACACCTTAATTAAGTTGTTCCAAAGGAACAACTTACCCTAAAATAACTACCTTGGGGGCTATAAATAAGACCCAAGGGTAGCCATTTTCCTTACACATTTTGCATGAAATTCATGCATGCATCTTCTTCATAGCGAAGCTCTGCAGAAATATTTCCTCTCCCTCCATCCAAGTTCTTAATCTAAAATAGAGATTTAGATTGTGGATTTAGTAGCCTTACTCCGTTCGTGAGTAGACTCGATCCGTCGTGGCGAATCCGAAGGCGAAGTTCGTAGACTACCGTGCAGCGTACGCAAGTGTAAGTCTACACTTCATATTATTGATCCTAACTCTGTTTTGGCAGGATCCTTCAGGCCCTGCCCCAGAGGTCTTGAGGGGGGGGGGGGGGGAGCGGGCGCGGGGCCGCGTGGCCCGGCCCGTGCCCTTCTCTGGTTTGGGTGGCTAGGGTTGGCCCTGCCCCAGAGGTCTTGAGGGGGGGGGGGGGGGGGAGCAGGCGCGTGGCCCGGCCCGTGCCCTTCTCTGGTTTGGGTGGCTAGGGTTGGCCCTACCCCAGAGGTCTTGAGGGGGGGGGGGGGGGAGCGGGCGCGTGGCCCGGCCCGTGCCCTTCTCTGGTTTGGGTGGCTAGGGTTGGCCCTGCCCCAGAGGTCTTGAGGGGGCAGCGGGCGCGTGGCCCGGCCCGTGCCCTTCTCTGGTTTGGGTGGCTAGGGTTGGCCCTGCCCCAGAGGTCTTGAGGGGGGGGGGGGAGCGGGCGCGTGGCCCGGCCCGTGCCCTTCTCTGGTTTGGGAGGCTAGGGTTGGCCCTGCCCCACAGGTCTTGAGGGGGGGAAGCGGGCGCGTGTCCCGGCCCGTGCCCTTCTCTGGTTTGGGTGGCTAGGGTTGGCCCTGCCCCAGAGGTCTTGAGGGGGGGGGAGCGGGCACGTGTCCCGGCCCTTGCCCTTCTCTGGTTTGGGTGGCTAGGGTTGGCCCTGCCCCAGAGGTCTTGAGGGGGGAGCGGGCGCGTGGCCCGGCCCGTGCCCTTCTCTGGTTTGGGTGGCTAGGGTTGGCCCTGCCCCAGAGGTCTTGAGGGGGGCAGCGGGCGCGTGGCCCGGCCGGTGCCCTTCTTTGGTTTGGGTGGCTTGGGTTGGCCCTGCCCCAGAGGTCTTGAGGGGGGGAGCGGGCGCGTGGCCCGGCCCGTGCCCTTCTCTGGTTTGGGTGGCTAGGGTTGGCCCTTCCCCAGAGGTCTTGAGGGGGGGAGCGGGCGCGTGGCCCGGCCCGTGCCCTTCTCTGGTTTGGGTGGCAAGGGTTGGCCCTGCCCCAGAGGTCTTGAGGGGGGGGGGGAGCGGGGGCGTGGCCCGGCCCGTGCCCTTCTCTGGTTTGGGTGGCTAGGGTTGGCCTTGCCCCAGAGGTCTTGAGGGGGGGAGCGGGCGCGTGGCCCGGCCCGTGCCCTTCTCTGGGTTGGGTGTCTAGGGTTGGCCCTGCCCCAGAGGTCTTGAGGGGGGGGAGCGGGCGCGTGGCCCGGCCCGTGCCCTTCTCTGGTTTGGGTGTCTAGGGTTGGCCCTGCCCCAGAGGTCTTGAGGTGGGGGGGAGCGGGCGCGTGGCCCGGCCCGTGCCCTTCTCTGGTTTGGGTGGCTAGGGTTGGTCCTGCCCCAGAGGTCTTGAGGGGGGAGCGGGCGCGTGGCCCGGCCCGTGCCCTTCTCTGGTTTGGGTGGCTAGGGTTGGCCCTGCCCCAGAGGTCTTGAGGGGGGGAGCAGGCGCGTGGCCCGGCCCGTGCCCTTCTCTGGTTTGGGTGGCTAGGGTTGGTCCTGCCCCAGAGGTCTTGAGGGGGGAGCGGGCGCGTGGCCCGGCCCGTGCCCTTCTCTGGTTTGGGTGGCTAGGGTTGGCCCTGCCCCAGAGGTCTTGAGGGGGGGAGCAGGCGCGTGGCCCGGCCCGTGCCCTTCTCTGGTTTGGGTGGCTAGGGTTGGCCCTGCCCCAGAGGTCTTGAGGGGGGGGAGCGGGCGTGTAGGCCCGGCCCGTGCCCTTCTCTGGTTTGGGTGGCTAGGGTTGGCCCTGCCCCAGAGGTCTTAAGGGGGGGAGCGGGCGCGTGGCCCGGCCCGTGCCCTTCTCTGGTTTGGGTGGCTAGGGTTGGCCCTGCCCCAGAGGTCTTGAGGGGGGGAGCGGGCGCCTGGCCCTGTCCGTGCCCTTCTCTGGTTTGGGTGGCTAGGGTTGGCCCTGCCCCAGAGGTCTTGAGGGGGGGAGTGGGCGCGTGGCCCGGCCTGTGCCCTTCTCTGGTTTGGGTGGCTAGGGTTGGCCCTGCCCCAGAGGTCTTGAGGGGGGAGCGGGCGCGTGGCCCGGCCCGTTCCCTTCTCTAGTTTAGGTGGCTAAGGTTGGCCCTGCCCCAGAGGTCATGAGGGGGGGGGGGAGCGGGCGCGTGGCCCGGCCCGTGCCCTTCTCTGGTTTGGGTGGCTAGGGTTGGCCCTGCCCCAGAGGTCTTGAGGGGGGGGGAGCGGGCGCGTGGCCCGACCCGTGCCCTTCTCTGGTTTGGGTGGCTAGGGTTGGCCCTGCCCCAGAGGTCTTGAGGGGGGGGGGGGGAGCGGGCGCGTGGCCCGGCCCGTGCCCTTCTCTGGTTTGGGTGGATAGGGTTGGCCCTGCCCCAGAGGTCTTGAGGGGGGGAGCGGGCGCGTGGCCCAGCCCGTGCCCTTCTCTGGTTTGGGTGGCTAGGGTTGGCCCTGCCCCGGAGGTCTTGAGGGGAGGAGCGGGCGCGTGGCCCGGCCCGTGCCCTTCTCTGGTTTGGGTGGTTAGGGTTGGCCCTGCCCCAGAGGTCTTGAGGGGGGGGGAGCGGGTGCGTGGCCCGGCCCGTGCCCTTCTCTGGTTTGGGTGGCTAGGGTTGGCCCTGCCCCAGAGGTCTTGAGGGGGGGAGCGGGCGCGTAGCCCGGCCCGTGCCCTTCTCTGGTTTGGGTGGCTAGGGTTGGCCCTGCCCCAGAGGTCTTGAGGGGGGGAGCGGGCATGTAGCCCGGCCTGTGCCCTTCTCTGGTTTGGGTGGCTAGATTTGGCCCTGCCCCAGAGGTCTTGAGGGGGGGAGCGGGCGCGTGGTCCGGCCCGTGCCCTTCTCTGGTTTGGGTGGCTAGGGTTGGCCCTGCCCCAGAGGTCTTGAGGGGGGAGCGAGTGCGTGGCCCGGCCTGTGCCCTTCTCTGGTTTGGGTGGTTAGGGTTGGCCCTGCCCCAGAGGTCTTGAGGGGGGGGAGCGGGCGCGTGGCCCGGCCCGTGCCCTTCTCTGGTTTGGGTGGCTAGGGTTGGCCCTGCCCTAGAGGTCTTGAGGGGGGGAGCGGGCGCGTGGCCCGGCCCGTGCCCTTCTCTGGTTTGGGTGGCTAGGGTTGGCCCTGCCCCAGAGGTCTTGAGGGGGGGAGCGGGCGCGTGGCCCGGCCCGTGCCCTTCTCTGGTTTGGGTGGCTAGGGTTGGCCCTGCCCCAGAGGTCTTGAGGGGGGGAGCGGGCGCGTGCCCCGGCCCGTGCCCTTCTCTGGTTTGGGTGGCAAGGGTTGGCCCTGCCCCAGAGGTCTTAAGGGGGGGAGCGGGCGCGTGGCCCGGCCCGTGCCCTTCTCTGGTTTGGGTGGTTAGGGTTGGCCCTGCCCCAGAGGTCTTGAGGGGGGGAACAGGCGCGTGGCCCGGCCCGTGCCCTTCTCTGGTTTGGGTGGCTAGGGTTGGCCCTGCCCCAGAGGTCTTGAGGGGGGGAGCGGGCGCATGGCCCGGCCCGTGCCCTTCTCTGGTTTGGGTGGCTAGGGTTGGCCCTGCCCCAGAGGTCTTGAGGGGGGAGCGGGCGCGTGGCCCGGCCCGTGCCCTTCTCTGGTTTGGGTGGCTAGGGTTGGCCCTGCCCCAGAGGTCTTGAGGGGGGGAGCGGGCGCGTGGCCCGGCCCGTGCCCTTCTCTGGTTTGGGTGGCTAGGGTTGGCCCTGCCCCAGAGGTCTTGAGGGGGGGGGGGGAGCGGGCGCGTGGCCCGGCCCGTGCCCTTCTCTGGTTTGGGTGGCTAGGGTTGGCCCTGCCCCAGAGGTCTTGAGGGGGGGAGCGGGCGCGTGGCCCGGCCCGTGCCCTTCTCTGGTTTGGGTGGCTAGGAGTGGCCCTGCCCCAGAGGTCTTGAGGGGGGGAGCGGGCGCCTGGCCCGGCCCGTGACCTTCTCTGGTTTGGGTGGCTAGGGTTGGCCCTGCCCCAGAGGTCTTGAGGGGGGGAGCGGGCGCGTGGCCCGGCCCGTGCCCTTCTCTGGTTTGGGTGGATAGGGTTGGCCCTGCCCGAGAGGTCTTGAGGGGGGAGCGGGCGCGTGGCCCGGCCCGTGCCCTTCTCTGGTTTGGGTGGCTAGGGTTGGCCCTGCCCCAGAGGTCTTGAGGGGGGGAGCGGGCGCGTGGCCCAGCCCGTGCCCTTCTCTGGTTTGGGTGGCTAGGGTTCGCCCTGCCCCAGAGGTCTTGAGGGGGGAAGCGGGCGTGTGGCCCGGCCCGTGCCCTTCTCTGGTTTGGGTGGCTAGGGTTGGCCCTGCCCCAGAGGTCTTGAGGGGGGAGCGGGCGCGTGGCCCGGCCCGTTCCCTTCTCTAGTTTAGGTGGCTAAGGTTGGCCCTGCCCCAGAGGTCTTGAGGGGGGGGGGGAGCGGGCGCGTGGCCCGGCCCGTGCCCTTCTCTGGTTTGGGTGGCTAGGGTTGGCCCTGCCCCAGAGGTCTTGAGGGGGGGGGGGAGCGGGCGCGTGGCCCGACCCGTGCCCTTCTCTGGTTTGGGTGGCTAGGGTTGGCCCTGCCCCAGAGGTCTTGAGGGGGGGGGGGGGAGCGGGCGCGTGGCCCGGCCCGTGCCCTTCTCTGGTTTGGGTGGATAGGGTTGGCCCTGCCCCAGAGGTCTTGAGGGGGGGAGCGGGCGCGTGGCCCAGCCCGTGCCCTTCTCTGGTTTGGGTGGCTAGGGTTGGCCCTGCCCCGGAGGTCTTGAGGGGAGGAGCGGGCGCGTGGCCCGGCCCGTGCCCTTCTCTGGTTTGGGTGGCTAGGGTTGGCCCTGCCCCAGAGGTCTTGAGGGGGGGAGCGGGCGCGTGGCCCGGCCCGTGCCCTTCTCTGGTTTGGGTGGCTAGGGTTGGCCCTGCCCCAGAGGTCTTGAGGGGGGAGCGGGCGCGTGGCCCGGCCCGTTCCCTTCTCTAGTTTAGGTGGCTAAGGTTGGCCCTGCCCCAGAGGTCTTGAGGGGGGGGGGGGGGAGCGGGCGCGTGGCCCGGCCCGTGCCCTTCTCTGGTTTGGGTGGCTAGGGTTGGCCCTGCCCCAGAGGTCTTGAGGGGGGGGGGGAGCGGGCGCGTGGCCCGACCCGTGCCCTTCTCTGGTTTGGGTGGCTAGGGTTGGCCCTGCCCCAGAGGTCTTGAGGGGGGGGGGGGGGAGCGGGCGCGTGGCCCGGCCCGTGCCCTTCTCTGGTTTGGGTGGATAGGGTTGGCCCTGCCCCAGAGGTCTTGAGGGGGGGAGCGGGCGCGTGGCCCAGCCCGTGCCCTTCTCTGGTTTGGGTGGCTAGGGTTGGCCCTGCCCCGGAGGTCTTGAGGGGAGGAGCGGGCGCGTGGCCCGGCCCGTGCCCTTCTCTGGTTTGGGTGGTTAGGGTTGGCCCTGCCCCAGAGGTCTTGAGGGGGGGGGGGAGCGGGTGCGTGGCCCGGCCCGTGCCCTTCTCTGGTTTGGGTGGCTAGGGTTGGCCCTGCCCCAGAGGTCTTGAGGGGGGGAGCGGGCGCGTAGCCCGGCCCGTGCCCTTCTCTGGTTTGGGTGGCTAGGGTTGGCCCTGCCCCAGAGGTCTTGAGGGGGGGAGCGGGCATGTAGCCCGGCCTGTGCCCTTCTCTGGTTTGGGTGGCTAGATTTGGCCCTGCCCCAGAGGTCTTGAGGGGGGGAGCGGGCGCGTGGTCCGGCCCGTGCCCTTCTCTGGTTTGGGTGGCTAGGGTTGGCCCTGCCCCAGAGGTCTTGAGGGGGGAGCGAGTGCGTGGCCCGGCCTGTGCCCTTCTCTGGTTTGGGTGGTTAGGGTTGGCCCTGCCCCAGAGGTCTTGAGGGGGGGGAGCGGGCGCGTGGCCCGGCCCGTGCCCTTCTCTGGTTTGGGTGGCTAGGGTTGGCCCTGCCCCAGAGGTCTTGAGGGGGGGAGCGGGCGCGTGGCCCGGCCCGTGCCCTTCTCTGGTTTGGGTGGCTAGGGTTGGCCCTGCCCCAGAGGTCTTGAGGGGGGGAGCGGGCGCGTGGCCCGGCCCGTGCCCTTCTCTGGTTTGGGTGGCTAGGGTTGGCCCTGCCCCAGAGGTCTTGAGGGGGGGAGCGGGCACGTGCCCCGGCCCGTGCCCTTCTCTGGTTTGGGTGGCAAGGGTTGGCCCTGCCCCAGAGGTCTTAAGGGGGGGAGCGGGCGCGTGGCCCGGCCCGTGCCCTTCTCTGGTTTGGGTGGTTAGGGTTGGCCCTGCCCCAGAGGTCTTGAGGGGGGGAGCAGGCGCGTGGCCCGGCCCGTGCCCTTCTCTGGTTTGGGTGGCTAGGGTTGGCCCTGCCCCAGAGGTCTTGAGGGGGGGAGCGGGCGCATGGCCCGGCCCGTGCCCTTCTCTGGTTTGGGTGGCTAGGGTTGGCCCTGCCCCAGAGGTCTTGAGGGGGGAGCGGGCGCGTGGCCCGGCCCGTGCCCTTCTCTGGTTTGGGTGGCTAGGGTTGGCCCTGCCCCAGAGGTCTTGAGGGGGGGAGCGGGCGCGTGGCCCGGCCCGTGCCCTTCTCTGGTTTGGGTGGCTAGGGTTGGCCCTGCCCCAGAGGTCTTGAGGGGGGGGGGGGGAGAGCGGGCGCGTGGCCCGGCCCGTGCCCTTCTCTGGTTTGGGTGGCTAGGGTTGGCCCTGCCCCAGAGGTCTTGAGGGGGGGAGCGGGCGCGTGGCCCGGCCCGTGCCCTTCTCTGGTTTGGGTGGCTAGGAGTGGCCCTGCCCCAGAGGTCTTGAGGGGGGGAGCGGGCGCCTGGCCCGGCCCGTGACCTTCTCTGGTTTGGGTGGCTAGGGTTGGCCCTGCCCCAGAGGTCTTGAGGGGGGGAGCGGGCGCGTGGCCCGGCCCGTGCCCTTCTCTGGTTTGGGTGGATAGGGTTGGCCCTGCCCGAGAGGTCTTGAGGGGGGAGCGGGCGCGTGGCCCGGCCCGTGCCCTTCTCTGGTTTGGGTGGCTAGGGTTGGCCCTGCCCCAGAGGTCTTGAGGGGGGGAGCGGGCGCGTGGCCCAGCCCGTGCCCTTCTCTGGTTTGGGTGGCTAGGGTTGGCCCTGCCCCGGAGGTCTTGAGGGGGGGAGCGGGCGCGTGGCCCGGCCCGTGCCCTTCTCTGGTTTGGGTGGCTATGGTTGACCCTGCCCCAGAGGTCTTGAGGGGGGGAGTGGGCGCGTAGCCCGGCCTGTGCCCTTCTCTGGTTTGGGTGGCTAGGGTTGGCCCTGCCCCAGAGGTCTTGAGGGGGGAGCGGGCGCGTAGCCCGGCCCGTTCCCTTCTCTGGTTTGGGTGGCTAGGGTTGGCCCTGCCCCCGAGGTCTTGAGGGGGGGAGCGGGCACGTAGCCCGGCCCGTGCCCTTCTCTAGTTTGGGTTGCTAGGGTTGGCCCTGCCCCAGAGGTCTTGAGGGGGGAGCGGGTGCGTTGCCCGGCCCGTGCCCTTCTCTGGTTTGGGTGGCTAGGGTTGGCCCTGCCCCAGAGGTCTTGAGGGGGGAGCGGGCGCGTGGCCCGGCCTGTGCCCTTCTCTGGTTTGGGTGGTTAGGGTTGGCCCTGCCCCAGAGGTCTTGAGGGGGGAGCGGGCGCGTGGCCCGGCCCGTGCCCTTCTCTTGTTTGGGTGGCTAGGGTTGGCCCTGCCCCAGAGGTCTTGAGGGGGGGAGCGGGCGCGTAGCACGGCCCTTGCCCTTCTCTGGTTTGGGTGGCTAGGGTTGGCCCTGCCCCGGAGGTCTTGAGGGGGGGAGCGGGCGCGTGGCCCGGCCCGTGCCCTTCTCTGGTTTGGGTGGCTAGGGTTGGCCCTGCCCCAGAGGTCTTGAGGGGGGGAGCGGGCGCGTGGCCCAGCCCGTGCCCTTCTCTGGTTTGGGTGGCTAGGGTTGGCCCTGCCCCGGAGGTCTTGAGGGGGGGAGCGGGCGCGTGGCCCGGCCCGTGCCCTTCTCTGGTTTGGGTGGCTATGGTTGACCCTGCCCCAGAGGTCTTGAGGGGGGGAGTGGGCGCGTAGCCCGGCCTGTGCCCTTCTCTGGTTTGGGTGGCTAGGGTTGGCCCTGCCCCAGAGGTCTTGAGGGGGGAGCGGGCGCGTAGCCCGGCCCGTGCCCTTCTCTGGTTTGGGTGGCTAGGGTTGGCCCTGCCCCAGAGGTCTTGAGGGGGGAGCGGGCGCGTGGCCCGGCCCGTGCCCTTCTCTGGTTTGGGTGGCTAGGGTTGGCCCTGCCCCAGAGGTCTTGAGGGGGGGAGCGGGCGCGTGGCCCGGCCCGTGCCCTTCTCTGGTTTGGGTGGCTAGGGTTGGCCCTGCCCCAGAGGTCTTGAGGGGGGGAGCGGGCGCGTGGCCCGGCCCATGCCCTTCTCTGGTTTGGGTGGCTAGGGTTGGCCCTGCCCCAGAGGTCTTGAGGGGGGGGAGCGGGCGCGTGGCCCGGCCCGTGCCCTTCTCTGGTTTGGGTGGTTAGGGTTGGCCCTGCCCCGGAGGTCTTGAGGGGGGGAGCGGGTGCGTGGCCCGGCCCGTGCCCTTCTCTGGTTTGGGTGGCTAGGGTTGGCCCTTCGCCAGAGGTTTTGAGGGGGGGGGAGCGGGCGCGTGGCCCGGCCCGTGCCCTTCTCTGGTTTGGGTGGCTAGGGTTGGCCCTGCCCCAGAGGTCTTGAGGGGGGGAGCGTGCGCGTGGCCCGGCCCGTGCCCTTCTCTGGTTTGGGTGGCTAGGGTTGGCCCTGCCCAAGAGGTCTTGAGGGGGGGAGCGGGCGCGTGGCCCGGCCCGTGCCCTTCTCTGGTTTGGGTGGCAAGGGTTGGCCCTGCCCCAGAGGTCTTGAGGGGGGGAGCGGGCACGTGGCCCGGCCCGTGCCCTTCTCTGGTTTGGGTGGCTAGGGTTGGCCCTGCCCCAGAGGTCTTGAGGGGGGGGGGGGGGGGGGAGCGGGCGCGTGGCCCGGCCCGTGCTCTTCTCTGGTTTGGGTGGCTAGGGTTGGCCCTGCCCCAGAGGTCTTGAGGGGGGGAGCGGGCCCGTGGCCCGGCCCGTGCCCTTCTCTGGTTTGGGTGGCTAGGGTTTGCCCTGCCCCAGAGGTCTTGAGGGGGGGAGCGGGCGCGTGGCCCGGCCCGTGCCCTTCTCTGGTTTGGTTGGCTAGGGTTGGCCCTGCCCCAGAGGTCTTGAGGGGGGGAGCGGGTGCGTGGCCCGGCCCGTGCCCTTCTCTGGTTTTGGTGGCTAGGGTTGGCCCTGCCCCAGAGGTCTTGAGGGGGGGAGCGGGCGCGTGGCCCGGCCCGTGCCCTTCTCTGGTTTGGGTGGCTAGGGTTGGCCCTGCCCCAGAGGTCTTGAGGGGGGGGAGCGGGCGCGTGGCCCGGCCCGTGCCCTTCTCTGGTTTGGGTGGCTAGGGTTGGCCCTGCCCCAGAGGTCTTGAGGGGGGGGGAGCGGGCGCGTGGCCCAGCCCGTGCCCTTCTCTGGTTTGGGTGGCTAGGGTTGGCCCTGCCCCGGAGGTCTTGAGGGGGGGAGCGGGCGCGTGGCCCGTCCCGTGCCCTTCTCTGGTTTGGGTGGCTATGGTTGACCCTGCCCCAGAGGTCTTGAGGGGGGGAGTGGGCGCGTAGCCCGGCCTGTGCCCTTCTCTGGTTTGGGTGGCTAGGGTTGGCCCTGCCCCAGAGGTCTTGAGGGGGGAGCGGGCGCGTAGCCCGGCCCGTGCCCTTCTCTGGTTTGGGTGGCTAGGGTTGGCCCTGCCCCCGAGGTCTTGAGGGGGGAGCGGGCACGTAGCCCGGCCCGTGCCCTTCTCTAGTTTGGGTTGCTAGGGTTGGCCCTGCCCCAGAGGTCTTGAGGGGGGGGAGCGGGTGCGTTGCCCGGCCCGTGCCCTTCTCTGGTTTGGGTGGCTAGGGTTGGCCCTACCCCAGAGGTCTTGAGGGGGGAGCGGGAGCGTGGCCCGGCCTGTGCCCTTCTCTGGTTTGGGTGGTTAGGGTTGGCCCTGCCCCAGAGGTCTTGAGGGGGGGAGCGGGCGCGTGGCCCGGCCCGTGCCCTTCTCTGGTTTGGGTGGCTAGGGTTGGCCCTGCCCCAGAGGTCTTGAGGGGGGGAGCGGGCGCGTGGCACGGCCCTTGCCCTTCTCTGGTTTGGGTGGCTAGGGTTGGCCCTGCCCCAGAGGTCTTGAGGGGGGGAGCGGGCGCGTGGCCTGGCCCGTGCCCTTCTCTGGTTTGGGTGGCTAGGGTTGGCCCTTCCCCAGAGGTCTTGAGGGGGGGAGCGGGCGCGTGGCCCGGCCCGTGCCTTTCTCTGGTTTGGGTGGCTAGGGTTGGCCCTGCCCCAGAGGTCTTGAGGGGGGGAGCGGGCGCGTGGCCCGGCCCGTGCCCTTCTCTGGTTTGGGTGGTTAGGGTTGGCCCTGCCCCAGAGGTCTTGAGGGGGGGAGCGGGCGCGTGGCCCGGCCCGTGCCCTTCTCTGGTTTGGGTGGCTAGGGGTGGCCCTGCCCCAGAGGACTTGAGGGGGGGGGGAGCGGGCGCGTGGCCCGGCCCGTGCCCTTCTCTGGTTTGGGTGGCTAGGGTTGGCCCTGCCCCAGAGGTCTTGAGGGGGGAGCGGGCACGTGGCCCGGCCCGTGCCCTTCTCTGGTTTGGGTGGCTAGGGTTTGCCCTGCCCCAGAGGTCTTGAGGGGGGGAGCGGGCGCGTGGCCCGGCCCGTGCCCTTCTCTGGTTTGGGTGGCTAGGGTTAGCCCTGCCCCAGAGGTCTTGAGGGGGGGAGCGGGCGCGTGGCCCGGCCCATGCCCTTCTCTGGTTTGGGTGGCTAGGGTTGGCCCTGCCCCAGAGGTCTTGAGGGGGGAGCGGGCGCGTGGCCTGGCCCGTGCCATTCTCTGGTTTGGGTGGCTAGGGTTGGCCCTGCCCCAGAGGTCTTGAGGGGGGGAGCGGGCGCGTGGCCCGGCCCGTGCCCTTCTCTGGTTTGGGTGGCTAGGGTTGGCCCTGCCCCAGAGGTCTTGAGGAGGGGAGCGGGCGCATGGCCCGGCCCGGGCCCTTCTCTGGTTTGGGTGGCTAGGGTTGGCCCTGCCCCAGAGGTCTTGAGGGGGGGAGCGGGCGCGTGGCCCGGCCCGTGCCCTTCTCTGGTTTGGGTGGTTAGGGTTGGCCCTGCCCCGGAGGTCTTGAGGGGGGAGCGGGCGCGTGGCCCGGCCCGTGCCCTTCTCTGGTTTGGGTGGCTAGGGTTGGCCCTTCGCCAGAGGTTTTGAGGGGGGGGGGGGGAGCGAGCGCGTGGCCCGGCCCATGCCCTTCTCTGGTTTGGGTGGCTAGGGTTGGCCCTACCCCAGAGGTCTTGAGGGGGGGAGCGTGCGCGTGGCCCGGCCCGTGCCCTTCTCTGGTTTGGGTGGCTAGGGTTGGCCCTGCCCAAGAGGTCTTGAGGGGGGGAGCGGGCGCGTGGCCCGGCCCGTGCCCTTCTCTGGTTTGGGTGGCTAGGGTTGGCCCTGCCCCAGAGGTCTTGAGGGGGGAGCGGGCACGTGGCCCGGCCCGTGCCCTTCTCTGGTTTGGGTGGCTAGGGTTGGCCCTGCCCCAGAGGTCTTGAGGGGGGGGGGGGGAGCGGGCGCGTGGCCCGGCCCGTGCCCTTCTCTGGTTTGGGTGGCTAGGGTTGGCCCTGCCCCAGAGGTCTTGAGGGGGGGAGCGGGCACGTGGCCCGGCCCGTGCCCTTCTCTGGTTTGGGTGGCTAGGGTTTGCCCTGCCCCAGAGGTCTTGAGGGGGGGAGCGGGCACGTGGCCCGGCCCGTGCCCTTCTCTGGTTTGGGTGGCTAGGGTTGGCCCTGCTCCAGAGGTCTTGAGGGGGGGAGCGGGTGCGTGGCCCGGCCCGTGCCCTTCCCTAGTTTTGGTGGCTAGGGTTGGCCCTGCCCCAGAGGTCTTGAGGGGGGGAGCGGGCGCGTGGCCCGGCCCGTGCCCTTCTCTGGTTTGGGTGGCTAGGGTTGGCCCTACCCCAGAGGTCTTGAGGGGGGGAGCGGGCGCGTGGCCCGGCCCGTGCCCTTCTCTGGTTTAGGTGGCTAAGGTTGGCCCTGCCCCAAAGGTCTTGAGGGGGGGGGGGGGAGCGGGCGCGTGGCCCGGCCCGTGCCCTTCTCTGGTTTGGGTGGCTAGGGTTGGCCCTGCCCCAGAGGTCTTGGGGGGGGGGGAGCGGGCGCGTGGCCCGACCCGTGCCCTTCTCTGGTTTGGGTGGCTAGGGTTGGCCCTGACCCAGAGGTCTTGAGGGGGGGAGCGGGCGAGTGGCCCGGCCCGTGCCCTTCTCTGGTTTGGGTGGTTAGGGTTGGCCCTGCCCCAGAGGTCTTGAGGGGGGGGGGGAGCGGGTGCGTGGCCCGGCCCGTGCCCTTCTCTGGTTTGGGTGGCTAGGGTTGGCCCTGCCCCAGAGGTCTTGAGGGGGGGAGCGGGCGCGTAGCCCGGCCCGTGCCCTTCTCTGGTTTGGGTGGTTAGGGTTGGCCCTGCCCCAGAGGTCTTGAGGGGGGGAGCGGGCATGTGGCCCGGCCCGTGCCCTTCTCTGGTTTGGGTGGCTAGAGTTGGCCCTGCCCCAGAGGTCTTGAGGGGGGGAGCGGGCATGTGGCCCGGCCCGTGCCCTTCTCTGGTTTGGGTGGCTAGAGTTGGCCCTGCCCCAGAGGTCTTGAGGGGGGGAGCGGGCGCGTGGCCCGGCCGTGCCCTTCTCTGGTTTGGGTGGTTAGGGTTGGCCTTGCCCCAGAGGTCTTGAGGGGGGGAGCGGACGCGTGGCCCGGCCCGTGCCCTTCTCTGGTTTGGGTGGCTAGGGTTGGCCCTGCCCCAGAGGTCTTGAGGGGGGGGAGCGGGCGCGTGGCCCGGCCCGTGCCCTTCTCTGGTTTGGGTGGCTAGGGTTGGCCCTGCCCCAGAGGTCTTGAGGGGGGAGCGGGCGCGTGGCCCGGCCCGTGCCCTTCTCTGGTTTGGGTGGCTAGGGTTGGCCCTGCCCCAGAGGTCTTGAGGGGGGGAGCGGGCGCGTGGCCCGGCCCGTGCCCTTCTCTGGTTTGGGTGGCTAGGGTTGGCCCTGCCCCAGAGGTCTTGAGGGGGGGAGCGGGCGCGTGGCCCGGCCCGTGCCCTTCTCTGGTTTGGGTGGCTAGGGTTGGCCCTGCCCCAGAGGTCTTGAGGGGGGGAGCGGGCGCGTGGCCTGGCCCGTGCCATTCTCTGGTTTGGGTGGCTAGGGTTGGCCCTGCCCCAGAGGTCTTGAGGGGGGGAGCGGGCGCGTGGCCCGGCCCGTGCCCATCTCTGGTTTGGGTGGCTAGGGTTGGCCCTGCCCCAGAGGTCTTGAGGAGGGGAGCGGGCGCATGGCCCGGCCCGTGCCCTTCTCTGGTTTGGGTGGCTAGGGTTGGCCCTGCCCCAGAGGTCTTGAGGGGGGGAGCGGGCGCGTGGCCCGGCCCGTGCCCTTCTCTGGTTTGGGTGGTTAGGGTTGGCCCTGCCCCGGAGGTCTTGTGGGGGGGAGCGGGCGCGTGGCCCGGCCCGTGCCCTTCTCTGGTTTGGGTGGCTAGGGTTGGCCCTTCGCCAGAGGTTTTGAGGGGGGGGGAGCGGGCGCGTGGCCCAGCCCGTGCCCTTCTCTGGTTTGGGTGGCTAGGGTTGGCCCTACCCCAGAGGTCTTGAGGGGGGGAGCGTGCGCGTGGCCCGGCCCGTGACCTTCTCTGGTTTGGGTGGCTAGGGTTGGCCCTGCCCAAGAGGTCTTGAGGGGGGGAGCGGGCGCGTGGCCCGGCCCGTGCCCTTCTCTGGTTTGGGTGGCTAGGGTTGGCCCTGCCCCAGAGGTCTTGAGGGGGGAGCGGGCACGTGGCCCGGCCCGTGCCCTTCTCTGGTTTGGGTGGCTAGGGTTGGCCCTGCCCCAGAGGTCTTAGGGGGGGGGGGGAGCGGGCGCGTGGCCCGGCCCGTGCCCTTCTCTGGTTTGGGTGGCTAGGGTTGGCCCTGCCCCAGAGGTCTTGAGGGGGGGAGCGGGCCCGTGGCCCGGCCCGTGCCCTTCTCTGGTTTGGGTGGCTATGGTTTGCCCTGCCCCAGAGGTCTTGAGGGGGGGAGCGGGCGCGTGGCCCGGCCCGTGCCCTTCTCTGGTTTGGGTGGCTAGGGTTGGCCCTGCCCCAGAGGTCTTGAGGGGGGGAGCGGGTGCGTGGCCCGGCCCGTGCCCTTCTCTAGGTTTGGTGGCTAGGGTTGGCCCTGCCCCAGAGGTCTTGAGGGGGGGAGCGGGCGCATGGCCCGGCCCGTGCCCTTCTCTGGTTTGGGTGGCTAGGGTTGGCCCTGCCCCAGAGGTCTTGAGGGGGGGAGCGGGCGCGTGGCCCGGCCCGTGCCCTTCTCTGGTTTAGGTGGCTAAGGTTGGCCCTGCCCCAAAGGTCTTGAGGGGGGGGAGCGGGCGCGTGGCCCGGCCCGTGCCCTTCTCTGGTTTGGGTGGCTAGGGTTGGCCCTGCCCCAGAGGTCTTGAGGGGGGGGGGGAGCGGGCGCGTGGCCCGACCCGTGCCCTTCTCTGGTTTGGGTGGCTAGGGTTGGCCCTGCCCCAGAGGTCTTGAGGGGGGGGGGGGGGGAGCGGGCGCGTGGCCCGGCCCGTGCCCTTCTCTGGTTTGGGTGGATAGGGTTGGCCCTGCCCCAGAGGTCTTGAGGGGGGGAGCGGGC
The DNA here is from genome assembly GCA_030789695.1 of Scilla litardierei. NCBI lineage: Eukaryota > Viridiplantae > Streptophyta > Magnoliopsida > Asparagales > Asparagaceae > Scilla > Scilla litardierei. The sequence continues at coordinate 245,776,549 of CM061142.1, read as the reverse complement.
GCGTGGCCCAGCCCGTGCCCTTCTCTGGTTTGGGTGGCTAGGGTTGGCCCTGCCCCGGAGGTCTTGAGGGGGGGAGCGGGCGCGTGGCCCGGCCCGTGCCCTTCTCTGGTTTGGGTGGTTAGGGTTGGCCCTGCCCCAGAGGTCTTGAGGGGGGGGGGGAGCGGGGGCGTGGCCCGGCCCGTGCCCTTCTCTGGTTTGGGTGGCTAGGGTTGGCCCTGCCCCAGAGGTCTTGAGGGGGGGAGCGGGCGCGTAGCCCGGCCCGTGCCCTTCTCTGGTTTGGGTGGTTAGGGTTGGCCCTGCCCCAGAGGTCTTGAGGGGGGGAGCGGGCATGTGGCCCGGCCCGTGCCCTTCTCTGGTTTGGGTGGCTAGAGTTGGCCCTGCCCCAGAGGTCTTGAGGGGGGGAGCGGGCGCGTGGCCCGGCCGTGCCCTTCTCTGGTTTGGGTGGCTAGGGTTGGCCCTGCCCCAGAGGTCTTGAGGGGGGAGCGGGAGCGTGGCCCGGCCTGTGCCCTTCTCTGGTTTGGGTGGTTAGGGTTGGCCCTGCCCCAGAGGTCTTGAGGGGGGGAGCGGGCGCGTGGCCCGGCCCGTGCCCTTCTCTGGTTTGGGTGGCTAGGGTTGGCCCTGCCCCAGAGGTCTTGAGGGGGGGAGCGGGCGCGTGGCCCGGCCCGTGCCCTTCTCTGGTTTGGGTGGCTAGGGTTGGCCCTGCCCCAGAGGTCTTGAGGGGGGGAGCGGGCGCGTGGCCCGGCCCGTGCCCTTCTCTGGTTTGGGTGGCTAGGGTTGGCCCTGCCCCAGAGGTCTTGAGGGGGGGAGCGGGCGCGTGTCCCGGCCCGTGCCCTTCTCTGGTTTGGGTGGCTAGGGTTGGCCCTGCCCCAGAGGTCTTAAGGGGGGGAGCGGGCGCGTGGCCCGGCCCGTGCCCATCTCTGGTTTGGGTGGTTAGGGTTGGCCCTGCCCCAGAGGTCTTGAGGGGGGAGCGGGCGCGTGGCCCGGCCCGTGCCCTTCTCTGGTTTGGGTGGCTAGGGTTGGCCCTGCCCCAGAGGTCTTGAGGGGGGGAGCGGGCGCGTGGCCCGGCCCGTGCCCTTCTCTGGTTTGGGTGGCTAGGGTTGGCCCTGCCCCAGAGGTCTTGAGGAGGGGAGCGGGCGCATGGCCCGGCCCGTGCCCTTCTCTGGTTTGGGTGGCTAGGGTTGGCCCTGCCCCAGAGGTCTTGAGGGGGGGAGCGGGCGCGTGGCCCGGCCCGTGCCCTTCTCTGGTTTGGGTGGTTAGGGTTGGCCCTGCCCCGGAGGTCTTGAGGGGGGGAGCGGGCGCGTGGCCCGGCCCGTGCCCTTCTCTGGTTTGGGTGGCTAGGGTTGGCCCTTCGCCAGAGGTTTTGAGGGGGGGGGGGAGCGGGCGCGTGGCCCGGCCCGTGCCCTTCTCTGGTTTGGGTGGCTAGGGTTGGCCCTACCCCAGAGGTCTTGAGGGGGGGAGCGTGCGCGTGGCCCGGCCCGTGCCCTTCTCTGGTTTGGGTGGCTAGGGTTGGCCCTGCCCAAGAGGTCTTGAGGGGGGGAGCGGGCGCGTGGCCCGGCCCGTGCCCTTCTCTGGTTTGGGTGGCTAGGGTTGGCCCTGCCCCAGAGGTCTTGAGGGGGGAGCGGGCACGTGGCCCGGCCCGTGCCCTTCTCTGGTTTGGGTGGCTAGGGTTGGCCCTGCCCCAGAGGTCTTGAGGGGGGAGGAGCGGGCGCGTGGCCCGGCCCGTGCCCTTCTCTGGTTTGGGTGGCTAGGGTTGGCCCTGCCCCAGAGGTCTTGAGGGGGGGAGCGGGCACGTGGCCCGGCCCGTGCCCTTCTCTGGTTTGGGTGGCTAGGGTTTGCCCTGCCCCAGAGGTCTTGAGGGGGGGAGCGGGCGCGTGGCCCGGCCCGTGCCCTTCTCTGGTTTGGGTGGCTAGGGTTGGCCCTGCCCCAGAGGTCTTGAGGAGGGGAGCGGGTGCGTGGCCCGGCCCGTGCCCTTCTCTGGTTTTGGTGGCTAGGGTTGGCCCTGCCCCAGAGGTCTTGAGGGGGGGAGCGGGCGCGTGGCCCGGCCCGTGCCCTTCTCTGGTTTGGGTGGCTAGGGTTGGCCCTGCCCCAGAGGTCTTGAGGGGGGGAGCGGGCGCGTGGCCTGGCCCGTGCCCTTCTCTGGTTTCGGTGGCTAAGGTTGGCCCTGCCCAAAAGGTCTTGAGGGGGGGGGGAGCGGGCGCGTGGCCCGGCCCGTGCCCTTCTCTGGTTTGGGTGGCTAGGGTTGGCCCTGCCCCAGAGGTCTTGAGGGGGGGGAGCGGGCGCGTGGCCCGACCCGTGCCCTTCTCTGGTTTGGGTGGCTAGGGTTGGCCCTGCCCCAGAGGTCTTGAGGGGGGGGGGGGAGCGGGCGCGTGGCCCGGCCCGTGCCCTTCTCTGGTTTGGGTGGATAGGGTTGGCCCTGCCCCAGAGGTCTTGAGGGGGGGAGCGGGCGCGTGGCCCAGCCCGTGCCCTTCTCTGGTTTGGGTGGCTAGGGTTGGCCCTTCCCCGGAGGTCTTGAGGGGGGGAGCGGGCGCGTGGCCCGGCCCGTGCCCTTCTCTGGTTTGGGTGGTTAGGGTTGGCCCTGCCCCAGAGGTCTTGAGGGGGGGGGAGCGGGTGCGTGGCCCGGCCCGTGCCCTTCTCTGGTTTGGGTGGCTAGGGTTGGCCCTGCCCCAGAGGTCTTGAGGGGGGGAGCGGGCGCGTAGCCCGGCCCGTGCCCTTCTCTGGTTTGGGTGGTTAGGGTTGGCCCTGCCCTAGAGGTCTTGAGGGGGGGAGCGGGCATGTGGCCCGGCCCGTGCCCTTCTCTGGTTTGGGTGGCTAGAGTTGGCCCTGCCCCAGAGGTCTTGAGGGGGGGAGCGGGCGCGTGGCCCGGCCGTGCCCTTCTCTGGTTTGGGTGGCTAGGGTTGGCCCTGCCCCAGAGGTCTTGAGGGGGGGAGCGGGAGCGTGGCCCGGCCTGTGCCCTTCTCTGGTTTGGGTGGTTAGGGTTGGCCCTGCCCCAGAGGTCTTGAGGGGGGGGGGAGCGGGCGCGTGGCCCGGCCCGTGCCCTTCTCTGGTTTGGGTGGCTAGGGTTGGCCCTGCCCCAGAGGTCTTGAGGGGGGGAGCGGGCGCGTGGCCCGGCCCGTGCCCTTCTCTGGTTTGGGTGGCTAGGGTTGGCCCTGCCCCAGAGGTCTTGAGGGGGGGAGCGGGCGCGTGGCCCGGCCCGTGCCCTTCTCTGGTTTGGGTGGCTAGGGTTGGCCCTGCCCCAGAGGTCTTGAGGGGGGGAGCGGGCGCGTGGCCCGGCCCGTGCCCTTCTCTGGTTTGGGTGGCTAGGGTTGGCCCTGCCCCAGATGTCTTAAGGGGGGAGCGGGCGCCTGGCCCGGCCCAAGCCCATCTCTGGTTTGGGTGGTTAGGGTTGGCCCTGCCCCAGAGGTCTTGAGGGGGTGAGCGGGCGCGTGGCCCGGCCCGTGCCCTTCTCTGGTTTGGGTGGCTAGGGTTGGCCCTGCCCCAGAGGTCTTAAGGGGGGGAGCGGGCGCGTGGCCCGGCCCGTGCCCTTCTCTGGTTTGGGTGGCTAGGGTTGGCCCAGCCCCAGAGGTCTTGAGGGGGGAGCGGGCGCGTGGCCCGGCCCGTGCCCTTCTCTGGTTTGGGTGGCTAGGGTTGGCCCTGCCCCAGAGGTCTTGAGGGGGGGAGCGGGTGCGTGGCCCGGCCCGTGCCCTTCTCTGGTTTGTGTGGCTAGGGTTGGCCCTGCCCCAGAGGTCTTGAGGGGGGGGGGAGCGGGCGCGTGGCCCGGCCCGTGCCCTTTTCTGGTTTGGGTGGCTAGGGTTGGCCCTGCCCCAGAGTTCTTGAGGGGGTGAGTGGGCACGTGGCCCGGCCCGTGCCCTTCTCTGGTTTGGGTGGCTAGGAGTGGCCCTGCCCCAGAGGTCTTGAGGGGGGGAGCGGGCGCATGGCCCGGCCCGTGCCCTTCTCTGGTTTGGGTGGCTAGGGTTGGCCCTGCCCCAGAGGTCTTGAGGGGGGGAGCGGGCGCGTGGCCCGGCCCGTGCCCTTCTCTGGTTTGGGTGGATATGGTTGGCCCTGCCCCAGAGGTCTTGAGGGGGGAGCGGGCGCGTGGCCCGGCCCGTGCCCTTCTCTGGTTTGGGTGGCTAGGGTTGGCCCTGCCCCAGAGGTCTTGAGGGGGGGAGCGGGCGCGTGGCCCAGCCCGTGCCCTTCTCTGGTTTGGGTGGCTAGGGTTGGCCCTGCCCCGGAGGTCTTGAGGGGGGGAGCGGGCGCGTGGCCCGGCCCGTGCCCTTCTCTGGTTTGGGTGGCTATGGTTGACCCTGCCCCAGAGGTCTTGAGGGGGGGAGCGGGCGCGTAGCCCGGCCCGTGCCCTTCTCTGGTTTGGGTGGCTAGGGTTGGCCCTGCCCCAGAGGTCTTGAGGGGGGAGCGGGCGCGTAGCCCGGCCCGTGCCCTTCTCTGGTTTGGGTGGCTAGGGTTGGCCCTGCCCCCGAGGTCTTGAGGGGGGGAGCGGGCACGTAGCCCGGCCCGTGCCCTTCTCTAGTTTGGGTGGCTAGGGTTGGCCCTGCCCCAGAGGTCTTGAGGGGGGGAGCGGGTGCGTGGCCCGGCCCGTGCCCTTCTCTGGTTTGGGTGGCTAGGGTTGGCCCTGCCCAGAGGTCTTGAGGGGGGAGCGGGCGCGTGGCCCGGCCTGTGCCCTTCTCTGGTTTGGGTGGTTAGGGTTGGCCCTGCCCCAGAGGTCTTGAGGGGGGGAGCGGGCGCGTGGCCCGGCCCGTGCCCTTCTCTGGTTTGGGTGGCTAGGGTTGGCCCTGCCCCAGAGGTCTTGAGGGGGGGGAGCGGGCGCGTGGCCCGGCCCGTGCCCTTCTCTGGTTTGGGTGGCTAGGGTTGGCCCTGCCCCAGAGGTCTTGAGGGGGGGAGCGGGCGCGTGGCCCGGCCCGTGCCCTTCTCTGGTTTGGGTGGCTAGGGTTGGCCCTGCCCCAGAGGTCTTGAGGGGGGGAGCGGGCGCGTGGCTCGGCCCGTGCCCTTCTCTGGTTTGGGTGGCTAGGGTTGGCCCTGCCCCAGAGGTCTTGAGGGGGGGAGCGGGCGCGTGGCCCGGCCCGTGCCCTTCTCTGGTTTGGGTGGTTAGGGTTGGCCCTGCCCCAGAGGTCTTGAGGGGGGGAGCGGTCGCGTGGCCCGGCCCGTGCCCTTCTCTGGTTTGGGTGGCTAGGGTTGGCCCTGCCCCAGAGGTCTTGAGGGGGGGGAGCGGGCGTGTGGCCTGGCCCGTGCCCTTCTCTGGTTTGGGTGGCTAGGGTTGGCCTTGCCCCAGAGGTCTTGAGGGGGGAGCGGGCGCGTGGCCCGGCCCGTGCCCTTCTCTGGTTTGGGTGGCTAGGGTTGGCCCTGCCCCAGAGGTCTTGAGGGGGGGAGCGGGCGCGTGGCCCGGCCCGTGCCCTTCTCTGGTTTGGGTGGCTAGGGTTGGCCCTGCCCCAGAGGTGTTGAGGGGGGGGGAGCGGGCGCGTGGCCCGGCCCGTGCCCTTCTCTGGTTTGGGTGGCTAGGGTTGGCCCTGCCCCAGAGGTCTTGAGGGGGGGGAGCGGGCGCGTGGCCCGGCCCGTGCCCTTCTCTGGTTTGGGTGGCTAGGGTTGGCCCTGCCCCAGAGGTCTTGAGGGGGGGAGCGGGCGCGTGGCCTGGCCCGTGCCATTCTCTGGTTTGGGTGGCTAGGGTTGGCCCTGCCCCAGAGGTCTTGAGGGGGGGGAGCGGGCGCGTGGCTCGGCCCGTGCCCTTCTCTGGTTTGGGTGGCTAGGGTTGGCCCTGCCCCAGAGGTCTTGAGGAGGGGAGCGGGCGCATGGCTCGACCCGTGCCCTTCTCTGGTTTGGGTGGCTAGGGTTGGCCCTGCCCCAGAGGTCTTGAGGGGGGGAGCGGGCGCGTGGCCCGGCCCGTGCCCTTCTCTGGTTTGGGTGGTTAGGGTTGGCCCTGCCCCGGTGGTCTTGAGGGGGGGAGCGGGCGCGTGGCCCGGCCCGTGCCCTTCTCTGGTTTGGGTGGCTAGGGTTGGCCCTTCGCCAGAGGTTTTGAGGGGGGGGGGAGCGGGCGCGTGGCCCGGCCCGTGTCCTTCTCTGGTTTGGGTGGCTAGGGTTGGCCCTGCCCCAGAGGTCTTGAGGGGGGGGGGAGCGTGCGCGTGGCCCGGCCCGTGCCCTTCTCTGGTTTGGGTGGCTAGGGTTGGCCCTACCCAAGAGGTCTTGAGGGGGGGAGCGGGCGCGTGGCCCGGCCCGTGCCCTTCTCTGGTTTGGGTGGCTAGGGTTGGCCCTGCCCCAGAGGTCTTGAGGGGGGAGCGGGCACGTGGCCCGGCCCGTGCCCTTCTCTGGTTTGGGTGGCTAGGGTTGGCCCTGCCCCAGAGGTCTTGAGGGGGGGGGGGGGGGGGGAGCGGGCGCGTGGCCCGGCCCGTGCCCTTCTCTGGTTTGGGTGGCTAGGGTTGGCCCTGCCCCAGAGGTCTTGAGGGGGAGAGCGGGCACGTGGCCCGGCCCGTGCCCTTCTCTGGTTTGGGTGGCTAGGGTTGGCCCTGCCCCAGAGGTCTTGAGGGGGGGGGGGAGCGGGCGCGTGGCCCGGCCCGTGCCCTTCTCTGGTTTGGGTGGCTAGGGTTGGCCCTGCCCCAGAGGTCTTGAGGGGGGGAGCGGGCGCGTGGCCCGGCCCGTGCCCTTCTCTGGTTTGGGTGGTTAGGGTTGGCCCTGCCCCGGTGGTCTTGAGGGGGGGAGCGGGCGCGTGGCCCGGTCCGTGCCCTTCTCTGGTTTGGGTGGCTAGGGTTGGCCCTTCGCCAGAGGTTTTGAGGGGGGGGGGGGAGCGGGCGCGTGGCCCGGCCCGTGCCCTTCTCTGGTTTGGGTGGCTAGGGTTGGCCCTGCCCCAGAGGTCTTGAGGGGGGGAGCGGGCGCGTGGCCCGGCCCGTGCCCTTCTCTGGTTTGGGTGGCTAGGGTTGGCCCTGCCCCAGAGGTCTTGAGGGGGGAGCGGGCGCGTGGCCCGGCCCGTGCCCTTCTCTGGTTTGGGTGGCTAGGGTTGGCCCTGCCCCAGAGGTCTTGAGGGGGGAGCGGGCGCGTGGCCTGGCCCGTGCCCTTCTCTGGTTTGGGTGGCTAGGGTTGGCCCTGCCCCAGAGGTCTTGAGGGGGGGAGCGGGCGCGTGGCCCGGCCCGTGCCCTTCTCTGGTTTGGGTGGCTAGGGTTGGCCCTGCCCCAGAGGTCTTGAGGGGGGGAGCGGGCGCGTGGCCCGGCCCGTGCCCTTCTCTGGTTTGGGTGGCTAGGGTTGGCCCTGCCCCAGAGGTCTTGAGGGGGGGGGGGGGAGCGGGCGCGTGACCTGGCCCGTGCCCTTCTCTGGTTTGGGTGGCTTGGGTTGGCCCTGCCCCAGAGGTTCGGAGGTTTTGCGCTGCAAAACTTAGGTAGGAACAACATTGTAGGGGGAAAGCGGGTAGATGTGTATATAGCCCGTATAAAAAGAAAAACTCACAACTATTGGTAGAATTTTAGCAGATGCTCTGCGTTCCAAGGGTGGGCCAGTTCGCTCCCTTCGGGGGTTGCCAAGATGTACGTGGCTGGTCCGACGATATCGACGACCGTGTAGGGCCCTTCCTATTTGGCGGCCAGCTTTCCCCGTTGGGCAGTCTCGGGGCGGAAGGTGGCGTCTCTGAGGACCAAGTCGCCGATCCTGAAAGTCCGCGGCTTCACCCCGGAGTCGTAGTACCGCGCCATCCTCTGGCTGTGTTTGACGAGGCTGGTCAGGGCCCGGTCTCTCACCTCGTCTATCAATTCAAGACTGAGGCCGAGTCCCTCCCCATTGATCTCTTCGTCGAAGAGCTTTAGCCAGAGCGTCTCTTCGCCGATCTCCACGGGAACGACCGCCTTCGAACCGTATGCTAGCATGAAGGGACTCTCTCCGGTCGAGGCCTTGTGGGTGGTACGATAGGACCATAGGATTCCCGGCAGCTCGTCGACCCATGCCCCCAGGGCGGCGTCCACCTTTTTCTTCATTGGGTTCAAGATACATTTATTCGCGACCTCCGCCATTCCGTTGCATTGTGGGTGGGCGACTGACGCGAACTGGAGTTTGATCCCCCAGCCCGAGCAGAAGTCGCGGAAGCCTTCGCAATCGAACTGCTTTCCGTTATCCGTGACTATTGAGCGGGGAATCCCGAAGCGGCATATAACGGATTGCCAGATGAAGCCCTTCATATCTGTCCACGCGATTCGTGCCAGCGGCTCCACTTCTACCCACTTTGTGAAGTAGTCCACGGCGACGACTAGATATTTCCTTCCTCCGGAGGCCTTTGGGAAAGGCCCAAGGATGTCGAGTACCCATTTGGCGAAGGGTACCGGGCTCACGATGGGCATCAGGTTGGCCGGAGGTGCAGTCGTCCGTCGGCCGAACTTCTGGCACGCCTCGCACCTCTTGATGTACTGTACTGCGTCCCGGATCATTGTCGGCCAGTAGTACCCCTGGCACATTATTTTGTGGGCGATGGTGTGTCCGCCATGGTGGTTTCCGCAGAAGCCTTCGTGTACCTCGCGGATGACTTGCTCAGCCTGCTCCGGGCCCAAGCATTTCAGGTAGGGCAGGACGTCGAAATTGGCGCGGCGGTGGCGGTACATCACTCCGTCGAGGAGCACGAATGACAGGGCCCGTCTCTCCACCTGTTTAGCCAGCAACCACTCCTCGGGCAGTTCCCCCGTCTCCAAGTACTTCATGATGGGGGTCATCCATGACGTCACCGCGCCTGCGCACATCAGTTCTCCTTCGTCAATGGTTGGCGTCAATAGGCTTTCGACGTAGATGGCCTTCCCGATTTCGGCCGCCGAGGAGGAAGCCAGCTTAGATAGGGCGTCCGCCTGGAGGTTGTTGGAGCGGGGCAGGTGCCGGATGTCTGCTTTCTTGAACTTGCGGAGTTCAATCTGGATGCGCCTAAGGTACCGCTTCATTGTTTCTTCTCGGGCTTCGAAGCTCCCCAGGATCTGTTGGATGACGAGCCGGGAGTCACTTAGGAGCAACACGTTCGTCGCCCCCACCGCCCTAGCGAGTTTCAACCCGTTAACCGCGGCCTCGTACTCCGCGACATTGTTGGTTGCTGGGAAGTTGAAGCGTAGGGTGTATTCCAACGAGCATCCGTCAGGGGTCTGAATGACGATACCCGCCCCTGTCCTGGATCCCGTCGCGGAGCCGTCGATGTGGATGGTCCACAATTCGCCCACGTTCATCTGGGAGGGCGCCGAGGGTTCGCCCACCTCGGTCCCCCGCGGGGACGCGGTCGCCGATGGGAGCTCTGTCCGGTCCCCCGGCAGGTCTCCCGCGGTGCATTCCACCACGAAGTCGGCCAGCGCCTGGCCTTTGATCGTCGTCCGGGCTTTGTACGTTATGTCGAACTCGCTGAGCTCGACACTCCAATTGAGCATCCTCCCCGACCGCTCCAGTCTTTTCAGGTTCTTTTCGAGGGGCATGTCGGTGTGGACGGTTATGGGATGGGCCTGGAAGTATGGTCGGAGCTTTCGGGCTGTGGTGATTAGGCAGTAGGCTGCTCTCTCGATAGGGCTGTAACGAGTCTCCGCCTCCCTGAGGATCCGGCTGGCATAGTAAACAGGGCGCTGCACCCCCCTTCCTCCTTGATTAGGACGGAGCTAACGGCCTCCTCGTTGGTCGCCAAGTACAACCCTAGGGGCTCGCCTTCCTCCGGCCGTGCGAGGAGCGGTGGGCTCTGTAGGTACGCCCTCAGCTCCGCGAACGCCCGCGCACAGTCGTCGTCCCACGGGATCACCTTCCTTTTGTCCTTAGCTTCACCAAAAGCTGTGCGCAAGACCCTGAAGAAGGGGAGCGACTTCTCCGCAGATTTCGACAGGAATCGGCCCAGAGCAGCGATCCGGCCGTTCAGTCGCTGCAAGTCCCGGATCGTCTGGGGTTCCGCCATACCGACGAGGGCCGTCACCTTGTCGGGGTTCACCTCGATCCCCCGCTTCGTTATCATGAAGCCCAGGAATTTTCCCGACTGCACGCCAAAGATACACTTCGCGGGGTTTAGCCTTAGGTTGTACCGACGGACCCTTTGGAAAGTTTCCTGCAAGTTGACGAGGTGGTCAGGGGCCTTTCTACTCTTCACCAGCATGTCGTCGATGTAGACCTCCAAGTTTCGCCCCACCTGAGGGCCGAATATTCGGTCTACCATCCGCTGATAGGTCGCCCCGGCGTTCTTCAGTCCAAAGGGCATCTTGGTGTAACAGAAGGTGCCCTTATCGGTGACAAAAGACGTCTTTTCCTCGTCCTCCTCCGCCATCGGTATCTGGTTGTATCCCGAGAAGGCGTCCATAAAGCTTAACAACTCGTAGCAGGACGCCTGGTCCACCAAGTGGTCGATTCTGGGTAGGGGGAAGCTGTCCTTTGGGCATACCTTGTTGAGGTCGGTGAAGTCGACGCACATGCGCCACTTTCCACTGGGCTTCTTCACCAGAACGACGTTGGCGAGCCAGTCCGGGTAATCCACCGGCCGAACAAATTTGGCTTCGAGGAGCCGCTCTACTTCTTCCTCGGCCGCCCTCTTCTTTTCGCCCCCCGCACTTCTCTTCTTCTGTCGGACAGGTCGGGTTTCTGGGTCCGCATTTAACCTGTGGGAGATCACCGTCCGGTCAACCCCTGGCATGTCGGTGGGCGACCATGCAAATATGTCCGCATTTTCCCGGAGCAAGGCGACGAGGGTCGCCCTCAGGGCGGCCGGGAGTTTTGTCCCGATGGAGATGGTTCTCTCTTCATCCGCGGCTACGTGAACCTCCTCGACCTCCTCGGCCGGGGTCGGCCGCTGGTCGCAGAAGTCCTCCCTTTCATTGGGGATGAGAACCGTCAGGGCCCGCCTCGGGCTCCGATGCCGGGCTGGCCTTCCGTCGCGTCCCCCAGGCACCTCCTGGTCTCCTCGCACCAGTCCCACCCCCTGCGGGGTCCGGAACTTCATCATCTGGTGTCGCAGGCTGGGGAGCGCCTCGATGGCCGTCATGTATGGACGCCCTTTGATTCCGTTATACGCCGATGCGACGTCGACGATGACGAAACGCGTCCCCCTGGTGACGACCCTTGGTTCCTCCCCCAGAGTCATCAGCAGGGTGATCGTCCCCACTATGGGGATCGTATGGCCGGTGAAGCCGACAATGGGGCCCGCGCAGGGCTCCAAGTCCGCATGCCCCCACCCCATTCTCTCGACCGTTGACAGGAACATGATGTCACAGGAGCTACCGGTGTCAATCAGGAGCCGGGCGATGACAACCGCCCCGATCCGAGCTTTGACGGCGAGGGCGTCATCGCTCTGGCTCCCCACCTCCTGCTGGTCTCCCTCGGTAAAGGTGATAGGGGGTCGGTGTGTCCTTCTCCTCTTCGTCCGGCGGCCGGCGCCCGCCACCATCACCTGTCGGGCACCGCTTTCTGAGACCGTGGGCGACGTCCCCACTGGGGACGGCCCCCCGCTTATCATCTTAATGCGCATGATCGCCACGTGGGGGGGGGGGGGGCATGGCTCCCCTCGATCGCGGTCCGCCGGCGGTTCTGGCCCCCGCCCCTCTGGGGGGGCTCTCTCTCCTTCTGCTGCCCGCCTGTCCGCCACGAAGTTTCCCAAGTGGCCCGCCTGGATCAGCCGCTCGATCTCTCTCTTAAGAGTGTAACAACGTTCGGTGTCGTGACTGTGGTCACGGTGATATCGACAATACCTCCGGAGATCCCGCTTCGCCGGATCCGTCCTCATCTCCCGGGGAGGCTCCGGCAGTAATCCGGCCCTCGTCGCCGCGGCCAAAACTTCCATCATGGGGGCGTTGAGCCGCGTGTAGTGCGCCCGCTGGGGGCCTTCCTGTCTTGGGAGGGCTCGGGCTTTGCCTTGAGCCGGGGCGATCTCGCGCGCCGGGCCAGGACGGTTTTGAGGGCGTTGCAACACCGGTTCACGCCTTGGTTGGGTCAACCGGTCGCGACCTCGGCGCCCCTCTTCTTGCCTCGGCCGAGGGGGAGACCGGGGCTCGCCTTGGAGCGGCTTCGGCGGGGTGAATAGGGCCTTCGTGCCGAGAGTCTCTTCGGCCAGCGCATGCCTCTCTGCCATAGCAACCAACGCCTCATAGTCGGTCGGCGGATCCCGGAGCAAGGATTTGTGGAGGCTCTGAGTCCGCAACCCCGTTTTGAAGGCCAGCATAAGCACCTCATCGCCGCATGTCACCACCGCCCGTCTCTCATCCTGAAAGCAGCGGAGGTACCTGCCCGTTGTCTCTCCATCTCCTTGGACTATCGTGCTGAGATAGTCTAAGGGCTTCTTTTTCGTCCGTCCGGCCCGGAACTCTTGGCAGAACTTGTGGGATAGCTCGCCAAAGCTCCCAACGGACCTCGCGGGTAAGCCGAAATACCAGTCCAACGCGGTGTCCCTCAGGCTTTGGGAGAAATTCCGGCATAGGAACGCCTCATCCACATCCTGCGCCTCCATTGCCCCCCGGTACTGCTGCACGTGAGTGAGGGGGTCGCCTCTTCCGTTGTATGTGGCCAAGTGGGGGGGTTTGAACCTTACGGGCCTCGGAGCGGACGTAATCCACCGTGCAAGCGGCGTGGCCTCCTCCAGATAGGTAGGGCGATCGGGCACATCCCCTCTCCGCCATTCGGGGGTCTGGCTTCGGTCGCGTCTCGGCCGCCGACGGTCCTCCGGCCCCGGGGAGTAGCCCGACGATCGCCTGGCGGGGCTCCTTCCCCGGGTCGAGGACTCGACGGGCTGCGGGCTGCGGTTCTCCCAGCACCATCGCCTCCCAACCAGCTCCCCTCGGGCCTCCATCCGCTCCTGATTCTCCCGCAGAAGCCTTTTGCGCTCGGTGGTGAGGAAGCACAATTGCCGACAAACGGCTTCCTCGCGCAAGCAATCAGAGGGGTGGTGCAGGCGATGGGGGCGGCCTCTTTCGGGTGGGGACCTGGCCAACAACGGGCCCCGCCCGTCCCCGAGACGCCGACCCGTTGCCGTCACTTCCAGGATTTCTCGGTTGCTCTCGTTCTCCCTCCTTAGCCTCTCACGCTCCGTGAGGATGAGGCGGAGCTGGTGGCGGGCGGCCTCTTCGTCCTGGTGGGCCCTTCGGGCGGTCTCAGCCGCTTCGTCCAAACGCCTTTGCACGGCGGCCGCCTCCCCCAGGTGCCTCCACCGCCGCGCAACTTCCATCTCCTCCTCCAGGAGCTTCTGCTTGGCCGCGACCTCCTCGGCGAGTCCCCTGTTCTCCCCCTCCTCCTCAAACTGAGGATGGAGATTCCGCCTCATGTTCTGGGGCTCCGAGGGGCCGGGCTGAGGCTTCGCCACCGCCACCGGATAGCCTCCCCTGGCCTGAGTGACGGCCTCGAAGCTCTTCAGGACGACGTGGGTTGAAGTATGTTCAGTCTCGGTGCCCATCCCCGAAGGGGGTCGGGCGCCGGGGTGATTAGTAGAGAAAGCGGATCCTGACCCACAGGATCCTTGCCGTGGTCAGGGTTCCGAGAGATCGGCATGGAGTCTAACATGGGTGTGACCCTTCGTTCCCACAGACGGCGCCAATTGTTACGAGGTGGAACTCGCGTACAATGAATTTGTATAGTGGAGAACCAAGGGCACGGTGGTTATGTTGAGAAGAGGGTTTAGGTGGGCTGTTTAACAAGTGATTAGTGGGGTGAAGGGGTTGGACTTGCCGCCGGGGGTGGCCATGGAGTCGAATGTCACCGGACGCGGCGGAGGAAGATTGGATAGCTGGATACTGAAGTCGATGTCGACCAAGGGGCGAGCTTCCCTGCAGCACGAGCAACTCGTCAGAAGGGCGGGGTTGGGGTCCAACCCTTAGCCCCTCCGATGCCTAAGTTAGTAATAGGACTTAAAATGGGGGCTAGGCACGTCGGTCGGACTAACGGTGCGTCGACCGTACCCGGCGAGCTATAGGTGGGAGAACAAAGATATGGACGACCTTTGCTCTCGTGTGTGAATGATAGATTGAGAGAGAATTTGGCAACCCCTTTCCCCGTGAGAGGAGAGGGGGTATTTATACCTGATGGGGGATGACTAGGCGTGCTGAGCTGGCTCGGTTGTCAGCGGAAGCTTCAGACAAGGACGTTGGGAACAGGAGTGTCTGACCTGCCTTTGTCAGGCGGCGCGACGGCCAGGGGGTGCTTTTATCGGGATGTCAGGGCCGAAAGCATTAACTGTCAGTCGGCTCAACCGTTAGGGGGTGCTTTGTCAGATGGTCGGGTGACGTATGTGTCAGTCGTGCCCTTATCCTAGGTCGTTTGTCGTTGGCGGCGACCTACAGGTCTGGCTATGTTATCCTAGGCGTGACATGCGTTTATATTTCATATATTCACGCATGTTTTCTTTTGTGTTTATCCGTGTTTTTCCGCTGTCTCTTATTCGTTTTCGTGTATTTTCCCGTTTTCTTTCACTTTTCTTTGTTTATCCATGATTGCAGGGGATTGACCACGTAGGGGACGTTTAACGATGATATCCCAAGTCCCCGGAGCAACGGGAGAAGTCACGCATGATCCAGGGGGTCAAACGTCGAAGAATTCATCTTTCAGCCCCTCACCCGGTCGGTTGGTCATCTCCAACCGATCGGGTGATGCACGCGTGCACCACCCGGTCTCTGCCGCAGCTCACAAAGAAGTCACCCGACCGGTTCGCAGACCGGTTCAGCGGGGGCTGTTCTCTGTTTTCTCGAAGCAAAACGCCAACCGATCGGGTGACTCTCACCCGATCGGTTCATCTGTAGCTGAAGAAGAAGAGCTGAAGACACGGACGTCGAACCAATCGATTCACCCGACTGCTCCAAGATCCAACCGGTCACTCAAGAACTCACCCGACCGGTTCATGTGATCGGGTGAAAGCTCGCCGTTTTCTGTTATTAATTTGTAACGGATCAACCGATCGGTTGACTTGTCAACCGATCGGTTGATACGAAGGTCTATAAATAGAACCCCTAGGGTTCCAGAAACCGGGAGCTGTTATTTTTTCTACTGTTTTATCTCCTTGTGACGGCTGTAATTGTTACTCTTTTGTAAGTTTTCAGATCTTTCTAAAATTTTAGTATTGTCTTTATTACTCTATTACTTCCGCATTGCAATTGTCCGATTATGATTCCAACGGTTAAATTTCATTTAGATCGCTTTTTCAAGAATTTTTGTGAGTAGTTCCCAAATCTGGGATTTTGGTGGAAACCCCTTCTGGGGCTCTTCCCGATGCGTCCATAGGGTTAGGAAATCGATAGGGAGTAGGAATCTAACGGTTACGCGGGGTGTTTCATTGTCATCGGCGGGAAAAAGACCACCTTTGACCGTTGGGCCAAGGGGGAATAAACTTGGCGGTTGACTCCCTAGCCATAGCTCACACCCTTAGCGTAGACGCCGAATCCTAGCACGCGGGAGCGGCAGGATGAGACGTTGGGAGATATCGTTGCGGGCTTAGTGCTCCCGGGATCGATCAGTGTTAATGGACATGGGAGTGCCCACTGATCGAATCCGGGAAGTCCGGTGTATCATCCTGGGCACCGACTGGAATATCGGGCCCATGGGACGCCGGTACCACTTTCAGAGGCAACGTCTCACCATTAGACCCTAATCCCGATCGCTATCCATACCCGTAGGCCGTATCGGCGAGAGTCTCTCGTCGGTTTGGAAACCAAAGTCCCGGGTTTTCTTTCTTGTTGTTCATACCCTTTTATTTCCTTTCGTGACAACCATTCACCGATTCGGGCTAGCTCGCCCCTCGGGGTGATTTAGGTCCTACCTGACCCAAGCACAACCTCGCCTCCCTGAGTTCGATATTCCCGCACCCTACACTAACCGTGAAACTTGCGGTAAACGACACCGCGCCGCCGCAACGCAAGCGGGGCGCCGGTCAAGTTTATGGCGCCGTTGCCGGGGAGGCAACGTGCTTGTTATTTTAGGATCTCTTGAACCCTCGTGTCTAGCTCACATCCCTACCTCGCGATAATTTTCGCATTCTCCTTTTTCTTTTTTATTTTTCTTATTTTTATTTCTTATTTTATCTGTTTCTTTCCCACTTGTCGCTTCACGGGTGTTTGTTGTTTTTCATGCGCATGAGTTCAAGGAGTCTTGACGACTTGATTCCCCTCGATCCAGAGATTAACGCCACCCTTAGGCGTTTGGCCACCGAGAAGCGAAGAAGAGAAGATCCCGAATCCATGGAGGAGAACACCCCACCTCACAAGTCTCTGCTGGAGTACTCGATGCCATCCATCGAGTCGACTTCCGCCATCCGATCTCCAGCTATTGCGGCCCAAAGCTTTGAGCTGAAGCCGTCTCTAGTGACATGGATCCAGCAGGACCAGTTTGCGGGTGCACCCATGGAGAGCCTGATCGAGCACCTAGACTCCTTCTTGGAGAAGTGTGACACATTCTGGATTAATGGTGTCACGACAGAGGCTATCCGTCTGAAGCTGTTCCCCTTCTCTTTGCGAGACAAAGCCAAGCAATGGCTAAGGGGGAAGGACCCCAACACTTTCAACACATGGGAGAAGCTCTCCAACGCTTTTCTGACGAAGTTCTTTCCTCCGGGGAAGACCATGAAGTTGAGGAGTGAGATCTCCTCCTTCTCCCAGGCCAGCCACGAGTCCTTGCATGAAGCTTGGACGAGATATAAAGAGATGCAAAGAAGATGCCCTCACCATGAGCTTCCGAAGTGGCAGATTATTAATCTGTTCTACAATGGGTTGAGGGATGACCTGAAATCTTCTATGGACGCCGCGGCTGGGGGTTCCTTCATGTCTAGGAGCGAGGAGGATGCCGGGCATATTCTGGAAAATATGGCATCCAACAATGAGCGGTGGTGTGACGAGAGAGCCACACCCAGATCCGGGGGTATACACAGAGTCGAGGACGTCGACAAACTTTCAAGCAAGTTCGACTTGCTTTCGACCCAGATCTCCGCACTAATGGTAGGAGCCGGTGGGGCCGGTACACAGCAAATTTCTGCGGTGGAGTCCGAATTCTTTGGGGAATTCGACGGTGGTGACATCTCACCACCACTGGATCAGGCGAGCGCACTATTTTACAACCCCACGGGAAATGCGCCGTATCCGCCAAGGACAAATTCCAACCCGCCTACTCTCCAAACAACCGGAACCACCCAAACTTCAGTTACCGGCCACCATTTCAGCCCTCGCCGCCTCAGCAGCCGCAGCAACAAACATATCAGCCGGCTAGGTCACAGCAGAATCAGGTTCAACATCAACCATTTTAGCAGCAACCATTTCAGCAACAACCTCAGCAATAATCTTACGCCCCCAGGACTCAGCAGCCGTTCCAGCAGCAGCAGCAGTATGGCCAACAGAGGGCCGTCTCTCCGGTTGAGTTTCTCTTGACTCAATATATTACCAACCAGGAGAAGATCAACCAAAAGCTGGAAATGGGTCAGCGGACCCTCACGGACCAAGTAACCCAGCTGGGGTTACAAGTGGCGAACATTGCAAGGTCACAAAACCAATTACCGCCACAACCGGAGGTGAACCCGAGGGGAGCAACCCAAACATCGGCACTCGTGCACGAGCACGCAAATGTGTCCGCTATCGTTCTGAGAAGCGGGACACAAATTCCTACTAGAGTGCCCCCTGGCAACCCGGAGGCACCATTGGTCGTTGAGAGACCGACCGAAAAATCAAATGACGCCGGTGCTTCGTCATCAAATCCTATGACTCCGGAGGGAGCCTCTGAAGAAGAGAAGAAGAAGGAGGAAGAGAGCCCAAAAGTGTATAAACCCGTTGTGCCATTTCCACAATGGTTGGCTCAGGCAAAAATTGATGAGAAATATGGCAAGTTCTTCGCCATGGTCAAGGACCTAAGCCTGCAAATCCCCTTCCTAGAAGCAATCGAAACAATCCCCTCCTATGCAAAATTCTTGAAAGATTTGGTGCCGAGAGGGTCTAGAAAAGAGAAAGTAGTGTTGACGGCAGAGTGTAGCGCTCTTATCCAGAGGGCAAATCCGTCGAAACTTAAAGACCCGGGGAGCTTCTCAATTCCTTGCACGATCGGGGCAGTAAAGATTGATCGTGCACTCGTCGATCTCGGAGCGAGTGTAAGTTTGATGCCCTTGTCGATGTACAAAAGGATAGGAATGGGTGATTTGGAGCCCACCGGTATGACCCTACAACTAGCTGACCGGTCGGTCAAATATCTGGTGGGAATTGTGGATGACCTCCCCGTGAATGTGAGAGGGGTGCATGTGCCTGTGGACTTTGTAGTCATGGACATGCCTGAAGACGCACACACCCCCATCATCCTGGGACGGCCTTTCATGGCCACTGCTGGCGTTCTAATAGATGTGAAGAACGGAAAACTCTCTTTGAACGTCAGCGGAGAAAAAGTTGAATTTGATCTGGGGTTATCCATGAAGTACCCCGATCCCCCAGATGACCCTCGGTGTAATTTGCTGGAGATGGAAGAAGAAAAAGTTGTTGAAGAGAGCTCATGGGAGATTCTCCTGAGAAACCCCCCCGATGACTTGGGGGATTCAGAAGATGGAGACGGCCCCAAGTACAAAGAAGCTGCTGGAAAACCGAGTGCAGCAAGAACGACCCCTCCCGGGTTCCCCAAGGCTCCTCCTGTGAGGAGAACAGGGAAAGAACCCATGGGCCTCACTAAAGACGAGGTCCGGATCCTAAAGAAGATGGCAGGAAGTGCCAATACGAAAGAGAAGCCCCCGGATCCCGAGAACAAGGAGAGGGTAGTCGAGCAAATCTTTCTCCAGCCGCTGACTACTCCAAAGGCCTTCAGCTCCAATGAAGAAGAGATGCCGAACTTCGGGCATCACCCGTATCAACCACCGTGAACATCTCTTGCGGGCGTCGAGCCAACGACGTTAAACAAGTGCGCTTCATGGGAGGCAACCCATGCTCTAAACTTTTGCTCACTTTTTAGTGTTATTTCTGACTTTATTTTATCTATTTTTATAAATAAAATCAGCCGTGAGAACATCCGTTCAGGGACTTAGACAATCTGTTGGCTTTTGCAGGAAACAAGCCCCAACCGATCGGTTGACAACTCACCCGATCGGTTGGGATGTATCAGATACAAGCCGAGATCTGTCCCTAGATGAACCGATCGGTTAAAGAATGAGGAGACCGGGTGACAGACCGGGTGAGCTGGGGAGAACTCTCGGAAATTTTTGGGGAATATCAACCGATCGGTTGAGTTCGAGTGCGATCGGTTGACGTGACCAGGTGAGCAGCCCTAAGTTCTCGGGAAAATGAGTGGAGCGGCCAACCGATCGGTTGACAAGTCACCCGACCGGTTCGCCTGTAGCATTTCTTCGGCAAGAATTTCGACCTAACCGTCAACCGATCGGGTGACAAGTCACCCGATCGGTTCGACTTAAAACCCTATATAAACCCCCCGACATCCGCTCGTTTTCACCCTCGCCCGATCGAAAATTCCGCCATCGTTTTGCCTTCCCCTCTTCCCCAACAACCGATCCTCACTCCCCCACGTCCTCTACTCCTCCATTACTCCCTCTCTCCACCTCCTCCATCAATCCCTCCATCATCTACACCCTCTCTCTCCTCCCATTCCGAATTTTGACCTAGTTTTCCCCCAAACCACACCCATCCGAAAATTCTTGCCGAAGGAGAACGCCGTGGCTCCACGCTACTCTCGCTGAATAGTGTGGGGGCACCTACGAGCAAGCTCCGCCATTCCGCTTGGGTACACTCGCTCCTAAGCTTATATTTATATATTTACCCTATAAATTGTGCTTGCTCGTTTGCTTGTGTTAGTGTGCATCCACTGTTTTTGCACTCATTCATACACGCACACTCACACATGGCTAAGGATAAGGACAAGGGGAAGGGAATTATGCGGGAAGAGGAGCCGTCTCGAAAGAGACGAAAACAAACACGCCCCCCTTCCCGTACACGAGCACTTACACTTGGCCCTCCTCCGCCTGTTATCCCCCCTGTGGACCCAATGTTGGGCCCGCATGGGTATATTTTTCGGAACCAGGAGCACAAAGATTTTTACCGTAGGCTTGATGCTCGAGGGCATCTATCTACTAAGTTCCCGCACGTACGTACACTTGTCGATCTCGGTGTCTTCACCGAGGTCGAATCTCTTTTTTCTAACTTAGGATGGTTGGCCTTTCTTAATGCACATGCCGTATCCTACCCGGCACTCACACTCGAATTTCTCTCTACACTTGTTTGGGAGTCCGGGTCGATCATTAAATTCAGGGTGTGTAACCATAGTGTCACCACAAATCTGAACACGATTAACGATATATTTGGTTTCCCCAATCTCGAGGATGATTCCATCCGACACTACGGGTACACGCCCGAGTTTGATATCGATCAATTCTGGTTCCGCCTCACATTGATCCGTGACTATCCCCGAGGAAGGGCCAAGGCCTCCTCCATCATTCATCCCGTGTTTCGTTTAGCCCACAGGATCATTTCATCTGCATTCTTTCCTAGGGACGAGTCCGGCACTGTGACCATCCCTGACCTTTTTATCCTTTGGGCCATGACTTTCCCTTATGTCCGGGATGATGATGGAGTTAGCTTCAGGGCCCCTACCGTCCCCATCCATGGTAGCGATTGGCTTGTTTACAAGCTACTCGAGATCAGCCGGGCCAGTAAGGGGAAGTTTTGTTGTGGGGACATCATCACGATCATCTGCTCTCACGCCCAATTCAATATTACCATCCCCGATAATCTTCCAGCTGCCGCAGGACCCTCACATCTTGATATTGATGTCCTGCGGCACATCCACATGATTAAACCCCGCTCGGATGGCCGCTTCATATTTCATTATGGCCACCCCCCAGCCCCTTACACCATTCTGCCCAACCCCGCTCGCATGACCCTTGCTCTCGTGGGAGATTGGACTTTCCCTCCTGATCCCGACTTCTTAGCTGGGTTGAATCTTCCTTTCTTTCCCGCAGACGCCCGCAGGCCACCGTCCCCTGCCACCCACTTAGGCGAGCAGGATATCCCTGCGTCTGGGGGAGATTTAGGGGCTGGCCCGAGTCGTCCTGTTTCTGCTCCGGGACCGATCACGTCTGAGCACCTCTTTGCGTCCATTTCTGGCCTTGTCTCCTGTGCCGGCATGACCACTGCCGCCGGCACCTCTTCGACCTTACCTGGCGGCACCACCTCTGCCTCACGTCAGTCTACATCTTTTGGTCGCCGTCAGGTATCTGCCCGTCTGGGACTTGAGAGGGAGGTCGCTGCCCTTCGTGAGCTCGCCATGTCCTCTGCTTCCTCGGACCCATCGCCATCCTCCTTTCTTACTCACCCACGTTTCCTCGCACTTGAGAGGAACGTGGCCGCCATTCTCTGCCTTCTTACTCATATCCACCGACCACCTCCACCTTCACCACCTCCACCTTCACCACCCCGGCGATCTTCTCCTCCACCCACCCACACTTCCCCACATCCATCACCCCCCTCACCACATTCTTCTCCTCCCTCTTCACATCCCATCCCGGCATCCACTTCACCCCTCCCGACCACTTCCACCGCACCCACGCTACCTCCCTCCTCCTCCGTCACTCCATACGTGCGCCGGAGGAAATTGCCGGTGCGCTCCAGATCCCTCCCACCACCTCCCACTACCGTCACCCCCGCATCTACTTCCTCCATTTCTATTCCTCTCACCACCGCCTTGATCGCCTTCCTACCACCACCACCCACCACCACCGACACTCCTCCCATTGTTCACACCACCACTGCCCCTATTCCTTCGCCTCATTCCCCACTTCTCAGCACACCCCCAGCCTCCCCCGACCACCCATCCACACCCTCTTCCGAGGAGGACGAGGACTCACCTCCTCCTGCTTTCTGATTTCACCTCTTTTGTTTTTGACTCCCCCTTGCACATCTCTGCATTTCATCGATCACATCATTTCGCTAGCACTTTCTGGTCTAGCTTGGGGGACGTCTATTTTGGTGTGCTGTCGTGTTTTGTTTGTTTTTCTCATTTTTGTGTGTGTGCTTCTTTTTCATTTTTTGAGTGTCGTGCTTGTGTTTTTATTTTTATTTTCGTGTTGTTTGATTTTGATTTTGATCTTTCTTTCTTTTTCAGTTTCATCTATGTGTTTTCCTGGTTTTCATTTTTTTTGTGTCAGTGCGTATCCCCCCCATCTTCATTGCCCTCCCGTACTCACTCATATTGCATTGAGGACAATGCAAACTTCAGCTTGGGGGAGTCGCACTGTGTGCGTCGTTTGAGTCCTTCTTTTTCGTTTATTTGAGTCGCTTTTCTCCGTGTTTTTCTTTTTTTTCTTTTCTTCCTTTTTAGCTCTTTCTCCTAGAGATGAATTCTGTGATGAATCGCCACAAAGTCACACACACCTAGCATTGCATCAATAATCACACTCACTAACCCTAGGATTTCAAGTCCTCTTGCATTTCACGCATCGTGGGTCCACTTAGCTTTTTGTGAGTCGTGTGTCGTGACTAGCATTTGGTGTGCTTCTGCTTTGTGATTTTACTTTATATACCTGTCCAGGAATGACCCCTAGATTATCATGCTCCGATTTGAATATGCGGTATTTGTTTCCACTATATGCATGCTATATTTATATCGTATACTTCAATTCGCATGCGTCGGGATTCCACAACTAAGGACTAGGATAACCCATTTAGCCTATGCTCTATTTAGCGAGAATAGTTTCCTTTGCCCGAGTGTTTAGATTTCGACTTCTTTTTTGTTTTACTTGGTGCAAATCCCCTCGTCGTGTACCGTTCTCCCACTTGGGAGAGTACACATGTGTATAGCCAAAAACCCAAAAATCCAAAAAAAAGGAGAAAAGAAAAGAAAAACCCAAAAAGAAAAGAAAAGAAAAATTGTGTATAGCCCAAAATCCAAAAAAAATACAAATGCCCAAAACCCAAAAAAATTTCCGTGTGAATATTTTTTCCGACTCGCCAAGAATAAAGGGAAGGCGAGAATTTGCACCGAGTGTTCTTCTCCACATCATCTCAACCCCCCGTCGTTATCGAAAACACTTGGCTTAGGAACTTTTTAGCTAGTATCTAGGCTATAGTGGTGTGATTTCCTTAACCCTAGTTGTGGAGTCCCCGATGCATGATACGCTTCTATTCTCACTCTTCTCATGCATGCTTGAACTTATATTCACCGCTTAATTCAATTCGGATCGATATTTTGGGTCATATCTTGGATTTGTGTATATCGAGCCTCATAGCACATTGTAGAAAGCATCACCATTTGCTAGCACACGACCACGCTCACTCGCGCTTCACCGCGTGGACCCACGACACTTATTTGGACTCGCTTTCCTAGGTTTAGTGGTGTGATTTGGCGTTTGTTTGCTTGGTGTGTCGTTTCTGATTTTGGTGGCTCTGATGGACGATCTAGGGTTTAGAGTTTTCTTTTTCTTTCTTCCTCTCTATTTTTCCCTTCCGAGCTCCTACTCTCACTCGTCTTCCTCGAGGACGAGGAAGAGTTCAGCTTGGGGGATTTTGACGTGCGTTTATATTTCATATATTCACGCACGTTTTCTTTTGTGTTTCTCCATGTTTTTCCGCCGTCTCTTATTCGTTTTCGTGTATTTTCCCGTTTTCTTTCACTTTTCTTTGTTTATCCATGATTGCAGGGGATTGACCACGTAGGGGACGTTTAACGATGATATCCCAAGTCCCCGAAGCAATGGGAGAAGTCACGCGTGATCCAGGGGATCAAACGTCGAAGAATTCATCTTTCAGCCCCTCACCCGGTCGGTTGGTCATCTCCAACCGATCGGGTGATGCACGCGTGCACCACCCGGTCTCTGCCGCAGCTCACAAAGAAGTCACCCGACCGGTTCGCAGACCGGTTCAGCGGGGGCTGTTCTCTGTTTTCTCGAAGCAAAACGCCAACCGATCGGGTGACTCTCACCCGATCGGTTCATCTGTAGCTGAAGAAGAAGAGCTGAAGACACGGACGTCGAACCGATCGATTCACCCGACTGCTCCAAGATCCAACCGGTCACTCAAGAACTCACCCGATCGGTTCATGTGATCGGGTGAAAGCTCGCCGTTTTCTGTTATTAATTTGTAACGGATCAACCGATCGGTTAACTTGTCAACCGATCGGTTGATACGAAGGTCTATAAATAGAACCCCTAGGGTTTCAGAAACCGGGAGCTGTTATTTTTTCTACTGTTTTATCTCCTTGTGACGGCTGTAATTGTTACTCTTTTGTAAGTTTTCAGATCTTTCTAAAATTTTAGTATTGTCTTTATTACTCTATTACTTCCGCATTGCAATTGTCCGATTATGATTCCAACGGTTAAATTTCATTTAGATCGCTTTTTCATGAATTTTTGTGAGTAGTTCCCAAATCTGGGATTTTGGTGGAAACCCCTTCGGGGGCTCTTCCCGATGCGTCCATAGGGTTAGGAAATCGACAGGGAGTAGGAATCTAACGGTTACGCGGGGTGTTTCATTGTCATCGACGGGAAAAAGACCGCCTTTGACCGTTGGGCCAAGGGGGAATAAACTTGGCGGTTGACTCCCTAGCCATAGCTCACACCCTTAGCGTAGACGCCGAATCCTAGCACGCGGGAGCGGCAGGATGAGACGTTGGGAGATATCGTTGCGGGCTTAGTGCTCCCGGGATCGATCAGTGTTAATGGACACGGGAGTGCCCACTGATCGAATCCGGGAAGTCCGGTGTATCATCCTGGGCACCGACCAGAATATCGGGCCCATGGGACGCCGGTACCACTTTCAGAGGCAACGTCTCACAATTAGACCCTAATCCCGATCGCTATCCATACCCGTAGGCCGTATCGGCAAGAGTCTCTCGTCGGGTTGGAAACCAAAGTCCCGGGTTTTCTTTCTTGTTGTTCATACCCTTTTATTTCCTTTCGTGACAACCATTCACCGATTCGGGCTAGCTCGCCCCTCGGGGTGATTTAGGTCCTACCTGACCCAAGCACAACCTCGCCTCCCTGAGTTCGATATTCCCGCACCCTACACTAACTGTGAAACTTGCGGTAAACGACACCGCGCCTCCGCAACGCAAGCGGGGCGTCGGTCAAGGCGCCGCGGTTCGTGGGGGCCGGCCGGGTCGACCGGCTCGAGGGCTGTTCGGCCCGGCCGCGCCTCCTTGTCGATCGTGTGTTATGGGCCGCTGGGACGGTAGGACACGCATATGACCATGTCAGCCTGTCCGACGGTACTGTCCGGGGGCTCCCCAAGCGCTTTGCTCCCGACGGGGCGAGCAACTGCGGTTGCGCGCCTCGGCTGGGTGGGGGAGTGCTGCGAGGCACGCCCGTTCCTGCATAGCCTCGGTCTCTTGGGGTGGAGGCCCTTTCACCACGGGGAGAGTCAATGGGGTATATCAGCAGATCCGGATGGGAGTTGGACTCTTACGATCTTTAGGTCGTAACAATTCTTAAGAGAGCAAATTAAAAGAATTGAGATTATTTTAATAACTCAAAATATTATCGGATCTCCTGAAGAGAAAATTACCGAAATATCTGTTAAAGCCTATCTATCAGATATGATATGATATGAAAGCCCTCGCTAGGCATAAATTCTAGGCTTACAGAACATTAATCATCCTGAAGATGAACCATCATCCTGAAGATGAACTATTATCCTGGAAATGAACTATCATCCTGAAGATGACGTTAATAAATCATCCCGAAGATGTAAACTTCATACAATGATGATTGATGAAGAAACATTAATTTCATTCTCCATCAAATACACCTATTTGGTTGTATGGATATACATTAAAAGACCCCTTTCCGTTAGCTGGAAGAGGGGAAGAATATATATGGTCCAGAAGTACCTCAAGTGTCTTTGATACACTCTTTTACCTGGCCAACTGCATGCGTCTCTTTTGAGCGTTAGCAGTATAGCTATTAGCCAGGTACAGTACAGTGCCCCAACGCGCCACTGGACCAGAGATATGTAGCTTCTGCGCTATCTCCAAGGGTCGAGGAAAAATCCTCTATGTTAAATGTATTTGCATATGCAGGTTACAGACCATCGCGATGAATGGCATAAAAGGGACGTCCACCTCCTGAAGATCTACACAGAATCCTTCCAAGTATACATCCTTCCACCATCCCGAGAAGCTCATCACCCAAGGAGCAGTTCAAGAACATACAATGCCAGGTCCTGAAGTACCTCGCAGACAATGACGATTGAGACGTGGAGCTGTCTACCAAGTTTGCTAGCGCTCCTTTAGTTTCAGCTAATGCCTTATATGAGTGAAACTTGTATAGATGAGTGATGCTTGTACTTTACTTTTTCTTTCAGAATGTTGCAGATGAGATGGATGTATAGACACATAGGAGATAAATGTATAGATATATAGGAGATCTGCAAGCCTGAAGCTTGATCAGATTAGGGGGAGTCAACTGTAGAGTTGTACTCTTTTTCCTTGGCTAGTGGTTTTTCCCACAGGGTTTTCCATAGTCAAGGTTTTAATGAGGCAACCACATTGACTCTGGATCCAGAAGTATCCACCCCTCGACACATCCCCAAATCAGGGGAAGTTATGGAGTGCTGTACTCTTTTCCCTTCGCTATTGGTTTTTCCCACAGGGTTTTCCATAGCTAAGGGTTTTTAACGAGGCAGTTACCCTTAACTTGGATCCAGAAGTATCCACCCTTTAAGATACTCAGTAGTACTAATGAATCATTCAGTATTCATAAAGTCGAGTATACCACGTTGGTTGGATAAGGGGAAGTGTTATGAATAGGACCCATTGGGCCTATTGGGTATCCACCCACATGAGTACCCATTATGAATACTATATAAAGGAGGCTAGGGGTTTCCTAGCCTCAACCCTTCTCCAAATCTGTTTCTCGTTCATGACAAGTTATAACTTTTAAATAGGAACATGATAATAGGATATCCAAATAAAAAGGAACAGAATGTACAAATGCTTTGGCCATCCGCCTTCCAAATAAATATAAAAATGTTGCTACTATAAAATAAACTATTTGTTCATGTGGATAGCAAGTAGAAAACAGTAGATGAAGATAAACATCAGTTAAAAAATTTCTACACAAGAGATTTAATGTAGTTACCAAATTAGATTCTTAATCAACAAATACTCTTACAGAAATAAAATTGTGCAACATAAATGTCAAACAAATTGCATGAATAAGATCAACCAAACAAGGACAACATAAACACACAGCTATTAACTGGTTCGGTCTTCATGTAACGGTCTGAATTTGTCGCTACAGGTACTTTCATATTCAAAATGGTTTCAAATGAGTTCAAATATGATTATACGATTTTTAAATACTTTAAATATTTATTTTGTATTTTTCTGAGGCCAAATGACTCTAAACCCACTACCCATGACCGATAGACACATTTTGCCTCAAAACTCATATTTTCGAAGATCAAAATTTTAAACGCATATTATTTTCATGATCCTCACGAAGTTACGAACCGTGGTAATTTTTCTGGAATTTTACAAAGAAAAATTGATATTTTAATATTAAAATAATATTTTGATAATATTTCTATTAACTACCACTTACCTAATTGCGTTTATCACTAACATAGTTTAAAATCCACCTAATTAACCCCACCCTGTTGATAGCCAACAAGGAGAACGTGAGCTCTTAATTTCCATGGTTGGTCAACACTAACCACGTACCCAACATCATTAATTCCCTAATTAACTACACTTATTATTATATTTATATTAATATCTTATTTAAACCCCCTCCACATTTGGAAAACACCGCATCTCTATCATCTCTCCCCAATCCCATGTGTTCCCTCTCCCTCTTCGACTCATACCAACAGTCCAAACCCCGTGCTGACCACTCCATCGTCGGCCTCCCTTCCTCCGGCCGTGCGCCCATAGCCCTACAACTAAACTGCAGCAAGCCTCGGCTCCCTCGGCTTCTCCCCTCCGTCGAGAAGAAGCCACAGAGAGCTCCACTCGATGATGCCACCCCGAGCTCATCTGCCACTCCGCCACTCTGACGAGCTCGCATCGTTACCCATGCTTCTCCAAGCCTTCGGCCTCCCTCCCCACCTGACGAGCACTGCTCTAGAACCCATGACCGAACTCCCATGCAAACCGCACATACCCGGCGTAGTGCCCCATCACCGATAGCACCCCCCTCACCACTGCCGCCCGCGCGGTCGCTGTCCCGCGGTCGTCCCCCGAGTCTTCGTCGTCCTCCCACACCTGCAAGCGAGATAGAGATAGAAGCGGAAGAGAGAAAGAGAGAAAAGGAGGAGTGAGAAAGTAGAGAGAGAAGGAAAAATAAGAATAAAATTTAAATAGAATATATAAGCCTCATAAAAATAATCTAAGGATACAGAAAAATTCTACAAATTGTTAGGAACGCGTAGAAACCTGAATTATACGAAT
Source organism: Scilla litardierei (assembly GCA_030789695.1). Classification (NCBI taxonomy): domain Eukaryota; kingdom Viridiplantae; phylum Streptophyta; class Magnoliopsida; order Asparagales; family Asparagaceae; genus Scilla; species Scilla litardierei. Next base: position 245,748,274 of record CM061142.1, on the reverse strand, counting down.
CGGGTACATATTTTTCTAGTTATTAATTTTCTAAGTTATTGCTATTTCATTCTAATTTGATAAAAACATATGTATTTTTCATACTACACGTAAACATAGAAACATAAAAATAGTTAGTATTCTACTAATTGAGCGAAATTTTTTGACATATTGCGTATAAAATTTTGAAGTGTAGATTTCTTTAAATAAATCGTCAAGCATTTTCGATGGTTAATTTTTAATTTCAAAAATTAGTTTTAAATTGGGTTTAAATTCAGAAAATTGATTTTAAGTGTTTAAAAATTATAAAAAATACACATGGGCTTCAGAAAATTATTTCTACTTACATAAAATTATAGTATCAACTTTTAGCATTTCTAGATTTATTAGTACTCGTTGTTGACCCATTTCAAGCTATAATAAAAATAAAATGATTAAGAAAAAATAATTAGAAAATAAAATATATATAAATGCTTATATTTTATGCCTGCAGGAACAGATCCTCGTGCACGAATACATCTGATAACACTAGCTCCACCTTGTCTTACCTCAACGATCTTGAATCAAGTAAGTCACTCTAATTCTAGATCTGGAAATTTAACTAGTGTACTAGTGTGAACTTGTTCGATATGATAACACAAGACTAGTTAGTGTATCATAATGATGACTATCGTTCTGTTTAACTTGAACATGTGAGTTGCCAATTTAGAGACCTAATTTAATATGAAGCTACATGTTAACTGTGCTTACTAAAGTACCATACTTAACTCACATAAAACCGTACTTGCTACACTCATCACATGCAAACACACATTCACAACATCACCACACTTGTTACTCACACCCAAGCTAGTTCTGTTGCTATGCTAGTTATTTACTCATTGCACTACCCACATTTTAACACATGTTTCATGTCATCTGTCATGTACTCATTGCATGCTGCTTGGATTATCAAGTGGACTTTCATGTTTGAATACTATAAAAATATCGTGTGGAGATCATGTTGGAGTATCATGTGGAATATCATGTTGGAATATCCCGTTAAAAACATATACTAGAACACTTGACACTTCATTAGGTTTTGGAGAACCTTATAGTTGAAATAGTATAGGAGTAGCTGGAACTCATCTACATATCATACTGCCTGTGTCGGTATACATGTCCCGCTGCCGGTGTTGGTAAACTTATCCTCCTGCTTGTGTCGACATGCACCTCCCGCTGCCTGTGTTGCCATACACCTCCTGCTTCCTGTGTCAACATCGCTCGGGTAAGTGCACCCAGGCAAGAGATGAACTCAATGATTGCATACTATACTCTTCTGCTTGAGTCACATAAATTCTAGTTAAGTTATCGCTTGCATAACTATAACACAGCTAGTCATCTTATTTCTGTTATTGCTTTGCTTGCCTTTTTACTGCCATTGCCTGCTTGTCTGACTATAGTTATAACCCTTCATGCTGGTTAAGATGTTGTTACTGTTGGGGAATGTATGCCCTCAGATCATTTGTATCTGATGCAAATGATATTTTAAGCTTAGATAGGGGACTATGTGATGCAAAAGGAGTTGTATGTGTCTTAATTTGTTTAAGACCATATTTAATATAATAAACACATTGAAAAGGTTACCTGGATAACGGGATCGTCCCGCTCTAAATGCAGGTTCAAACCGTGTCAAAAACGGAGTCCAAATGCACAAGTTAGAGCCAAAACAAGTCAGCCCAAACTGTGGGCTGAACCCAGCGAAAATGGAGGCCCACCAAGCTCGAATTTTCTGGTTAGGGTTTTTGAAACCCGGGATTTTTTTGACGGCTGGATTTTCCATCTTTGAATGGTTTTTGGCTAACTTTGAGACGACGTTTGAGGGGTCAAACGACGTCGGATTGACTCGCCGTTTTTTCCTACGCGTTCACCGTTCAACCATCTTCGATTTGATAGATTGTATCAAGATTGAAGCTCAACGGTGATGGAGTTAAAATTAATGGAAGTTTGGCCTTTATAAAAGGCAAACTAACTTGAATGATTAAACTCTAAAAACATAGTCCCACATCGGAAGTAGAGTAAAGGGGAGGGGTCAGCCGCCTATATAAATAGGGGCATGCCCCCCTCCCGTAAACTCATCCCAAGATCTAGATGTGAGCAGCTCCAAAAAAATGTTGGAGCATGCTCGGATCTAAGCTTAAATTAATATTATCTTCTTCCTAATTTTCTGCCTTGCTCCAGAAGGGCTCTAGCAAAGCCACGAAGGAGTTCAGAACCGATCCAGAGTCTTGGCGAAGGTTCACATTCAGGTGAAACTTTCTTCGGTGCGTAGTTAGCTCGATGACAAGGGGATTGCTCGCCTTGGGACATGGAGCGGTTCGAGGATCTGTTTGGCACGGGACGGAAAGCTGCTCGGAAGATGGTGCGGTACACCTTGCCTGTACTAAGGCAAGGTTCCGGGTATGTAATTTAGAAGCTTTATTTTAATTATGTCGCAGTAGCATAGATCCTTCTTGGGGTGGTCAGATCCACCTCAAGTTGGCATAGATCCTGACTAAGGGTCTTGATTTTCCTTAATGCTTCGTTAAAAAGTTTAACGATTTTCTTCCGATATGCTTTCTTTTGCCTCTACTGTTTGTCCGACTTAGAACGAGCATATAGATTTGTGCCCTGAGGGTCCATCAAAACCCAACAGTGGTATCAGAGCTTAGTCTGCATGATGATCTAGAACTGCGACGTTTTTAAAATGAATGCTTTTTAAATGCATGCTAAAATTCTTAACTTTATGCGATATTGGTAAAAATGAAACCATTTTCATTGGAGATGTTTTTAAAAACTCTTTTATACGATAAAATTATTTTTTTTTGGAAACATGGAAATTTTATGATGATTTTAAAACATAGTTTATGTAATGAAAATTATATGATAATTTTTATGAAACTGTTTTAAGTTTTAAAATCATGCTTTTAAATTTAAGTGTTAAATTTAGTTGCACACTAATTATTTATAGGATAAATTTTTTAATGTGTTGATGCATGTTTAATAATTATGTGATGATTGTTAAACAGTTATAAACCTTTTATGCGATATTTAGGTAATAATTGCATGCTAATTTTATAGTTGTTAAAGTTAAATTATGATTTACTGGCCATGCTTCATTATGTGATAATTGTTGGAACCTTTTAGGTTAGCCATTAAAACCTATTTGAAATTTATATAAGATAAATTTTAAATGACATCTATGTTTTAAAAATCATTACAACCTTTTAAAACCTAATTCCTGATTAGGGTAGTCCTTTAACGACGATTATTATTTTAATCGTTATTTAATATTCTCATTAAAAGACTACACTTTAAAGTGTTGTAAATGATTTATTAAAATCTAATAATAATTAGGATATCACGTGAACTGTTGTGAATGGAAATAACTAGAGTCGGTTAGGATTGCGGGTATCTTAGAGATACGCCCATATCTATGTATTCTATCTTTCTACTCTCCTACCATGCCTATAAATAAAGGGCTGGGGGTTCCTCCCCCAGCAGTTGATTCATAACACGTTATCAGCACGAGCCTCTAAAAATTTTTTCCACAAAAATTCTTTTCGTTCGTTGCGAAGGCGAAGGCGAGAGGAGACGGGAGATCCACGAGCGCGGTGCAAGGCTTCCTCAGTCGAGCTTCGTCATCCGTGTAAGGGCTTCGTGCAACCGTCGCTATATCCGGAGGACGGATATAGAGGTAAAAAACACTAAAAACGATGTTTTTAATCATACGTATGATTGCTCTATCCCTAGATCTCGAAAGATCGTTATGAGGATCGATTGTCGCCTTGAAAACGATGTATTTTTTATCCCAAAATCCAATTTTTAGGGTCAAACCCTAGATTTTGCCCGCCGGCGGCTCTGCCGCCGGCCTTCCCCCCTCCGCGCCACTTCCCCCACAGAGAGGGGGGGCGACGGCCGTCGCGCCCCCTCCTGCAGAGGGGGCGGCGGCCCCTGCCGCCGTGCCCCCCTGTAGGGGGGGCGGCGGCCCCGGCCCCCGCCATCCCCCCTGAAGGGGGGCGGCGCCCCCTGCCGTTCCCCCCTGCAGGGGGACGGCGGCCCTCGCCCCCGCCGTCCCCCCCTACAGGGGGGGGCGGCGGCCCCTGCCGCCGTGCCCCCCGTCGCCCCCCCCGCCGCCCCCTCTCTGAAAAACCCTAGTGGGCTTGAATTCAGGCCCACCACCAAAAAAAATCTTTTTTTTCCTGCGGGCCCGAAGCCCGCATGCCGTTTTACGAAAAAAAGAGAAAAAACGGCAACGGGCCTGAAGCCCGCAGCCGGCCCGTGGGCTTCAGGCCCGCAGGCCTTATATTTTTACAAACAAAAACAAAAGAGGTGGGACAGGGGATAAATAGGGGCAAAGTCCATAAATAAGCCTTAAAAGGCATTTTTGGGCTAAAAATCAATTTTCAAAAGGGCGTCTGAGGGCAAATAAATTCGTGAAAAATCACGGTAAATTATGGGGCGATTACCCAGCATATCAGGGCTTATTGGGGATTTTTGGGGGATATTTGGGATGATTCAAAAGGAAAAACCTTTTTCATTGAACAACGAATATGTTAATTTTGGGCTCTTATTCAATTTTATTGATTAAACCCACTCATTACAACCCTTGCATCGTAATGATTTTTCTGTAAAAATCATCGTTAGATGCTTTACATCACTAGGCTTATTCTGTGGATATTATATGCGTGGTTGTGCATTATATTTAAAACTTAATAATTAGGAAGATCCTGCGACCGCTCTGCCGTTAATCACCTAACCTAACGGTGTATGACGTTGCCCAGTGGTCCAATAATTATTAAGTGATTAAATTGTTTATCCATATCTGTGAATATTAAATGCCTGTGATGCATGTGATGAAAATGTCTGATGAAAATGTTGATGAGCATAAAATTTCTGCATGAATGGCTAAATGTGGTTTTTGGATCGGCTGTTTAAGTCCCACAATTTATTTCCCGCACTTTTAGTTTATTTTTGAGAGAAATTGTAGTGAGGAATTTATGTAAATGTCAAAGAAAGAAGACCAACTTCTATGGAGACGGAGGCCACGCTTGAAGCTGGAGATATCTTATGGGACCCACGGGGTTTCCAAAGTTGTATTTTCCTTTTTAAGCTGCAAATTTGTATAATTTGGACTTTGGACTTTGAACTCTTTCTTGTGGGACTGGCCGATCCACATATTTAGCTTTTCGTTAAATATTGCCTCCGCATGAAAATGTTTTCTTTGATTAAAAATTAATTCATGCATGTTTGTGCTCCGCTAGATAAATGGCTAAAATTGCAAGTGTTGATTTCGAAGTGCTGGATGCATCAGGTAGAAACTATCTAAGCTGGCAGCTAGATGTAAAGTTTCACATGCGGGCAAAGTCCATCATTGCTGCTGTGACAGAAAAAGAAAATGTTAGCGATATAGAGAAGGCGCAAGCCATCATCTATATTCACCGCCATGTGGACAAGACCTTAAAGGCTGAATACCTTATGGTCGAAGATCCACTTGAGCTATGGACTGCCCTTGAGGACATGTATAAACATCAGAAAGATGTTATACTCCCAAGGGCACGATACGAGTGGGGGAACCTGAGACTACAGGACTTTAAGTCCATTGCTGAGTACAACTCAGCACTCTTTAGCATCAGCTCACGCCTGAAGTTGTGTGGTGAGAAAGTCTCAGAAGATCGCATGCTGGAAAAGACGTATACGTCTTTCCATGAAAAAGATGCGATACTCATGCAACAATACCGTGAACGAAAGTTCACCAAGTATTCGGAGCTGCTGTCATGTTTACTCATGGCCGAGCAAAACAGAGAGCTTCTTCTCGCCACTCACAATATGCGCCCTCCCGGCACTGCCCCCTACCAGAAGCTCACCATTCCTCTTCCTTCAAAAAGAAGAGAGATACTAAAAGAAAAGAAAGACCACAGAAAGGGGAACAACCGAAAAGAGCCAAGGGCCAAGTACAGCAGCGAAAGAATAAAGGGAAGCGCAAGTTCACCTGGCGTAGAAATGACAACAAGAAAAATGATGCACCCCCACCCAAGAGGGATTGGGAAGACCAGTGCCACAACTGTGGCATGACAGGCCACTGGTCCAGAGTGTGCAGGACCCCAGTGCATCTCCAGGAGCTTTACAAACAAAGCAAGAAAAATAAAGCTGAAACAAACCGGGTGACATCTGATGCTCCAGTCAAGTTCTCAGCTAACGAATTCGAAAATGATGACCTGCTTGATTAGCCTTTTCTTTTTATCTTAGCAAAATTGTTTAGAACATTTCAGGTTATGAGAGCATTTGAATTACGCAATCTGTTTTGAATGAAAATGTTTTAGTAGACAATAAATGTTTATCTGAATATGCATATGCCTATACGATTCATCTTTTAGATGAAACTGCTCTCATAAATGTTTAGTAGACAATAAACACGTACGATTTTCCAATAGAAAGCCCAATATCAGGGCCATATTGAAGATCAAGGGAACGCAACTCTGTTGCCCCCAAATGACACAGAAACAAAAATAAAAGGATGCTCTAATCCCTCCGAATTCCAAAAGAAACTTTCTAAAGTTTCAAGGACATCCGTTTCAACGGATTCCATTTGGAAACAGCAAATGTAAATGAATACAAAAAAAATAAAATAAAATTACCGTATGCAACGTCTCAAGAAAGAGGAGTAAAATCCATACTTGAATGTTTTGAGAGCCTTATAGGCCTCTACAATACGAAGATTCGGAGAAAGGAAGCGGAATTAAACGGAGCACCTGAAGTGCCCGACATCAGCCAAGTTTTTACTCTGGCATGATGGACTTGGCCACCCTGGATTTATGATGATGCACCTCATCTTATCCTATGGGTATGACTTGAAGAACCAGAAGATTCTTCAGAAGGGAGAATTCCCTCGCATCCCTTATTATAAGGGAAAACTAATTGCAAGGCCATATCCACGAAAAGTTGAAAAAGAATTTCCACGCTTCCTCAAAAAGAATACAAGGAGATAGATGTGGATAAAATCCACCACCCCTAGTGGGCTATTTCGGTACTTCATTGTACTGACAAATGCATCCTCAGAACACTCGTATGTTTGTCTACTACAGACCCGCAACTCATCTTTTCCAAAGCTATTGGCACAAAAACAAACATGTTGCGGGCACATTTCCCAGACAATTAAATGTAGAAAATAAGTCTGGTTAATGTTAGGAAATATACCTCCCGGTCAATTCAAGAGTACTGTCAAGCAACGGGAATAGAAAATGAACATACAAGTGCCGCATGTTCATACCCAAAATGGGTCGGCATAGTCAATGAAAAGTAGACTCCAATGGATTGAACGTCCATTAAATCCCGATTGCCTATGGATGCATAGGGACATGCAAATTCTGCATACTTCATCGTAAATGAAAATAAGACCCTCTGGAGGTCAAAGTCTCCAATGCAACTTGCATATGTAATGCCACCGAACATTTCTCATCTGAGAATCTTCGGTCGCGCAGTTTTAAATCCCCATTGCACCACCAAAGAGGACCAAAATGGTACTCAACGTTGCCTAGGTATCCATGCAGGGTTTGACTCACCCTCACTTATAAGATACCTAGAACCCCAAACGGGGGACGCATTTAAGGCACATCTTGAAGACTGTGATTTCGATGAGACGAGTTTCCCCAAAATAGGCCCAGATACTGGAAAATTTGGTGCGAAGCAAATGTTAAAGTGGGGTACAAAAAGTCTGACCCACTACGATCCGGTAACAAAACAATGTGACGATAAGATCCTGAAGATCTTACACATCCAGAACACAGTTCATAGATTACCGGATTCGTTTACTGACAACCAGAAGATTGTCAGATCACACATCCATGCTGCAAAAACTCCAGCTAGGATTGACATCCCCGAGAATGGATGCAATCCACTAGCAGCAGAAGTGGCTGATCCTCAACAGAAAAGAGGTAGACCACCAGGCTCCAGGGACAGAAACTCCTGGAGACCTTAAGACAATACTACCACAGGGCAATGAGCTCATGTCCACACCCTCACCCTTCCCGGAATCCACTGCAGAGGAACTGCCGGGAAAAAGTGAAATTTAAAGTAAATGTTGTATGTACTGGGGAGGTGTTGGACAGATAGAACATAAATTGTCGACAAAATATTCACATATCATATTACCATATACATCGCAAAAGCGATGATGTGTATAAATTATCGTTCCATACTCCGTTGCTTGAAATGCAAACGTAGAGATTGGCCAAATGTGGAACGGGGCAATAAAAGATGAGCTGGACTCACTTATGAAATGTGAAATGTTCGGACCTGAAGTCCAGACACTAAAAGGTGTCAAACCTGTGGATAAAATAAAGTATTGCACATATAAGAAAAATAAATACAAAATCGTACGCTATAAGGTACAACCTATAGCCCAAGGGAAAATTTCGCTGAAACTAGGGATCGAACAAATCAAAATGAGCATGTCTCATAAATGATGCATCAAGTCTCCCTTAATTATCAAAAGCGAATACCTTACGATTTGGCAAAGGAAAACTTTGGATACGCTGTTATTGGATGTTGTGACAGCATACCTTCGTGGATACCTTGGTAAAGATAATTTCCACATTTCCTTAAAAGCCTGAATAGACCTCGGGACATCTATTCTATCGAAGAAAAACAATGAAAATAACGTACAACCAAGAGAATCGCTTGACAAAGCAATGATTCCTACTGAAGGTTGTCTTTGCATCTGAGCAAAGAGCAGGATTTGAGATCATAGTTGTAAACAACTAAAATCTCATTGGATCTCCGGAAGAGAAAACCGAAACATCTGTTCAAGCCTGACTTTTAAACATGAAATAAAAAAGACCTAGGCAAATATAGAGTCATGGCTCATAAGAATCCTGTTACATACGCCCAGAAGTGCGTTTGAAAAATTAAAGGGACTATTGTCATCCAAATTACACCTATGGTAGTATACTTAATGGATGTACAAAAACAACCCTTTCGATCACTGGAAGAGGGGGAGGATATAACTGGTCCTAAAGTCCCTTATCTCAGTGCAATCAGGCACTCCTGCTAACTGCACGCGTCCCGATACATCAGTTGCAGTAAACTCATTAGCCAGAGATAGTTGGCACCTAAAAGGGCCATTAGACCGGAGTTAAGCATTCTGCGCTTCCTCCAAGGGTCAAAAGATTCAGACTTACAAAATAAAGTATCATCCTCCAATGTTCATGCACATGCAGTTTTCAGGTCCAGTCCCTATACTGAGAAATCACAGAATGGGTACCCACAGTGGGATGGCCATCTACTGCAGATCTGCAAAGCAATTTATGAAGGCGACATCATCCTATCATTCCGAGATCCTCACCACACCATTGGTGTATTTGAGGGCACCTGCTGGTACATCACATCCCAGTGACGATTGGGATAGAGGCTGGTATTGTGGAGCTGACCACATAGTCTGAAGACCACATCAGAGGCGACGATACTTAGCACACCTCTCCAGAGTTTCTAGATTCAGCAGCTGCTTAATTGTGATATCTTTGTAATCTGTGTATATTTTCGGAATGTTGTAAATAGGCGTGATGAGATAAGCCTAATAGATCTGAAAGCCTAAGAGCTTTTACAGATCAGGGGGAGTTGAGTGAATTTGTACTCTTTTCCCTTAGCTATGGTTTTTCCCACTGGGTTTTCCATAGCCAAAGGTTTTAATGAGGCAAATCACATCAACTCTGGATCCTGAAGTATCCACCCCTCTGTGACGCTCAGAATCCAGAAGTATTCATGAGCAGAGTCACTTGTACGAATCAGGGGGAGTTAAAGAGCGTTTGTACTCTTTTTCCTTAACTATGGTTTCTCCCACAGGGTTTTCCATAGCTAAAGGTTTTAACGAGGCAAACCTCACCAACTCAGGATCCTGAAGTATCCACCCCATGTGAGACTCTTATTACGCTCAGAATCCCGAAGTACTCTTGAGCAAAGTTGTCACGCTCCGCTTCCCTAAAATGGAGGCGAGACATGAAAAGGTCCGCACGAGAGTGGAGCTGTGAAGACCCAAACCCGATAAGCGTCAATAAAACATAAGCAGGTCCCTGTAACCACAAACGGAACAACAATAATAACACAAGGAGAGACAGAAATAAAATTCTCATATCTCATAATTTGTCCAACAAGAAAATTAAGTCCAACATCCAGAAAAGCCACCATGCTAAAAGAAAGAGTCTAAAGGCCCAGAACAAGGCCAACAATGCAACAAAGTATAGGTGCTACGCACCGACAACAAAATAGCAGTCTAAACAAAAGGAAAAGCTCAACGAAGACACTAGGACTGGTCCCCAGTGTCCACGTACTCCCCGTCAAACACAAGCTCGGGCTCGGCGTCAGCAAACACCTCGTCCTCAACAAGGTACTCAGGCTCAGGATCTAACATGTGTCACCCAAAAGAGTAAAGGGGCACATGTCAGCAAGTCTAAAAGACTTGGGCAAGGAAACTGAAAGTAGGTAACTAACAACCTAGCAGTTTTAGTATGCATGACATGGCAGTTATAGCATGAGTGCACAAGCAAGACATGATGAAACAATAAATACTAGAGAACAATTATCGGGACAAGTCAAGAGTAGCCAAGCTACTAACAATCTCAATCATTTCACTAGTCACGTTTCAAGTTGTTTGTAGATGTTTACGCCTTACAGCTGAATGGTTTGGCATTCACGCCGATTGGCCGCTTAACACTACCCCAAATCCCAGAGTTTACGCCTTACCATTGCAGTTGCTGATCGGGCAGACTCCCAGTTGATTGGCCGCTTAACTCTTACCCCCAATACCCACATGTAAACGAGCCAGGGTCCCCGCACACGAGCCCAGTAAATGAGCCAGGGTTGCCCCGCACAGGAGCTCGTATTCTAGTTCACGATTCATAAGCATTTGGCGTAGGGGTGCACCTAGCCGGAAACAAGCAATTCGGGCATTGGCTATCAACCAACACATGGCCCGCTTCTGGAACACGAGCCAGGAACACAAGCATTGTAGCGAAGCTACGCAATCACGGAAACACTTAAAGAATGCAATGACATGACAATTAATTTGCGTACCGTTAATGGAAATTAAACATGACATGGTAATTGTGCAACATGATAAATGTCGGATCTAGCTTCGTTGTCAAGCTAGTTCCTAAATTTACGCCTAGGCGAGTATCATTTCGTAGCCTAGTCTCTTTTACGCCTACAACAAGCAAATGGCCTAAAACATGGCCTAAACCCTAAGTGGCAAGTTTCACTTGCCTAGCACCGAGGATGACGATCACGAGGGTTCGTCTCACGGATGCTAATCTACGGGGAAGTCGCTGTCATGGAGAAACAATCAACAACAATATTCATTTCATTAGGGTTTCATAAAAACACAAATGGGTTATGCTAAAACTAAAGAATCGAGTATTACCGTATAGGAAACGGATGAACAACGCCGAGCAACCACGGCGACGGAAGAAACGCTCCGGGGAACCTAGGGTTCAGATCTGGAAATGATTGGAGAAGTTTGGAGAAATAGGGTTTTGGGGGATTTTGGGGATTTTGATGAGATTTTGAGGAAGATGAGAGGTAGAAAGTGTTGAGGGAGGGTTTAGATGATGGAGGATGAGCTTGGGATGAAGGAATAAGGGTTTGGGGAAGAAGGGGGCTCAATGGGGGAGAAACTAGGGTTTTAGGTCGTGAGGAAGAAGAAGAAAACGTTTGGAGGGGTATTTATAGAGTTTGGTGGCGGCTAGGGAAAAACTAGGGTTTCCTGCACTGCTTAGTCGGTCAAAGAACAACTGTTGACCGAATAGTTTGAGAACTAGTCGGTCGGTTGACCAACGCAGACCGACTAAGTGTAAACAGTAGCTCCAGTCGAAAACCTGAACTAAGAGTTAGTCGGTCAAAGAACAACTACTGACCGACTAGTTTGACATCTAGTCGGTCGATGAACGTTCTTAGACCGACTAAGAGTAAACAGTAACTCGGCTGTACAGAAGAACTAAGAATTAGTCGGTCTGAGTACAAAACTTAACCGACTAGTTTAACAACTAGTCGGTCGAAAGATGAACTTAGACCGACTAAGAATGAACAGTACTGATACAAAAAATTAGTAATTGAGTTAGTCGGTTAAAGAAGCATTGCTGACCGACTAGTTTACAACCTAGTCGGTCAACCAACGTTCTTAGACCGACTAAAGAGAAACAGTAACTCCTGAACATTTAACAAAGCTCGCTAGTCGGTTCAAGAAGGTTTTCCGACCGACTGGATCGTCATCTAGTCGGTCGGTGCCCCTTCTTACACCGGCTAATGAGCACCAAAAGTTCCGATATGGAGCGCGAAGCTCCGGGATCGATTCCTAAGACTCCTAGGCTTGATCTAACAGTAAGATATGACCGATACGAAGCCCGTCACGAATGACTTACTCCAAAATCGACGATTCTAAGGAAGAAGCTAAGAAAATACGACGAAACGATCGAAAATGAAAGCTACGGGGACGAAAACCACACATGAAGAGAAAATCCACCAAAACATATAATATAATATAATAAATCCGGATACATGAAAGCCAGTCGTTACATCCTCTCCAACTTAAGAAAAATTCCGTCCTCGGAATTTTCCAACACTCACGTGTCCGGGAACAAAAGTGGGAAACGCTCTCGCATCTCATCCTCATTCTCCCAAGTAGACTCTCCAGGCAAGCCGTGTCGCCACATCACCCTCACAAGATTGACAATCTTGTTCTGAAGTGACTTCTGACGCCTGTCTAGAATCTGCACTGGATGCTGGTCATACGTCATGTCGGGGCGAACAGTAATCTCCGAGAAATCCACAGCATGAGACGGATCGCTAATGTATCGACGAAGCTGCGACACATGGAAAACATTGTGAACTCCCTCCAAAGATGGCGGCAAGGCTAAGCGATAAGCTACCTCGCCAACTTTCTCCAGAATGTCAAACGGTCCAATGTATCGCGGGCTTAACTTCCCTCACTTCCCAAAACGAATCACACCACGATTCAGAGAAATCCTCAGAAACACATGGTCGCCCGGCTGAAACTCCAAAGGACGACGTTTAGCATCCGCCCAATGCTTAAAACGGTCCTGAGCAATTCTCAACTTCCCCCGAATGTTCCTGATAATATCCACGGCCTCCACGATCATCTCAGGTCCCAACAACTCCCAATCACCAACGTCATCCCAACTCAATGGCGATCGACATTTCCTCCCATAAAGAGCGGCGAAAGGCGCCATGCCAATAGACGCCTGGAAGCTGTTGTTGTAAGAAAACTCCACCAGATGTAGATGGTCCTCCCACGAACCCTTGAAATCCAACATGCACGCCCTCAACATGTCTTCCAAGATCTGAATCGTCCTCTCGGACTGGCCATCCGTCTGCGGATGGTACGCCGTGCTGAAACTCAGACGCGTACCCAAACTCTTCTGCAAACTCTGCCAGAACTGAGATATGAACCTCGTGTCTCTGTCTGACACGATACTCACGGGGACTCCGTGAAGTCGCACAACCTCCTGCATGATTCACGTTACATCACTATCCAAACTAGGAAAAGGAAATAAAAACAGAGAGTAAAAGAATTTACCTCCATATATCTCCTCGCTAGCGCCTCAGTGGACTGTCCCACTCGGAATGGAATAAAGTGCGCGAATTTGGTCAATCGGTCCACGATCACCCAAATCGCGTCATTCTGCTTCGGACTCCGAGGTAGTCCAGTCACGAAATCCATAGTGATGTGTTGCCATTTCCACTCCGGAATCGGAAGCGGTTGTAGCAACCCGGCCGTACGCTGATGCTCCGCCTTCACTTGCTGGCAAACCAAGCACTTGGCTACACTCCGAGCCACACTCCTCTTCATACCGTGCCACCAATAGTTCAGACGAAGATCCTGGTACATCTTGGTGCCACCAGGATGCACAGAATACGGCGAACTGTATGCCTCCACCATCAACTCCTCTCTGATATCCCCAGCTAGCACACACAACCTGGTTCCAAACCTCAGCGAGCCATCATCATGAATGAAATAGTCAGTCCGCAGACCGGCTTCAACCTGCCCCCGAATCTCCACCAGCTTCGGATCCTCAGCCTGACCAGCCTTAATCCGATCCATGATCGTTGACTGTACCTGCATGTACATCAACGAAGAAGCTTCCCCAGGAAGAACAATCTCCACACCAGACTCGCAAAAATCCTGCTGCAATCTCCACTGCGAGGACAAAATCATCACCGCTGGAAGCCTACTCAGCGCATCAGGGACCACATTCACCTTGCCAGGGTGAAACCGCAAATCAATCTCATAATCCGCCATGAGCTCCAACCATCGACGCTGTCACATGTTGAGCTCCTTCTGAGTAAAAATATACTTCAAGCTTTTGTGATCGGTGAAAATCTTCACTTTCTCACTCAGCAAGAAGTGCCTCCAAATCTTAAGAGCAAACACAACGGCGGCCAACTCTAAATCATGCGTGGGGTAATTCTTCTCATGAACCTTGAGCTGACGAGACGCATACGCCACAACATGCCTGTGCTGGTGCAGCACACAACCGAGACCCTTGCCAGAGGCATCACAAAAGATCTCAAATCCACCGCTGCGATCAGGCACAACAAGAATAGGGGCAGTCGTCAACCTCTCCCTCAGAATACCAAAAGCATTCTCACAATCACCCGACCAAACAAAAGGAACATCCTTCCGCGTCAACCTGGTCATCGGCTCAGCAATACGGGAAAAGTCCTTAATGAAACGCCGTTAGTAACCAGCAAGTCCAAGGAAACTCTGAATCTCAGACGCAGACGACGGAACAGGCCACTCTCTGATGGCCCTAATCTTCTCGCGATCCACTGAAATACCCTCTCCAGTCACCACATGCCCGAGAAAAGCAACTCTATCCAGCCAAAACTCGCACTTCGAAAATTTAGCATACAACCGATGCTTCCTCAAAATCTCCAATACCGTCCTCAAGTGCGATGCATGCTCCTCCTCCAACTTTGAATAGACCAGAATGTCGTCAATAAAGATAACGACAAACTTATCCAAAAAGTCGTAGAAAATCAGGTTCATCAGATTCATGAAAACTACGGGTGCATTGGTTACACCGAAAGGCATAACCACAAACTCGTAGTGTCCATACTTCGTCCTGAACGCTGTCTTCGGAACATCTCCCTTCTTCACCTTCAACTGATGGTAACCACTCCTCAAATCCAATTTTGAAAACACCATTGAACCTCCAAGCTGATCAAAGATATCATCGATGCGAGGCAACGGGTATCTATTCTTGATGGTCACCGCATTCAACTCCCGATAGTCCACGCACATGCGACACGAACCATCCTTCTTCTTCACCAACAGCACCGGTGCTCCCCACGGAGACACACTAGGGTTGATATAACCCTTCTGCAAAAGTTCATCCAGCTGCTTCCGCAATTCCTCCAACTCAGCGGGTGCCATACGATACGGCGCCTTTGAAATCGGCTGCGCTCCCGGAACAAGATCAATAGAAAATTCTAGAGCTCGATCAGGTGGCAAACCAGACATCTCATCGGGGAAGACGTCATCAAAATCCCGCACCACAGCTGGCCTCTCCAACTCCATCTGCATAGCCACAACCTCCACCGGTCTGGCCCGAAATCTGACAGGACCAAGCGAACTGCTACCACAGCTGAACTCAAATACTGGATGTCCGGGAATCTCGAACACCACCTTCTTCCTCCTACAGTCGATAGTAGCATAGAAGCTCGCAAGCCAGTCCATCCCAAGAACCGCATCATAGTTGATGATGTCGTGGACAATGAAATCAGCGTAAAGCTCATGTCCACAGACCACCAACGAGCAAGAAGTGCAACCACGATGCGCCGAGACCACGCCATTCCCTGTAACGATATTCCAACTCTTGGGAAGAGGGGACGTCGACAAGGAATGCCTCTCCACGAAGCTCCGAGAAATAATGCACATCGATGCACCAGAGTCAAAGAGGACTCGTGCAGGAAATGTGCACACCAAAACCACACCTAACAAGCAATCAACAATCAAACCCTAGTCTAGCATACAATCATATTCAAACAAACAACACAATCTAACAATCAAAACCAGCTAGGAAAGTAACAGCTAGATTGAGGATTACCTGCAATAACCTCATCCACAGCCTCGCTCTCCACAGCGGTCATCAGAAAAGCCTGCCTCCTCGGTGGAACAGCCTGCTGAAAAGCCTGCCTCTGCGGAACAAGAACTGCTCCACGTCCAGCAGGAACAGACGCTCGCTGCTGCAACGGCTGTGCTGCAACAGGTGCCCTCCGCAGCTGATTCGCATGCCGACAATCCTTCGCGACATGGGAAGCATCACCACAAACCAAATACTGGCCCAAAAACTTCCTACACTGATCCTTGATGTGGCCAGGCTTACCGCAGAAATGGCAAGTCTTCAGAATAGGCCCTCCTGGCCTCTTGAACTGAGCTGGCTGATTAGGCTTGAAACCAGGCCTAACCACCGCCCTGGCCTGCTCCATAGGCCTCTTCCTAGCACCAGAAACATGTCCTCTCCTCTGACTCAGGTTCAGCTCCTGCCTCCTGGCAGTGACCAGAACCTTCTGATAAGAGTCCAGATCGGAGGAAGACACAAAACTCTGGAGCTCCAAAGCAAGTCCCTGCAGGAACCTCTGAGCCCTCTCATCAGCATCCTGCACCATCTTCGGTGCGAACCGACTCAGCCTAGTGAACTCTTGGTCCCTTGCTTCAGATCAATGAAGCGATGTAGCATCTCCTTCCTAGCAGCCTTCAGAAAGTACTCCTCATCAAACCTGGACTTAAAGGTAGTCCAAGCTATCGGCTCCACCAGCATCTTCTCTTCCGCATCCCACCTGTTCCGAGCGTTATCCTTGAGTTGCCTCTTCGCCAAATCAACCCATCCAACCGGGATGATCTTGGCCATCTTCAAGTTGTCCTCGATGTTCCGAATCCACTCATCGGCAGCCAGAGGACCCTCAGACCCATCAAAATATGCGGGACCCAGCTCCCGAAATTGCTTTGCTCCCGGCTCGGAGCGAGGGACATCCGGAAGTGCCCGGGCAGCTCGAGCAAGTGGAGCATTCTGGACCTGCAGGAGCACGCCCTGCTGCACTTGCATCATCTGAAGCATCATCCGCATCATCTCTCCATTGGTGGGTTCTCGCTCAGGCTCCTCATCATGAGGGAGCGCACCACTACCTCCACCACGGGTGAATCGCCTTCCTGCCATCTAGTGACACAGAAAACGAAGCAGATTAGACTCATATCTTATGACTCGGACGTCGAACTTAGGTTATTAGACATTCTAATATTATTATCGTCACTCTGATAATCGCAGTTACAGAGGGACCTGCATGGGCCACCAACAAAACCTGTCACGCCCAGCTTCCCTAAAATGGAGGCGAGACGTGAAAAGGTCCGCACGAGAGTGGAGCTGTGAAGCCCCAAACCTGATAAGCGTCAATAAAACATAAGCAGGTCCCTGTAACCACAAACGGAACAACAATAATAACACAAGGAGAGACAGAAATAAAATTCTCATATCTCATAATTTGTCTAACAAGAAAATTAAGTCCAATATCCAGAAAAGCCACCAGGCTAAAAGAAAGAGTCTAAAGGCCCAGAACAAGGCCAACAACGCAACAAAGTATAGGTGCTACGCACCGACAACAAAACAGCAGTCTAAACAAAAGGAAAAGCTCAACGAAGACACTAGGACTGGTCCCCAGTGTCCACGTACTCCCCATCAAACACAAGCTCGGGCTCGGCGTCAGCAAACACCTCGTCCTCAACAAGGTACTCAGGCTCAGGATCTAACATGTGTCACCCAAAAGAGTAAAGGGGCACATGTCAGCAAGTCTAAAAGACTTGGGAAAGGAAACTGAAAGTAGGCAACTAACAACCTAACAGTTTTAGTATGCATGACATGGCAGTTATAGCATGAGTGCACAAGCAAGACATGATGAAACAATAAATACTAGAGAACAATTATCGGGACAGGTCAAGAGTAGCCGAGCTACTAACAATCTCAATCATTTCACTAGTCACGTTTCAAGTTGTTTGTAGATGTTTACGCCTTACAGCTGAATGGTTTGGCATTCACGCCGATTGGCCGCTTAACACTACCCCAAATCCCAGAGTTTACGCCTTACCACTGCAGTTGTTGATCGGGCAGACTCCCAGTTGATTGGCCGCTTAACTCTTACCCCCAATACCCACATGTAAACGAGCCAGGGTCCCCGCACACGAGCCCAGTAAATGAGCCAGGGTTGCCCCGCACAGGAGCTCGTATTCTAGTTCACGATTCATAAGCATTTGGCGTAGGGGTGCACCTAGCCGGAAACAAGCAATTCGGGCATTGGCTATCAACCAACACATGGCCCGCTTCTGGAACACGAGCCAGGAACACAAGCATTGTAGCGAAGCTACGCAATCACGGAAACACTTAAAGAATGCAATGACATGACAATTAATTTGCGTACCGTTAATGGAAATTAAACATGACATGGTAATTGTGCAACATGATAGATGTCGGATCTAGCTTCGTTGTCAAGCTAGTTCCTAAATTTGCGCCTAGGCGAGTATCATTTCGTAGCCTAGTCTCTTTTACGCCTACAACAAGAAAATGGCCTAAAACATGGCCTAAACCCTAAGTGGCAAGTTTCACTTGCCTAGCACCGAGGATGACGATCACGAGGGTTCGTCTCACGGATGCTAATCTACGGGGAAGTCGCTGTCATGGAGAAACAATCAACAACAATATTCATTTCATTAGGGTTTCATAAAAACACAAATGAGTTATGCTAAAACTAAAGAATCGAGTATTACCATATAGGAAACGGAGGAACAACGCCGAGCAACCACGACGACAGAAGAAACGCTCCGGGGAACCTAGGGTTCAGATCTGGAAATGATTGGAGAAGTTTGGAGAAATAGGGTTTTGGGGGATTTTGGAGGTTTTGATGAGATTTTGAGGAAGATGAGAGGTAGAAAGTGTTGAGGGAGGGTTTAGATGATGGAGGATGAGCTTGGGATGAAGGAATAAGGGTTTGGGGAAGAAGGGGGCTCAATGGGGGAGAAACTAGGGTTTTAGGTCGTGAGGAAGAAGAAGAAAATGTTTGGAGGGGTATTTATAGAGTTTGGTGGCGGCTAGGGCAAAACTAGGGTTTCCTGCACTGCTTAGTCGGTCAAAGAACAACTGTTGACCGACTAGTTTGAGAACTAGTCGGTCGGTTGACCAACGCAGACCGACTAAGTGTAAACAGTAGCTCCAGTCGAAAACCTGAACTAAGAGTTAGTCGGTCAAAGAACAACTACTGACCGACTAGTTTGACATCTAGTCGGTCGATGAACGTTCTTAGACCGACTAAGAGTAAACAGTAACTCGGCTGTACAGAAGAACTAAGAATTAGTCGGTCTGAGTACAAAACTTAACCGACTAGTTTAACAACTAGTCGGTCGAAAGATGAACTTAGACCGACTAAGAATGAACAGTACTGATACCAAAAATTAGTAATTGAGTTAGTCGGTTAAAGAAGCATTGCTGACCGACTAGTTTGCAACCTAGTCGGTCGACCAACGTTCTTAGACCGACTAAAGAGAAACAGTAACTCCTGAACATTTAACAAAGCTCGCTAGTCGGTTCAAGAAGGTTTTCCGACCGACTTGATAGTCATCTAGTCGGTCGGTGCCCCTTCTTACACCGGCTAATGAGCACCAAAAGTTCTGATATGGAGCACGGAGCTCCGGGATCGATTCCTAAGACTCCTAGGCTTGATCTAACAGTAAGATATGACCGATACGAAGCCCGTCACGAATGACTTACTCCAAAATCGACGATTCTAAGGAAGAAGCTAAGAAAATACGACGAAACGATCGAAAATGAAAGCTACGGGGACGAAAACCACACACTAGGAGAAAATCCACCAAAACATATAATATAATATAATAAATCCGGATACATGAAAACCAGTCGTTACAAAAGTCCACACCTATGGCTGGATAAGGGGGAGTGTTGTGAATGGAAATAACCAGAGTCGGTTAGCATTGCGGGTATCTTATAGATACGCCCATATCTATGTATTCTATCTTTCTACTCTCCTACCATGCCTATAAATAAAGGGCTGGGGGTTTCTCCCCCAGCAGTTGATTCATAATATGAACCTTATATTTGATAAGGACTTAATAAAAGTTATTAACAAAACCTAAAATTTTGAACTTTAAGGATTCAACTAGTTGATAGGATTAATTAGTTGTTAATAAAAGCTTTTTAGTCTATGGCACGCATATAAAAATGACAAGCTTCATTCAATGGACCATGATCCGGTCAATGTGCTTGGATAAGTTTGTTGGATCACCCTAGCTAGTCTAAGGGATAAGTGATCCCGGCTTAGTCAATTCCCTGGTCGTGTTCCGCTGGACCGCAATGACGCGAATCATGATTATATGACACCCTGGACTATATCTTAGTTAAATACGTTAATAATCTTCTTCAAGATTAGCCTAGCCCTCCTTGTTTTAGAGGTTGGCAACTATAGGTTCTTTGATATAGTTGTTGAGTCAACTCAAGCTATGTCATAGACACTTTATGGAAACCAACTTCTCAATACATGAGATGTAGTCTAGACTTGACCCAAACTGTCGTGTCGTGAATACATCGAGTGCCGACGTAAGTTAGGCTAGACACGAAAACAATGGTTTGACAGACTAGTCTTTATGATTTGTTGAGTCAACTCAATGTTATAAGTGACTAGGGGTAAAATCGATAAGGGAATTACATTCGATGTGATTGATGAAGAGTCGTCTACCGATCGCAGAGTTAAGCAACTTGTTGAGTCAACTCAAGATTGTAAGACTCAGGGTGGTTAGGTCCCTTTCCCATTATATTTAATTTGATTAATCGTTCATTATTATGGCTTAAAATGATTGCTAATAATAGTGGGAGGATATAGTTAGATAGAAGCCATTCTATCTATATTTAAAAACTTGAACATATGCTAAACTAGGGTAAGTCTTTGTTTACCGATGTAATCAAAAACATAATATTCTAAGAGAATAAGTTAACTGGTCAAAAGGCCGTTTAATGGAATATCAAGTTAAATTCTAATTGATAGAATAAACTATGTTCTCGTTGACATTAAAATGACCTTCTTAAGGACAGACTTAAGGAATATGATTTCATTAAGTTTTGAGTCCAACAAAATAAATGCACGCAACAATACATTATCATCTATATGAGGCAGCCGAAACATATTGATGTTCAAAAGCATATTTCTCCATACAATTTGTTGAGCGACACTCAAGATTGTATGGAAAGCAGGTTCGATCCGCAAGGTTCGAAAAGTTCGATCAAACTGTTTGAATCGAATGTGAGTGCATGAGCGGTGCGAGACTATGTATCCCAACCGGATCTTGAGACGAGTAACTTGTTGAGCTACACTCAAGGTTGCAAAGCTCAGGCGTTTGGATACATGAGATGCATGCACGGTTACTTATTTTTTTTGGGACATATAATATCTAAATGAGATTTAGAAAAGGAAGAAGGCACTCAGAAAAGTCAACTGAGAAAGATAGTTTTATTTATCATTAGTAAAGGCATAAGTAGGAGGAACTGAAAATGTGACATATTTGATGTCATGATTTCAGAATAATTGTTACACAAAATGAAAACACATTTTGACGAATGTCGTCACATTGCTTCTGAAGCAATGAGTAATATGTATAACATAATATATTAAATGTTAATATATGAATTCGCAAGATAGTAATAAATTTATATGGCAAAATAGACTAGGTCGTATCAAAGAGACAAAGCTTCACTAGTCACATAAAGAGGGGTCTGACCTCTCGTATTATGAAGTCTACAGACACTTGTGAATCTTATTCTCAAAGGTATGATGGCCAAAACTCCTTCTGTAAGGAGTGGGAGAGCGAGTTGTTGAACTTGTAGTCTCGTACATACTGATGTACCCGGACCCAAGTCTAAGCTAGCCAGGATTAGTTGTTCTTATTTGATTAAGACACGTGTTCTTGATGAAACACAAGTTTGATAAAATAGAGAACAAAATGACAGAAGTATTTGACTGATTCGATTAGATCAAAAAGTCAAATACTTAGATGTATAAATCTTGCGAAATTAAAAGAAAATGTGATTTTCTCTCAGGTCAAGTCTCTTAACATATTGGATGTGTTGGAGAGCATAAATCGCACTTTGTTAGACATTGTGCGACTCATGGCAAAGTGACTGAGTTACGATCCCCCCTCTGGGTTAAGTCCTAGATAAAAATACCTAGATTTTGATAAGGTTCTATGAGGACCTTATCAGTAAGATATTCATTAAATCAATCGTAAGAAAGTTAAAGGATTACTCGAGTCTCGTGAGACAAAGAGTCGAGTTAGACATCATAACCGATGATGGCCTAAGATAACTTCTAGGATGAACTTCAGAGTGGAGACTCTGATTAACAACTTGATGCAATAGGTCCGTGCACATGAATAAAGTATGGATTTTAGTTTACGTGCCCAAAGAAAGAGTTTCTTTGACTGCAAGTGAATCTTTGAGTCTAGAAGATTGGTGCAGAAAGAAAATAGTGAAGTACAATTATGTTGGTAGAGAACGATTTTCATCTTAACTCCTATAAACGGATTATGATGAAACTGTCTCGCCAGCAGATGTGTACAGATCTAAATGCTCATGATAACCATGAAAACTGGAGCATTCATTTATATTTTGTTTTCTAAATATGATTTAGAAGAACAAAATTTTATGAATTGACCAGGAGTTTTCAAGATCAGTGGGAGCGAGATAAAATACATGCGAAGCATCAAGGGGGTGGAACATATTTTTTGATAAAGTGGTCAAAAGAGTTTGACACTTTTAAATATGAACCATCTAAAATAACCAGCTACTTATTAAAAATATTCTCGTAAGGTACGATGAGCTGGATGAGATCCAGGAAAATTAAATATTATGGTTTCCAAAGGACCAAAGAAATTATTTGGATGAGATTCAATTGGTTGATCTAATATGAACATAGAAACACCTTAAGTCTATACAGTAGATGGTTTAGCAGATCCATTCACGAAGGCTCTACCCCATGAAATCAAGAAAGACTTATGTGTAAAATATAGTATGAGATACCGGGATAAATGGGCCTAAGTGCAAATGGGAGATGTTGGGTGATGTACGCCCTGTACAAACATCTTGTTCAAAATAACAGCAAGCTGTTTGGTATATATTTATCTAAGTTAATCATAATGTAATTATCATTAGATATTAACTTAGGTAAAGTCCTGAGACTTAATGCAAGGTCAAACATGTATCGAGATGAGTATCTCAATCATGGAGAAATGTTTGACCGTTTGTATCATAAGTCTAAAATGGTTCGTGGTTATAGATGTTTTGAGAAAAGGATATCGAAACAGCAGATAGACCATTGTGTCTTAGTCTTCACCGTATAGCGGTGGCGATGATCTCATGATCGTCTGACTTGGCGAAGTCGAAGACGAGACACATGTGCTCATTGGAGAATGAGTTCACTGAACGACCCAAAAGGAGTTGTCATATGGTTTTGATTGACCAATCTGTCAATGATAACTCTTAGTGATGATAGGCAAGTTGGTCTTTTGACTTGAGGACATTGTACGAACCTGTGCGTGAACTATGTTACTTAGATCACTGACCTAGCTTCGAGGCTAGGCCTGTCGAAAGGCCTTTGGTTGGGTGACATTTGAAGCGTACGAGGAGAGTAATGACCAAGAGAGGATTCGTCTCTACTGGTCAATGGGAGTTAGTGTCGTAGAATTAGTTCGGTCTTTAGTGAAATCTCTGGCCAGAGTATGTTGGAAGATGTCCAACATTATTGACTAAAGATCGATGAAAACTAACCGAATTCGAGCTATTGGGGTTGACAGTTTGACTGTACCCTAGGCTTGAACTAGACGACATAGTTTAGACGAAGAAACCAGAAATGTGGAATTCATCACGGACACAGTCAAGGTGGCCCCGACAATACTCTTGTCGATGAGTTAACCACATAAGTATGATACTGAAACAGGGACGACAACTGCTTCTTGTGGTCACTGCTGTCTGGGGCTTTGAGCCCCACCTGTAATAGAGTCAGGCTGTATGGTCTCACATAAAGTGCGACCTTCATCTATAAATAGATAGAAACATTAGGGAGAATATGCATTTGATGCAAAGGGGATAGAACACTGCAAAGAGTTTGCAGTTAACTTCTACATTCGGGATAAATGATCCAGAGTGCAAGTGGGAGATGTTGGGGGATGTATGCCCTCAGATCATTTGTATCTGATGCAAATGATATTTTAAGCTTAGATAGGGGACTATTTTGCATGTGATGCAAAAGGATTTATATGTGTCTTAATTTGTTTAAGACCATATTTAATATAATAAATACGTTGAAAAGGTTACCTGGATGACGGGATCATCCCGCTCTAAACGCAGGTTCAAACCGCGATAAAACAGAGTCCAAATGCACAAGTTAGAGCCAAAACAAGTCAACCCAAACTGTTGGGCTCAACCCAGTGAAAATGGAGGCCCACCAAGCCCGAATTTTCTGGTTAGGGTTTTTGAAACCTGGGATTTTTTTGACGGCTGGATTTTCCATCTTTGAATGGTGTTTGGCTAACTTTGAGACGACGTTTGAGGGGTCAAACGACGTCGGATTGACTTGTCGTTTTTTCATACAAGTTCACCGTTCAACCCCCTTCGATTTGATAGGTTGTATCAAGATTGAAGCTCAACAGTGAGGGAGTTAAAATTCATGGAAGTTTGGCCTTTATGAAAGGCAAACTAACTTGAATTATTAAACTCTAAAAACATAGTCCCACATCGGAAGTAGAGTAAAGGGGAGGGGTCAGCCGCCTATATAAATAGGGGCCTGCCCCCCTCCCGTAAACTCATCCCAAGATCTAGATGTGAGCAGCTCCCAAAAAATGTTGGAGCACGCTCGGATCTAAGCTTAAATTAATATTATCTTCTTCCTAATTTTCTGCCTTGCTCCTGAAGGGCTCTAGTAAGGCCACGAAGGAGTTTGGAACCGATCCAGAGTCTTGGCGAAGGTTCACATTCAGGTGAAACTTTCTTCGGTGCGTGGTTGGCTCGATGACAAGGGAATTGCTCGCCTCAGGACGTGGAGCGGTTCGAGGATCTGTTTGGCGCGGGACGTGGAGCGGCTCGGAAGATGGTGCAGTACACCTTGCTTGTACCAAGGCAAGGTTTCGGGTATGTAATTGGTACATGCAAGGTTCCGGGTATGTAATTTAGAAGCTTTATTTTAATTATGTCGCAGTAGCATAGATCCTTCTTGGGGTGGTCAGATCCACCTCAAGTTGGCATAGATCCTGACTAAGGGTCTTGATTTTCCTTAATGCTTCGTTAAAAAGTTTAACGATTTTCTTCCGATGTGCTTTTTTTGCATCTACTGTTCATCCGACTTAGAACGGGCATAGAGATTTGTGCCCTGAGGGTCCATCAAAACCCAACAGTTACTACCATGTCAGTATGCCTTACCACATTTGTTGTTATTGTACGTTACTTATCGCATTTACTTTACTTATCACAGTTGCATGACCATTCTTAGTTACTTAATCACTGCCTGCTATATTTCATACTTGTGCACTGCTTTTATTTTCATTTCTAGAATTCTTGTGACATACCTACGGTTTCGCTTCGTGGCACCGTCAGACGACACGGAGGTTGACAATGAAGCTACGGAGTTCGATCCAGAGGCCACAGACTTCTAGAATTTGAGTCATGTGCATTTTGTATTTCAATGTGTATTTCATTCTGCATTTTCCTTTCATGTATTCATGTGAGAACTGTTTGGAGTGTGTTGTATTTCAGATATGGATTATAATAATTGGATGCTTATTTGAGTATTTAGTATATCTCTGTAACACTATATTGTTTTCACTTGTTAACTGTAGGACCTGTAAACGTATCCAACCGTAATGGCCCCTAGAGAGCAGCTCGTTACATTACCCAATATACATCCACCACAAGCAAATCCCACCTGAGATTTCCACTATAACTTGCAAATCGTAAGAATAGTAAAACCTAACAATACAACTTGATGCTAGACAACTACCCTATCGAACA
The DNA here is from genome assembly GCA_030789695.1 of Scilla litardierei. Classification (NCBI taxonomy): domain Eukaryota; kingdom Viridiplantae; phylum Streptophyta; class Magnoliopsida; order Asparagales; family Asparagaceae; genus Scilla; species Scilla litardierei. Next base: position 245,722,157 of record CM061142.1, on the reverse strand, counting down.
ACCTCGGGAGTAAGCCTCTCGATAACCTTAAGTGTAACCCTTTCAAAAATTCCTCAAAAATATATACCTTACGCTTCTATCAAATAAGCCTTGAGAAAAATACTTACACCCATTTTCTTGATGAAGCACAATATCATATAGCCTTGAGTTGAAGCACAAGTGTGTAATGTGGCTATAAGGATAAGATCTATATTCTTTGGATATGGAAATTAGGGAAATATGAATTAGAAATTTGGCCAATGAAGAAGATGAGAGAGCATAAGAGTATAAAGGCCAAAGATGGATTTTTCTTTTTCTCAAAATAATTAAAACTTTGAAAGTGTTATGGATCATCATCTGGTGGAGGAACCCCCAACTCTTTATTTATAGTAGAGGAGGAGCGTACAGAGATAAGATACAATGGATACAATCTTATCTATAAGATAAGCCGTGATCCTAACCAGCTCAATAATACCCATTCACAACACTCCCCCTTATCCAGCCATAGGTGTGGACTCTGCTCATGAATACTTCAGGATGCTGAGTGTAGTAGGAGTCTCACATGGGGTGGATACTTCAGGATCCTGAGTTGATGAGGTTTGTCTCGTGAAAACCTTTGGCTATGAAAAACCCTGTGGGAAAAACCATAGCTAAGGAAAAAGAGTTCAAACACTCTCTAACTCCCCCTGATCTGTACAAGCACTCAGGCTTTCAGATCTCTTAGGCGCCTCATCCCAATTTTCTGTACAAACTTCCTAAAAGTAGCAGTAGGAAGGGCTTTAGTGAACAAGTATGACATGTTGTCACATGATTGTACTTGTCTGACATCGATCACGCCATCTCTTTGTAGCTCGTGCGTCCAGAAGAATTTGTGGGGAATATGCTTCGTTTTGTCGCCTTTGATGTAGCCACCTCGTAGCTAAGCTATGTAAGCAGCGTTATCCTCAAATATGGTAGCAGGTTCAAGGTCCCCAGACTTCAATCCTGTCATCACCAGGATGTGATTTACAACTGACCGTATCCAGACACATACTCTGCTTGCTTCATAGATGGCGATGATCTCTGAGTGATTAGATGAGATCATCGTCATGGATTGCTTGACGGATCTCCATGAAATAGTTGTCACACCATGGGTAAACACATACCTTATATGTGACTTTGCATTATGAGGATCAGACCTGTAACTTGCATCAGCATAACCAACAAGTGCGGATGATAATCCATTTTTGTAAAAGAGTCCTAAATCTATAGACCCTTGGAGGTAGCACAGAAGGTGCTTAACCCTGGTCCAGTGGCGCTGTGTAGGTGCTGCACTATATCTGGCTAGTAAATTTACCGCGAACACTATATCGAGACGCGCGCAGTTGGCCAGATATAGAAGTGCTCCAATAGCACTCAGATGAGGGACTTCTAGACCAAGTATATCCTCCTCCTCTTCCAGTGGCCGGAAGGGGTCTTTATGTGCATCCAGAGATCGTACCACCATATGTGTACTAAGTGGATGATATTAGTCCATATGAAATCTTTGCAACATTTTCTTCGTATATGTGGTTTGGTGTAATAGGATTCCATCTTTTAAATGTTCAATCTGTAAGCCAATGCAGAATTTCATTTTACCTATGTCTTTCATTTCGAATTCTTTTGTCAAGCTTACAGATATCTCAGTGATCTCTTCAGGAGATCCAATGAGGTTCAAATCGTCAACGTAGACTGCTATTATGATGAATCCTTTTCCCTTTGCTCTTATAAAGATGCAAGGGCAGACTTCATTATTGTTGAATCCTTGTTGTATAAGGAATTCACTCAGTATGTTATACGACATCCTTCCCGATTGTTTAAGACCATACAATGATCTTTGAAGCTTTACAGAGTAGACGTTCTGACGTCTATCTTCTAATTCAGCAGGCATTGAAAAGCCATCAGAAAGTTTAGTGTGTATCTCCTTGTCGAGATTACCGTATAGATATGCAGTCACAACATCCATTAGCTGCATATCTAAACTTTCCTTTGCTGTTAAGATTATCAGAAATTGGAAAGTGATCACATCCATGACCGGGGAGTATGTTTCCTCATAGTCAATACCTGGTGTTTGGGAAAATCCTTGCGCTACAAGCCTTGCTTTGTAGCGTGCGATCTCATTATTTTCATTTCTTTTTCTCACGAATACCCATTTGTATCATACAGGTTTGACACCAGTAGGTGTCTGGACTATTTGCCCAAAGACTTTGCGTTTTTTAAGCGAGTTCAGCTTAGCTTCTATTGCCTGATTCCACTTTGGCCAATCATTTCTACGTTTGCATTCAGCAACAGAATGTGGATCTTGATCATCGTCCCTTCCGGCGACGTGTATAGCAATATGAAATGCAAATTCATCGTCGACGAATGTACTCTTTCTGTCCAACACCTCCTTGTACGTACATAATTTAATGATATTTCAGTTTCTCCCGGTAGTTCCTCTGCAGTGGATTCCGGGAGGGGTGAGGGTATGGACATGAGCTCATTTCTCTGTGGGGGTATCGTCCCAAGGTCTCCGGATATTTTTCTTTTTCTTGGATTTTTATCCTTGGAGCCTGGTGGTCTGCCTATTTTCTATTGTGGTGCACCCACCTCTGCTACTGGTAGATTGTATCCATTCTCGGGGATGTCAATCCTAGCTGGAGTATTTGCAGCAGGGATGTGTGATTTGACAATCTTCTGGTTGTCAGTAAATGAGTCCGGTAATCGGTGGACAGTGTCCTGTATGTCGAGGATCTTCAGGATCTCATCTTCACATTGTTTTGTTACCAGATCATATTGGGTCAAATTTTTGTATCCCACGTTATGATGTGCTTCGCACCAGATTTCTCAGTGTATGGGCCCATTTAGGGGAAAATTGTCTCATCAAATTCACATTCTTCAAGACGTGCCTTAAATGCGTCCCCCGTTAAGGGTTCTAGGTATATTATAATTAAGGGTGAGTCAAACCCTACATAGATACCTAGGCGACATCGATGACCCATTTTTGTCCTCTGTGGTGGTGCAATGTGGATGTAAACTTCGCAACCGAAGATTCTCAAATGAGAAATGTTTGTTGGCACTCCATATGCAAGTTGCATTGGAGAGAGACTCTGACCTCCAGATGGTCTTATTTTTATCAGCGATGCATCATACCGAATTGCATGTTCTTATGCATCCACCGGCAACTGGGATTTCATTAATAATGGATGTGCAATCCATCATTTAATCAGTGACCCGACCAACCCGTTCTGGGTATGAACATATGGCACTGGATGTTTAATTTCTATTCTTGTTGCCTGGCAGTACTCTTAAATGACCGGAAGGTAAATTTCCCAGCATTATCCAAGCGTATTTTCTTTATTTGGTTGGAAAATGCGCCTACAACTTTATTATTTGTGCCAATTGCTTTGGAAAAGCTAAGTTGCAGGTCGATAGTAGACACACATACGGATATTTTGAGGATGCATCAATCAGTACCATAAAGTACCGAAATGGCTCGCAAGGGGGCTGGATATGTCCACATATGTCTCCTTGTATTCTTTCGAGGAAGCTTGGAGATTCGTTATCCACTTTCAGTGGTGATGGCCATGTTATTATTTTCCCATTGAAGCAGGGGATTCAAGGGAATTCTCCCTTCTAAAGAATCTTCCGGTTCTTTAGGTTATGCCCATGGGATTGAGATAAGATGCGATGTATTATTACAGATGCAGGGTGGCCAAGTCTATCATGCCATAATAAAAACTTGGCTGATGTCGGGCACTTCAGGTGCTCAGTCAAATTAGCTTCCTCTCTCCGAATCTTTGTATGGTAGAGATCTGATGAAAGGCTCTCGAAACGTTCAAATATAGATTTTACTCCTTTTCTTGAGACGTTACACACAATAATTCTTTTTCATTTACATTTACTGTTTCCAAATGGAATCCGTTTAAACGGATATACTTGAAACTTATTAAGTTTCGGTTGGAATTCGGAGAGAATAGTACATCCTTTATTTTAATTTCTGTTCCATTTGGGAGCAACAAAGTTGCATTCCCAGAACCTTCAATTATATTTGATGTCCCTGAAATTATATTTATATGGCTTTTATATGGTATAATGCTATGAAAATAGCATTTATACTGAAGGATCGTATGTGTTGAAGCACTGCCTACTAAGTAGTCACGAGAGCGATTCATCTATAAAAGATGAATAAAACATTTGCATTACAGGAACATAATCAAATTTTTCATTCAAAAACAAATTACATAATTCAAATGCTCTCATAACATAAAATATTCTCAAAACAAATTGCTAAGATAAAAATAGAGGCTAATCAAGCTGGTCGTCTGTTTCGAAGTCGTCAGCTGTAAACTTGAATGGAGTATTATAGGTCACCAGGTTTGTTTCAGCTTTATTTTTCATGTTCTCTTTATACAATTCCTGGAGATGCCGTGGAGTTCTGCACACTCTAGACCAGTGGCCTTTCATGCCATAACTATGGCACTGGTCTTTCCATTCCCTCTTGGGTAGCGGTGCTTCATTTCGGCTGTTGTCTTGTCTGTGCCAAGTGAACTTCCGCTTCCCTTCATTTCTTTGCTGTTGGACTTGGCCTCTGGCCCTTTTGTTATGTCCCCCCTTTCTATGGTCTTTCTTTTCTTTTGTTGTCTCTCTTCTTTTTAGAAGAAGATGCATTGTGAGCTTCTGGGAAGGGGGCAGTGCCGCGGGGCGCATGTTGTGAGTGGCAAAGAGAAGTTCTCTGTTTTGTTCAGCCATGAGTAAACATGACAGCAGCTCAGAATACTTGGTGAACTTTCGTTCACGGTATTGCTGCATCAGTATCACATCCTTCTCGTGGAAAGACGTGTACGTCTTTTCCATCATGCGATCTTCTGAGACCTTTTCACCACACAACTTCAGGCGTGAAGTGATGCTAAAAAGAGCTGAGTTGTACTCAGCTATGGACTTGAAGTCATGCAGTCTCCGGTTCTCCCACTCATATCGTGCCCTTCGTAGTATAACATCTTTCTGATGTTTATATCTATCCTCAAGGTCAGTCCACAGCTCAAGTGGATCTTTGACCGTAAGGTATTCAACCTTTAGGGTCTTGTCCACATGGCGACGAATATAGATAATAGCTTGCATCTTTTCTATATTGCTTACATTTTCATCTTTAGTCACAACAGAAATGAGGGACTTATCCCGCAGGTGAAATTTCACATCGAGCTGCCAGCTCAGATAATTTCTTCTTGATGCATCCAGCACTTCGAAATCGACACTTGTGATTTTTGGCCATTTTATCTAGGAGAGCACAAATTTGCATGAATTAATAATTTATACATTAAAAATTTTCATACGAAGGCAATTTTTAAATGAAGAGCTAATTGCGTGGATCAGCCAGTCCCACATAAATAAAATAGTCCAAAGAACAATTACAGTCCATATTACACAAATGAAAGTGAAAAAAGAAATTACAACTTTGGAAAACATGTGGGTCCCATATAAAATCTTCAACTTCAAGTGTGGCCTCCGTTTTCATGGAAAGTAGTCGTCGGTCTTGGACATTACATAATTTCCTCACTACAATTTCTTTCAAAAGGAAAAGAAAAGTGCAGGAAAAATAAGTAGGACTTAAACAGCCGATCCAAAACCACAATTAGCCATCCATGCAAAAATTTGTGCTCATCAAACATTTTGATCAGACATTTTCAACAGACATTTTCATCACAAGCATCACATGCATCATATTCACATAAGGATAAACAATTTAAATGTTTAATAATTATTGGACCACTGGGCAACGTCATACACCGTTAGGTTAGGTGACTAACGGCAGAGCTGTCGCAGGATCTTCCTAATTATTAAGTTAATATTGCACAACAGAATATCAGTTTATCCACAGAATAATCCATTTAAAAGTGATGCAGAGCATATACTTCTGATCTTAAAAAGGCATCATATAATGCAAAAAATTGTGATTGTTGGGATTATTCAAAAGAGTTTGAAAAGAGCCCAAATTGACATGTTCTACATAAAAAGGAAGAAGTTTTCCTTTTTATTCCCCCAATCAACCCCCAAAAAATCCCCAAATGTCTCCATTTCAGTCCCTTATTATATCATGATTTTTCTATATTTTAGGCCCCCAGAAATCTTTTTATTTAATTTTAAACCCATCCCCCTTTATTTCTTTTCTGTTTTCTTTTTCAGAAGAATTCGGCCAGCGCGCCTAAAGCCTGCAGGCCCGCGTCGAAATTTTTTTTGTGATTTGGTGCGGGCTAAGGTCCACAGGGCGGATGTGGGCTTCAGGCCCACATTCAAATATTTTTTGTTTTTGGGCTCGAAAGCCCATCTTCTAATGGGAGGGGCGGTGGCTAGGGTTTAGCCGCCGCCGCCGCCTGCGGTTTGAATTGGAGCCACCGGCTGCCGTGCGGGGGGAGCGACGGGGCCAGGGGGATTTGACAAGCGGAGCCCCCGTTGCGAGGTGGGGGGGTCGACAGGCAACGCCCCCCGCTGCGAGGGGGGAGGCCAACAGGCGGTGCCCCCTCGGCTGCAAGCCCCCCAAATGCGAGCCCCCCCGCTGCAAGGTAGGGGGAGGGGGGCGATTAGGGATGACAACCCCGCTGTATAGGCGGGGGATCGGGGCGGTGCCCCCCTCTTGCTTCGAGCATGAGGGGTGGGGGGACCGCCTTTGAGGCGGTGAAATACAACGGCGGCCGGCGGCAAGGCCGTCGACAAGGCCGTGAGGGGTTCAACAATTATTATTATCATATATCAGATTAAAAACATGTTAAAACATGATTTTTAGACGAAAAAATTGTCAATATAGGCGATTAGCCTTATTTCCACTCCGATCTTGCGAGATCTATGGAGAAAACTATCATGCGCATGATAAAGATTAGATTTTTAGCGAGAAATACCGCTAGACCCGTAAGATCTTTAGATAAAACTATCATGCTTATTGAAAAGATGTGCATGCTAAAAATGAGCTTAATGGAAAAATGATTGATTTTGAAAAGAAAGAGGAGGAAAATAAGAAATCTTTCATTAGTAAATGTACTTTGCTTGTGAATGAGAATGCATTCTTGAAATCCAAAGTCACGCACCTGGAATTGTCCATTAAGAATTTTTCTATTGGAAAAAAAATCTTTGGATACTATTCTTGAAAATCAATTATATGACAATAATAGACGTGGACTTGGCTATGGTTTGAAACAAGCTGAAAAGACTAATTATAAGAGATTTCACAATGTGCCAACCAAAGTGAAAAATGTTTATGCAAAGTGCTTTACATGTGTTAGTGTTGGTCATACTTCTCATAATTGCATATATATGAACATGAATATCAAATTCAAGCAAATTTGGGTTCCTTAAGATTTGATGACTAACATGAGTGGACCTTGTTGGATTCCAAGGTCACACATAACATCTTCCGTGTAGGTAAGATGGAGGTGACAAGGAACTATGAATTGGACGTCGCATTTTTTTAGTTCCTTAGCAAAAACGACAACGCGAAGGTATGGCTTCTACTTTGCACTTAATGCATACCTTCATAGCATTTTTGTGTGTGTTTGATTTGTTTTTTATTTGTGTGCTAGTTTGTTTGCTTGCTAGCTTAGCTCTTTATAAACAAAAATAAAAAAATTGAAAAACACAAAAAGCAAAAAAAAAATTGGAGCTTAATGTACATCTTTCTTTTGAATCATTTAAGTGATATTAATGAATGATACTCATATCCATGTAGAAATTGATGTATTATTGTTATGGCTACATGTGCATGTTTGATTTTCTAAATAGCCATGACATGTTCAATGATTAGAATAGATTTCTACACCTTCACTTATTAAATATTGTTGTACATTTGAAGACATATTTTATGAAATATTGGAAAGTGAATGTAGGATGAAAAATAACTGAAAATCTAAGGGATATGATGTGTCTTGCCATGGATAAAAATTCAGCACAAAAGAATTGAATATAAAAAATTGAAAAGGAATGAAAATAGCTCTATATGAAAAATGGATACAATCCTTGGCAACGACACTACCCACGAGTATCCAACATATGCTTTACATGTAATCTTTAGCATTGGTGTTATACTCGTCAAGCAATACCACCCCCACATCTAAGAGTCCTTATAGGCTATGTTTTAGGTGTGGTACCTTGAACTCATTTTTAATGAGATGGAAAAAATCAATCCTAGATGATTTCATGTTTAATGGAAAATGTGGATTGGTTTTGGTTGAATTTCATAAAAGTTATCCTTGTGTGCTTCAATGTTTAATCATCACACTTACACGATGGTGTAGAAGTCGTCGTTATAATTTTCATTGAATTTGAAATGCTCATTCTACGAATGTCTACATGCAAGTGTTTATTGTAATCTATAATACTCTTTAGTTTGCATATGGTATGAAATTTGGCTTCGTTGTACACTTTTGATGATAACAAAAAGGGGAGAAATATTGAAGATATATGAATATTTGGTGTGGAATATTTGATGTGGAATGTATATTTGATGTGGAATATTTGATGTGTGCATTAATACTTACATGTTGAATGTATGAATATTGGTTTAAGGGGGAGCATTAATGATATGTGAATATTTGTTCAAGTGGGAGCATGAATAAAGTGGTAGCATGCTTGTATGTTTGAAACATCATTGATGCATGCTTGTATATGGCACATCATTTTCATATTTGTTGCATATTGCATACATCCTCCATTATCACACTTCACACACACATGTCATGAAGATATCATTTGAATCATTATTGCAAATTTTATATTAATTTGTCATCATCAAAGGGGGAGATTGTTGGATACAACGTATAGTTGGATACAATGATCGATGACTTCGTGTTTGATGATAAAAAACGTGTGTGAATGATTTAATGTGTGTGCTAAGTGTTTTCAGGAATGGCACTCTCGCAAATACTCAAAGGAGACTAAATCAAAGTGATGTAGAATTTTCCATTCAATAGCAAAGTGGACTTGGTTAAAGATGGTGATAATGGCTGCAAATATTGGACTAAGTCAGAGATAACGAGGAAATCAATTCAAATCCATATTTGAATTGATTCAAATCAATTGGTGCATGAATCAAATCCTAAAGCCATACAAATTGAAGACTTGGTCAAATATGGAGAGATATGAAGAATCTCATGCAAATCAATTTAAGAGATTAAATGAGATCCTAAATGAGACCATATTCAATCCTATAGCCATCCAAATTCAAACTACAAATCCTAGTGTGACTAGAAGAGATATTCCATGGTGATTCATTCAAATCCTAATCAAGTTAGGATTACATCCAATCTCCTCCATAAATGGGATTCTAATTGATTCTAATTGATCTCATCCTCTCCTATATAAACCCATATTCAAAGGAGAGAAGAGAGAGGGGCAAATCAAAGAGAAATTTCAGCCAATAATGAATCCCCCCCCTAAGGTGCGCAAGTTTCATGTCAAAATCCCATCCATATTGCGCAAGCATCCTCCAAGGCTAAAATCTTCATCTCCTTTCTCCCACAAAGCCAAAGCTTCATTGCCAAAATCTCTTACATCTCAAACTCCATAGCCAAAGCAAAGAGGAGAGGGTCAGCCATCACAAAACCCTAGCCAACATCCTCCTCAAGGCTGCAACCATACTAGGGATCTCCTCTTCAACAATTGCGCAACGGACACAATCAAAGCTCCAACAGAAAAGCAAAGCCTTGCAAGCAAGCATCATTGCACAAGTTCAAGGATCTCCTCTTCATTGCCGCAAGCAAGAGACTTCAAGCATCGTTTTCCGCAACTTGGGAAGAGGCCATTACCCACGTTCCCGCAACCATCTAAGGCCAAGGTGATCTACTCCTTCAAGTGCACAAGTTCTTCAAGTGTTCCCTCTTCATTGAGCAATCTCCAAGAGCATCCCCTTGCCAAGGCTACAACTCTCTTGGGGGCTCTCCATCGCAAGGCCGCAAGTTCATCAAGGGTGCCTGCATGAAGAGGGAGGACGTGACCTTGGCGACTACATCCTGTCAGACTTGATCTGACCTGAGCTGATTGACAGAGGTGACTACGACTACACAAACTGAGATTTCCTAAACTCTTTATTATTATATTTTTGTAGTAATGTAGCGATCTTTGTGGGGGAAACTTTACCTATTTGAAGTTTTGGGGTCTTGTTTAGTCTGGGACTAGACAAGTGGGTCTTGACAAGTTGAGGCTTGTCAAGAGAAAGCATTTACTAGGTTGATAGTGTTTTGGACTCGGGGAGTGTGGTACGAACTAGGTGAGATTTGAGTTGGGGCTCATAGTTCATTGTAGTTGTACAAAGAAACATATTAATGCTAGTATCTACTTTGGGGCTGGAGTAGGTCGTTGGGGCGACCAAACCAGGGTAAATCTGATGTGTACTCCGTGATTGCTTATTATTTATTCTGCTCTGCTATATCTGCCTGTGATTGCTCGTGGGTTGCATGAGATTTTTATTAGACTATTCACCCCCCTCTTTAGGCTTAGATCAAGATCCAACAAAGTGCTCGGGCCGTGCGAAGTAGACGCTCGGCCGAGCGCTCCGTTTATCCATCCAACAGCTGCAGCAGCGAAGCGATCGCTTAGACGAGCGATGAACTCTCTTGACCGAGCGGTGCGGGGCCCAGACATCTTAGTCGACGGTTTAGATGGGTTTTCCAGGCTTGTTTTGTGACCCTATTTAATCTAATGGTTGAGAGGATTATGTTTAATGTTGATTTCGGATTTGGAGCAGTTGAGAAGCTTGAGCCGACGCCATTAAAGATTTTTGTCAAGAGATTAGGGCTATGAGTTTTATGATTGGAGTTGAGTGATTCTCTCCTTGTCTCCTTGTTTTCTTCTTCCTTGAGTGAGTTTGTGAGGGCTTGTGCATCTAGCCAAGTTATTACTCACGTGAGTGGAAGCAAGATTGTAGTCCCTTTGAATATCTCTCTGATAGTGGTATCATCTCGAAAGTTGCTGAATGTAGGTTGTGCACAACCGAACCAGGGTTGCTCGTGATTTGATTTATTTGTTGCTATTTCGTTTGCTGCTTTACTTTACAAGATCGTAGGGATTTTTTTTAGGTTATTTGAGTATCTGATTTTTGCTAGCCTTAGATTCCTGATTAGTTTTTAGGTGTGGTTGTTACACGGGGATCTCAATTTGGCTATTACCCCCAATAAGTGGTATCAGAGCTTGTGTTCGTTTGCGAAGGAAGTTAGTGGCGTAGATGGTGTCGTTAACAACTTTGAACATTGAGAAGTTCACGGCACGGAATGACTTTCGGATCTGGCAAATGAAGGTGAAAAATGTTCTGATGCAAACGGGTTGTTACCAAATCGTATTCGATGAGGCAAATATCGATAAGGAGGTGAAGGAATCTGCTAGAGCTGAGATGGAGAGAAAGGCATATAGTGCGATTCAGTTGTCGTTGGTAAACCATGTCCTGAGAGAGGTCCTAGATGAAGCAACGACTTCTGATATCTAGAAGAAGCTTGAGGGACTGTATATGAAGAAGTCATTCACAAGTTGTCTCTATTTGCTTCATTAACTGTATACACTCAAGATGAAGTCTGGATCCGCTGTGAAGGATCACATGGATGAATTGAACCGGATAGTGCAAGAGTTGCGGGGTATGGATGTGAAGATTGCAAATGAACAATAGGCTGTAATTTGTTTATTTGGTCTATGATTTATAACCGAACAACTCTCACCGTGGAGGAGGTGAAGACGTCGCTTCACACTGAGGAGCTATGTGGAATGTTCAAGGTAGAGATCATGGGAGTAATCGTGAGGAGGCCCTACATGTGAGAGGTCGACCAGAAAGGAGAGGAGATCAAAGGAAAAACAATGAACGCTTCACGTCGAGACATTCCCAGGATAGATTCGCGAATATTACATGCTACAACTGTCAGCAGAAGGGTGGTCATTTTGCTAACCGGTGTCCTAATAGGAATAGGAAGAAAGGCAAGGATGCCGATAAAGATTCCAGTTCAGTATCATTGGGAATATATGGCATGCATATCCACGATGAAGGTATAGATCCAAAGATGTTTGCAACAGGGATTGCAGGTGAAGCAAACATTGCGTGGCTTATGGATAGTGGATGCTCATACTACATGACTCCGCATCGAGTTGGTTCACGACGTACCATTCCAAGGAAGATGGAGGTTCAATCCTCATGGCAAAAAATGGAGTGTGCAAGACTGCATGTATTGGATCCGTCTGGATCAAGATGCATGATGGCATATTGCGTACACTAGTCGATGTGAGGCATGTCCCAGATGTTCGGAAGATCCTAATCTCCATGGGTATTTTGGGCAATGCAGGATACTAGTCGGTCTTTGAGAAAGATCAATTAAGAGTGTCGAAAGGAGCCATGGTAGTGATGAAGTGAAGGAAAGTGGGAAAGTTATATGACCTTCAAGGTACAATAGTGGAAGGAGATGTAAACGTTTGGGCTACTAGCTCAAGTACCGAAGATTCAGCAAAGCTGTGGCACTATCGCGTGGGTCATCCATGTGACAAGACCCTTGACATACTTCGGAGGAGAAAGTTGATTGATTCTATGAATGAGAGCATCGAGTTCTGCGAGTCCTGTATGTACAGGAAAAAGACAAAGGTGCAATTCAACATGGGAAAGCACACTAGCAGGGGATCGCTTTACTATATACATACAGATGTATGTGGACCATGCCCGGAGCTGTCAAGAGGATGATCTATATACTTTGTTCTTTTTATAGATGACTACTCTCGCAAAGTCTGGATGTACCTGATGAAGACCAAGGACCAGACGTTTGAGATTTTTAGGGAGTGGAAAACCATGGTTGAAAAGCAAACCGGAAGGCATGTGAAGGTGCTGACGTCTGACAATGGAGGTGAGTACACCTCGAGGGAATTTAGAAATTTCTGCAAATTCGGAATTCGCCGTTATTTTAGCACACCCGAAGATTCGCAGTCTAATGGTGTGGTGGAGTGAATGAATCAGACGTTGTTGGAGTGAGTGCGAAGCTTAAGGCACTCGGCCGATTTGGGGAAGGAATTTTAGGGAGAGATTCTCAACACTGCAGTGCACATCGTGAACAGAGTTCCGTCAGTGGCTATTGATTACAAAATTCCCGAAGAAGTGTGGATGAGAGAAGTTGGAGACTATTCATACTTGTGTATAGTGGGTTGCTCGGCGTATGTGCACGAGAGGAGCAACAAGTTGGATCCAAGAGCAAAGAAGTGCATCTTTCTTGGATATGGTCACAGTGTCATGGGATATCGCTTAAGGGATCCAGAGAGACAGAAAGTGATTTTGAGTCAACATGTCACTTTTGATGAGGATGCAATGCTCAGGGCGGAGCATTCTCACTTAAAAGGGGACACGTCAGCAGAGAAAATATCTACAGATATGCTCAACCTTCCAGTCCAGCCCACTCCACGACTAGGCAAAGAGTTGATGGTCGACGTCCCAGTTGAATGATATGATGAGGTCCGTGGTGAGGACCGTGAGCAGACGCCCAGTCCATCTTAGATACACGTTGACACTTATGCATGTGATGAAGGAACGCGGAAATCAAAGAGAGAGAAGGTGCCCGAGAGATTTGGAGCGTAATACTATGCGGGATTTTCTTTCGATGACATGACGTCATATGCAGTCTGTTGAGTATTGGACTTCTCCCTACTTGGTGTTAATGATGAGCAAATATAAATACTTGTGACTAATCCCCTATTTGCAGTTAATCCATTGCATAAGCATATCATGAAGATCAATTAGTAATGGATGTCACTCAAAGATCAATGAAAGCATGAAAAGTGGATTGGATGATTATAGATGGTGATTTAAGCTCCTAAAATTCTTCAAGCTCATACTTTGGATAGAAGAGAGACTTCTACAAAATGTAATCTTTTTATTCTCTTCTAGTATGTAGATTAGAAGTAGAACTATTTTGGAGCACACACACATCTTCATTTACGTCCTAGGAAATCATTAGATCACATTTCCTTAGACTCTAATTCTCATTTCTCAAGCATGTGCATGTTGTGATTTCAACAGGCGACTGCTGAATGATTTACAGTCGCCTGTCTCAAAATAGTTGACTGTGATTTGTTCTACAGTCGCATGTTATGCACATACTTAATCAATTGATTTTTGGGCCTTTTAGCTTTAAATCTTTCAGGCGACTGTTGTACTAAATACAGGCGCCTATCCAAGCTACAGTCGCCTGTGATTTGTTAATCAGCCACCTGTCTATCTTCAGCCCCAAGATCACTTTCATTTTCATCTGGCCAATCGATTGATGTTGTATGGACAGTTGCCTGTCCAAGGCACAGTCGTCTATCAATGCTTCAACAGTGATCTGTCTAGGATTCCTCAGCAGACTTTACTCTCTGGATTGTTTCAAGTTTTAGTTCCAGTCGACTGATGTTGTATTTATAGTCACTTGTCCAAGGCACATTCGACTGTCAATGCTTCAACAGTCATCTGTCTTTGATCTCTCTGTAGACTCTGCTCTCTGAAAAGTTTCAGGTTTTAGTGGCAGTCGACTGATGTTGGTTTCATAGTCATCTTCCCATGGCACATGCGCCTGTGTGTTCCACATCAGTCGCCTGTCGTGTCTTCCCAAAACTTTCTGAGATTTTCTCAGCTTACCCATACTACGGCCAGTCGCATGTAGAAGGATTTACAGTCGCCTGTTTGTTTTACAGGCGCATGTCTTCTCTTCATCAGTCGACTATCCTACGTAGTAAGTTACCGTTTGAATTCTCACATACCCTCTGACGCAGTGCAGCAGTCGACTGTGTTTTGTTCAATAGTCGACTATCGACTGTGTAAATTCTATCCTTGGCTTTTTCTCCACGGATTTCAAAGGGATTTTTGGGGATTATGGTTGGGGGTTTTGGGGAACCTATAAAGAGAGCTCCTACTGTTCCATTGAGGGTTTACTCAACTATTCAAGCAATTCATCTTCTTGATCAAAGCTCTCAAATCCAAAAGCCCTAGAATTCCAATATTTTTCTCTCTTGCTCTCCAATCTAGAATCAAATTGTTATCTTCTAGGAAATTGGTAGTGACAAGAGAAAGGAATTTTTTTCTCTTTCAAAAGATACTTCAACATACTTGCTCCTTCAAGTTCTACTTCAAGGCATCGGTGATTGTAAGTGTTGCTATTTCAATATTTCATATCTTTCGATATTAGTTTAGCTCTCAGTTTGTGAGAGTGGTTTGCTTGCTCCCAAGTTGTCAGAGTCAAGGACATCGAGTGTATTTCGATTTCACTTGTAGGGTTGCTTCAAGTGAGTTTAAAGAAAACCTCAAGTTAATGTTCTAACTTGAGTATCCGGTGGTATCCGGGTGGAAGGGACGTATGACTATCGGGAACAAGTCGGAAGTTGACTTGGGTAATCCGAACCCTTGAAACATCCTTGTGTTAGCATTGTTTCAATTTAGGGTTTATTTACATTCCACATTAATTGTTGGTTAGAAATTTAATTTGGTATAACTATCGTTTTAAATTGTATAAACACTATTTAACCCCCTTCGAGTGTTTTGCTCATAGTCTGGGTCCTTACAATTGGTATCAGAGCATTGGTTTATAGCTATGGCATCCAACAATAACAATGTTCCTCCACCGACTTTGTACAACAATCACGACCGTGATGCTGCGTCCACCATCTTCGAAAGACAATCAACGATTTGTCCTCCACGTTTCAATGACACGAATTTTGGTTATTGGAAATACCGGATGAAGACGTTTCTTAGTAGTGCTTCTCTTTGGAGAACCATCCACAAGGAATACGTTGAAACCTCTGGATTTTAACAAATGGACGCCCTCCAAGAAGTCCACCAAAGTGAACAACACCATGGCAATGCAAGCTCTTCATTGTGCATTGGTTCCTGATGAGTTCAATAAGATATGCACATGTAAGAGTGCATATCAAATATGAAACCATTTAGTTGTTACCCACGAGGGAACGACCAAGGTAAAGTTGTCTAAATTATATGTTGCGATACAAAACTGCGATATGTTTCTTATACAGTATAATGAGAGCATTACAATGATGTACGGACGTTTCACTGACTTCACTAATGAACTTGAAGCTCTTGGACAAGTCTACACCCAAGAAGAAAAGGTGAGAGATAATCATGGGAATGACCTCAAAATGGGAAAGAAAATCAATCGCCATTGAGGAGGTCATTCGGTACTCTCATGTCTTACGAGGTAAATCTCATCTGTACCATGCTCTATGATAGTCATCTTGGACTATAATTTTGGGCGGAGGCGGTGCACACGGCATGTTATGTGCTTAAAAGGATCCTAGTGAGACCCCGAACGAACAAAACTTGTTTTAGGTTATTTTATGATAAAAAGCCACAAGTTAACTATTTTCATGTTTTTGGTTCAAAATGTTTTATAAAGAACACTTTTGGTAACTTAGATAAATTTGAGCCAAGATACGATGAAGGAATTTTTGTTGGATATTCCACACGTAGCAAAGCCTACTGGATATACAACAAAACCTCTTTAACGATTGAGAAATCACTACATGTATCATTTTACGAAGATTTTGATTTTCCTCATGTTGTTGATGATAATGTAGATGTTTTATGTGATTCTATTAGTAACGTTAAAATTAATGATTCTATTATTGAGACTAACAATACTAATGAAATTGTTGAAGATGTTCCAAGTGATGCATGGATTCCCAAGGCTTATCCAACCGTTCGTAATCACCCCTATGACCAAATTATTGGAGATATTGACGTGGGTGTTCGAATGAGGTCAAGAATTGATGAATTCTCTTACTGTGCATTTGTATCTACCATTGAGCCAAAGAACGTCTTAGAAGCGTGTGAAGATAACTCTTGGATAGTTGCAATGGAAGAAGAGCTCATACAATTTGAGAGAAATGAAGTTTGGGAGCTCGTTCCTCTTCCTAGTGGTCACCAAGTGATTGGGACCAAGTGGATTTTTTAAGAACAAGACCGATGAGAACGAGGTCATCACAAGGAATAAAGCAAGGTTAGTAGCTCAAGGCTATCGACAAGAAGAAGGTATTGATTTCGAAGAATCATTTCCCACCGTAGCTAGATTAGAAGCTATTAGATTGCTTTTATCTTTTGCATCCCATAAAAATTTTAAGTTATTTCAAATGGATGTTAAAAGTGCATTTAAATGGTATAGTTAATGAAAAAGTTTATGTTTCTCAACCACCTAGGTTTCAGCCATGAAAAATTTCAAAACCATGTTTTCAAACTTAAGAAGCGTTATATGGGTTGAGACAAGCTCCTAGAGCTTGGTATGATCGACTCAAAACCTTTCTTTTGAATTTAGGTTTTAAAATGGGTGAAGTTGATTCAACTCTTTTCATTAAAGATTATGAAAATGACATCCTGTTAATTCAAGTTTATGTAGACGATATAATATTTGGTTCTACTAACTTTAATCTTTGCAAAGAATTTTCTAAGTCTATGAAGGATGAATTCGAAATGAGCAATATGGTTGAGCTCCACTACTTACTTGGACTACAAATTCGGCAAATGAAGGATGAGACTTTCATACATCAAACAAAGTACACCAGGAAGCTTATCAAGTGATTCGGTATGGAATCGTCTTCTAGTAAAAGGACTCCCATGAGTACGACAACCCATCTACACAATGATAAGAACGAAAAAGATGTAGACGTTCGTCTATATCGAGTTATGATTGGTAGCTTACTTTACTTAACAGCTAGTAGGCCCGATATTATGTTCTCGATATATCTTTGTGCTAGATATCAAGTTAGACCTAAAGAGTCACACTTGATTATGGTTAAATGAATTTTTCATTGCCTCAATCAATCACTCGATTATGGGTTACTTTGTAGGAGGATATATGCCCATAAGGCGATTTATCCTAAGTGTATGTCTTGTTCATATAACATATGGTGTCCATTATTCTAAGTATGAAATCGATTATATTATATACTTAGATAATGTCCATAGACTTATAGTTAGGTCCTTACGTATCCAGATAAGATCTCGATTATGAGTATTAAGCGACGAATAGAAACGTAAGTCTTAAACGGTTCATGGTCATAGATGTGTTGAGAACTGGATATCAACACATCGGATAGACCACTGTGTCTTAGTCTTAACGTAGGGTAATAATGATCTCACAGTCATTCGACTTGGTGAAGTCGGAGACGAGACACAGGTGATCATTGGAGAATGAGTTCACTGAATGACCAACTTAGAGTTATTAAATGGTTAACTTTAAATAAACTGTCTATAATAACTCTAGGGTGATGATAGGTAAGCTGGTCCTTAAGACCTGAAGTCATCTGTACGAACCTGTGAGTGAACAGTGTAGCTTAGACCTATGATCTAGCTTCGAGACTATGCCTGTTGAAAGATCTTAGGTTGGGTTGCACCCGAAGCTCTCGAGGCGAGTAGATGACTAAGAAGGGATTCGTCACTTTCGTTAAAAGGAAGTTAGTGTCACAAGCTCAGTACGGTCTTTGTGTTAATCCTCGGCCTGGGTACATTGTAACAAGTACAACATAATTACAACTAAGATCACCGTATACTGACCGATGTTGTCTAAAGGGTTGACAGTAAACCATACCCTAGGCCAACATGGACACAGTCTTGACGAAGGGACTATAGCTAACGGAATTCATCACTGACACAGCCAAAGTAAACCCAACGATGCTTTTGTCAATGGGTCGATCACGTTATGGTGATTCTGAAACATGGACGATAACTACTGTTCGTGGTGACCATTGTCTAGGGGTTTCGAGCCCCAACCTGTAGTAAGGTCAGGCTGTAGGGTCTCACACCGAGAAGTGTTCGTGTCTTAGTAATAGGAAGATTAATTCAGAGAGATTCATTTGATGATATTGAATAGTTGATATTCACAAGGTTAGTTGTGAAAATAAGTCGTAAATGCAATAGGGACAATGTTGTATTTGATGCAAACAAAGATTAAACGTGTCGTAAATTGGTTACGACAATATTTGTAGGAACAAATACATTGGAAATGGTTACTTGGATGACGAGATCGTCCCAATCTAAACACAGATTCAAACCACGTCCAAATCGGAGCTCAAACGAGCCCAGAAACGCGATAACAGTCCAAGGCAAAGTGGGTTAGACCCACTGTGCTAACAAGCCCATCCGCAAAGGTAAATGGGCGTGGCCCGCTGGCTGCAGTGGGTGAACGCCCGCTGCACAGTAGGCGCACGCCTGCTGGGTGCGCCCGCCCTACTTGTCTTGGGCGCGCGCGCCCGCTAAGCCTAGCGGGTGCCTCCGCAACTTACGTGATTTAGGGGTTTTTGAGACCCCAAATGACGGCTACAAAAATTAATTTTTTGGCCCATCTTTGGGCAATTGTTTGAGGGGTCAAACGAAGTCGAAATTCGTCGCCGTTGGTTCCTACGCGTTCACCATTCGATGCCCTTCGAATTGATAGTTTGTTTGGTGCCTAAAGTTTAATGGATAAGAAGAATTAATTCATTGAAGTTGGCATTTATGAAATGCTCACTAAACTTCTATTAAAGCTTAATTAGCTAAATTAATTTCTCCTAGATTTGTTTTAGTCCCACATTGCTCACAACGAAAGTAGGAGTGCCGACTCCCTATATAAATAGAGGTGCACTCTCTTTGTTGAAAAATGCACCAAGTCCTCGATCGAGTAGCTCCGGATATTTGAGCTAGCTCGATCTACGACTAAACTATTCTCTCTCTCCTTCCTATTCTTTAGACTAGTCCTAGCAAGACTACGAAGGGGTTTGGATTCGGATCCAGACGTCTAAGACGCGGGTCTATTCAAGTGAAACTTTCTACCGCTTGTGATCGGCTTGGACGTGGGAGTCGGCTCGGGCAGATCGGTTCGAGAGTGCGAGGCGGCTCGGGTGGATCGAGTCAAGGCAGTTCGGCTATGATGAGCATCAGAAGATGGTGCGGTACATCTTGCCTGCCCCAGGGTCAAGATTTCGGGTATGTGGTTAAGCAATTTTTAGTGTAGATTTAATTTTGTCGCTGTAGAATAGATCCCGCTTGGGGTGGTTAGATCCACCCCAAGTTGTCATAGATTGGGCTAGGTTCTGGCTCTCTCAGAGCCTAGCTAAAGTGTTTAGCTAGCTTATTTTTTGATTTTGCGATGCGCTTTATGCCCCTGTGGTCCGTCCGACTTAGGACGGACACAGATCCGAGCTATGAGGGTCCGCCAAAAACCACTACAGTGGAATCAGAGCCACAGTTATGCTGGTAAATCTATTTTAACGACGTTTTTAAATCTTTTAATTACTTGTTTTAAACTTACGGACAATTTTAACTTTATGTAAAAATAATGTTTTATGTTTTAAAATTGTTTTACAACATGAAAAAATTTTGGGACGATTTAAATTTTTATGCGATAAATTTAAATATGTCTCTAATGTTTAAATGTTTTAAAATTTTATTTTATAAGATAAAATAATTTTAGCATACATTTAAAATTATCTTAAAGTTTATGTAACACAAAAGGAATATTTTATTTCATGCGATGATATTGAAAATTCATATTTTTGGTTACATAAAGATTGAAATTTTTTTAAAAAGGCTTTATCCGAAAGTTTATTAAATTAATTTCAAATGATTTTAAAAGGGTTTTAGAATTGTTTTAAAGAATATGTGATATAAAGAAAATTTTATTCTCATAAGATGAAATAATAAATTTGTTTCTTTTAAATTACATATTGGTTTTAAGATTACTATATGCGATATTTTAATCTTAAAAGTGTATCGTTAAAAATTTTAAAGCCTATGTTTTTAAAATTATTTGATAATTTTATGAAACCTAGTTTTATGTGATAAAAATGCTTTATCTTTATATTTAAATTTTAAATTTTAGAGTTGCAAGTTGTTCGATTATGTTATATATAATTTTAACTTGCAAGCTTTCATGATAGGTCACTAAATGAACCTTTAATTTATTCGGTTAAATTAGTTGGTTTATGTTTTAATGGACTTGTTGAATAATGTATTCTTGAACCCTTTAGGTTAGCCATTAACGGATTAAAATTTTATAACATGAAATTTTAATGATTAGTGACATGCTACGTTATTATAAACAAAACAAGATCAAAACCTAATACCAGTTTAGGGTAGTCCCTTTTGATTGACAATCATTGTAATAAATCATCTAAATGATGATTATCATAAAAGACTATTTTTGAAAAATGCTGTTATTATCTTATTAAAATCCTAATTAGATTGGGGTAGCATAGTTGAGCGTATGAACCTTATAGTTGATAAGGACTCAATAAAAATTGTTCAATCAATCCATAAAATTTCGAATTTTAGGATCCACTAGTTGATAAGGATTAACTAGTTTTCTTAATTAAAAGCCATTTAGTTGTTGGACGAATATAGAATTGATGAAACTCCTTCAATGGATCATGATGTTGGTCAATGTGCTTGGCTAAGTTTGCTGGACCACCTTAGCTAGACTAGGGGCCGAGTGGTCCTGGCTTAGTCAATTCACTGGCCGCGTCCGCTGGACCGAAAGGAGTCAAATCATGATTGTGTAAGTCCATCGACTATACCTAAGTCAAATACGATAATAATCTTATTCAAGATAAATCGTAGCCCTCCTTATTTTAGGAGTTGGCAACTGTAAGACCCGTGTTACGGTTGTTGAGCTACACTCAAGCTGTGACATGGAAATCTTATAGAAACCGATTTCTTGATTAACATATTGACTTGACCCAAACCGTCGTCTCATCCTTATACCGAGCGCCGGCGTAAGTCTAACCAAAGATGTAGTCTAAGACCTGACCCAAACTGACATATCGTGCATACACCGAGCGGCGGGGCAAGTCAGGCTAGACACAAAAACAAGGGTCCGACTAGGCTAGCCATTGTGATTTGGATGAGCACACTCATAATCACAAATGACTAGGGGTAATAACGATAGGGAATCATATTTAATATGATTGACGACAAGTTCGTCTACCGACTGCAGAGTCAGACAACTTGTTGAGACACACTCAAGGTTGTCAGACTCAGGTAGTCGGATCCCTCTCTCACAAATGTTATTTTATAATAAACTGTTTATTATTATGGCTTTAATAAATTTATTGGGAGAATATAGTTTTATTAAAAACCATTGAAACTATACAACGAACATATACTGACTAAAGTATCTACAAAATTGCAGAATGGATTCGGGTCTTAGATATATGGTAGAGAAGAATGTGCTCGATGGAATGAACTATAAAGACTGGCTTAGGAACATTAAGTTAGTCCTTTCTCTAGCCGGGATTGGATACGTGCTGTTCGAGGATGCTCCAGAGAAGCCCAATGACGATTCAACCTTCGAGGAAAAAGAAGCCTATAAACTATACCAGAGGGATGCAGAGAAGGCCAGGTGCTTTACTCTGACTTCGATGAATAACGAACTGCAGAGGAAGCATGAACATTTAGATGTTCAAAGTATGCTTCTGAATGCACAAGATGTAGAGGAATGTGCCCTCGGATCATTTGTATTTGATGCAAATGATAATTTAAGCCTAGATAGGGACTAATTTGCATATGATGCAAAATGAGATTAAATGTGTCTTAAATAGTTTAAGACTATATTTAATAAAATAAACGCAAGGAAAAGTTGACGGGTAAGACGGGAATGTCCCGGTCTAAACCCAGGTTCGAACCGAGTTCAAAACGGAGTTCAAAAGAGCCCAAAAAGTCTATTTAAAAGTGTTTAAATAGAGAGACCAAAAAAGACCCAAAGAAATAAATCAGGCCCATATATTTTTGTTGTTTATGAAACACAAAATTTTTTAAAAAATACTGTCCTTAATTGGCCCGGCCCAAAGGGCCGGGCCCATGTGCAGGCGCCCAAAGGGGCGCTGCACGCGCCCCAACGGGCGCGTGTCTGGCACGCGCCCATTGGGGCGCATGCTGTCAGCGCCCCAGGGGCTGGCACGTGCAAATTAAGGTGCTGGGGCCATTGGTGGGCCCCAGACCTAGGGTTTCGAACCCAATGTGCAGATTTGAATGACGGCTGATTATTTTGGCGAAAATCTGATTTTTGATAATCTTTGGACACTTGATTGGAGGGTCAAACGGACTCGGATTGATGAGCCATTTTTTCCTATACATTCACCGTTGAACGCCCTTCGTATTGATAGGTTGTATCAATCATGAAGTTCAACGGTTAGTGAGTTAAAATTCACGGAAGTTTGCACTTTGTGAAGGGCAAACTAACTTGATTTAATTAACTCTATTTTATTAGTCCCACATCGGATTTTAAGTAAAGGGGAGCAGTCAGCCGCATATATATATAGGGGTCTGCTCTCCTCCTCAAAACTCGTCCCAAGCTCTAGATCTGAGCGGCTCTCGTAAATGTTGGAGCACGCTCGGATCTAGGCTTAAATTAATATTTCTCCTCTCCCTAATATTTCTGCCTTACTCCTGAGGGCTCTAGCAAAGCCGCAAAGGAGTTCAGATTCAGATCAGAAATCTTGGCGAATGTTTCACTCGCGTGAAACTTTCTTCCGCGCATGGCTGGCTTGGTGACACGAGGATTGATCGCCTCGGGATGCGGAGCGGTTCGAGGAGCGGTTCGAGGAGCGGCTCGGTGTGGGACGGGGAGCGGCTCGGAAGACAGTGCAGAACATCTCGCATGCCCCAGGGTTGATATTCCGGGTATGTATTTTATTAGCATTAGTTTAATTTAATCGCAGTAGGTTAGATCCTTCTTGGGATGGTCAGATCTATCCTGAGTCGGCATAGATCTTGGCTAAGGGTCTTGTACCTTAGGGCTAAGTTAAATAGTTTAACTGCATGTTAATTAGATTAACATAGTTTTATTTTCCGCTGCAAATTCTTTTTATGTCTATGTTCCGTCCGACTTAGGACGGGAATAGAGTTTTTATGCCCTAAGGGTCCAACAAAACCCTTCACAAGAGTTATACGGCAAGCGGTCTCGAGCTACCAAGTTTGAAGCCACAAGCAACCTCTGGGGCACAAAGATGGAGGCAGGGCCCGTACAAGATCATGTCATCAAGATGATCGGGTACGTAGAGGACGCCGCCCAGTTGGGTTTTGTCCTCGACAATGAGATGTCCGTGGACATTATCCTTAAGTCTTTAACTCCGGCCTTCAAGCCTTTCATTACTGGTTTCATAATGAACAGTCTTGAAACGGATCTTCCTGGTCTCCTCAATATGCTTAGGCAGTTTGAGGAGATTGAGAAGAAACCGACTGCATTGGTTATTGGCTCTGCTTCTTCAGACCAGCTGAAAGGTAATGGTAAGAAGAGGCAGGTCCCACAACATGCGAAGGCGAAGAAAGGGAAGAAAAAGACCAAAGGGGCCCTGTCAAAATCTGAGTGCTTCCAATTGCCATAAGATTGGCCATTGGTAGAGGAACTGCAAGATTTACCTTGCAGAAAAGAAGAAGGGGCATACTGATGCCTCTACCTCAGATACAACAAATTAAATTCAATGAACATAATTATTTTCAATCACATAATATGAGATACTAAGACATCTGTGTAATGTATACATGTGGCTGAAATAAAGCGAAGATTGGAAGAAGTTCGAAGGACGGTCGGCATCTGTGCAATCGTTGCTGCTGGGGCCATGCGAAGACTTCGAGAGACATGAAGAAGGAGCTGATACTCATTTTTAGTTGAATAAAATGTATCATTCCTTAAAAGATAAAACAATGATTGAGTTTCCAACACTCAAAGTTTATCTGATAAACATATTATGGTTCATCTTTTATGAATCCGTTGTTTGAATGAATGTCTCGGAAATGTGCTTTCTGTTGAAATTGAGATTTGATTGAGATTGGCTTAAATTTTTGTGGTTGTGGCTTTCTGAGTTGGTTGCAAAAATTCTAGAACTATGATGTAGAGCTTCAGAAAATTTTGGTTGTTTTGGAGCTGACTTAATGTTATAGTCAATCGATAGTTAAGTATAAGTTCCAGGAGCGTATACATTGTGTGTAATCACAATTATACGCATATTAAGATTAATACTTAATATACTACTTTTGAATCTTAAAGAGTTAATATTAAATGTAGTTAAGGGAAAGGTACAGTATAGGACGTTTGATTGAGTGAGTCAATGTCAAGATTCCTTAAACCGATCTTGATCTGACTCTTTCGTCAAACCCAACCTGACACTAGTACATTCCATCTAAAGCACATATCAAATGGTTATGTCTTCATATATAAAATCTAAATATGATTTAGGTATATAATTGAAGTACTTAACCAGGTAATTTTTAAAGTCAGTGGGAGCTAGCTCGTATACTTAGTTCCGGTTTCTCGGACTAAGTTAAAAGGATTTCCAACTTATTTGAATCATCTATATAAAACATTAAATCAAAATGGTTTTGATTTAATCAAATATTTAGAGGCTTAGGGTGTCAGCATGTACTTGACATGTTGACACAAGTAAATTGGAATGAGCTGAGACTGACTTATAGAAATGTTAGACCATACATCTAGATTGTATAAGCTAATTGTTAGCAATACAAAGAAAGGAAAAATTGATCCAAATCATTTTTCAAAGGATCAACCCTGTGTGATCAAGAGATGTATTAATTAATAATCTATTAAAATGCATTATAGATACTCGTTAGTAAATCCACCTTAGGGTTGTGAGTAAATGTCAAAGTGACTGATATGCTATAACGGCATGAGATACCGAGATAAATAGCCTAAGTGCAAGTGGGAGATGTAGGAGGATATATGCCCATAAGGTGATTTATCCTAAGTGTACGTCTTGTTCATATAACATATGGTGTCCATTATTCTAAGTATGAAATCGATTATATTATATACTTAGATAATGTCCATAGACTTATAGTTAGGTCCTTACGTATCCAGATAAGATCTCGATTATGAGTATTAAGCGACGAATAGAAACGTAAGTCTTAAACGGTTCATGGTCATAGATGTGTTGAGAACTGGATATCAACACATCGGATAGACCACTGTGTCTTAGTCTTAACGTAGGGTAATAATGATCTCACAGTCATTCGACTTGGTGAAGTCGGAGACGAGACACAGGTGATCATTGGAGAATGAGTTCACTGAATGACCAACTTAGAGTTATTAAATGGTTAACTTTAAATAAACTGTCTATAATAACTCTAGGGTGATGATAGGTAAGCTGGTCCTTAAGACCTGAAGTCATCTGTACGAACCTATGAGTGAACAGTGTAGCTTAGACCTATGATCTAGCTTCGAGACTATGCCTGTTGAAAGATCTTAGGTTGGGTTGCACCCGAAGCTCTCGAGGCGAGTAGATGACTAAGAAGGGATTCGTCACTTTCGTTAAAAGGAAGTTAGTGTCACAAGCTCAGTACGGTCTTTGTGTTAATCCTCGGCCTGGGTACGTTGTAACAAGTACAACATAATTACAACTAAGATCACCGTATACTGACCGATGTTGTCTAAAGGGTTGACAGTAAACCATACCCTAGGCCAACATGGACACAGTCTTGACGAAGGGACTATAGCTAACGGAATTCATCACTGACACAGCCAAAGTAAACCCAACGATGCTTTTGTCAATGGGTCGATCACGTTATGATGATTCTGAAACAGGGACGATAACTACTGCTCGTGGTGACCGTTGTCTAGGGGTTTCGAGCCCCAACATGTAGTACGGTCAGGTTGTAGGGTCTCACACCGAGTAGCGTTTGTGTCTTAGTAATAGGAAGATTAATTCAGAGAGATTCATTTGATGATATTGAATAGTTGATATTCACAAGGCTAGTTGTGAAAATAAATCGTAAATGCAATAGGGAAAATGTTGCATTTGATGCAAACAAAGATTAAACGTGTCGTAAATTGGTTACGACAATATTTATAGGAACAAATACATTGGAAAGGGTTACCTGGATGATGGGATCGTCCCGATCTAAACACAGGTTCAAACCGTGTCCAAATCGGAGCTCAAACGAGCGTAGAAACGCGATAACAGTCCAAGGCAAAGTGGGTTAGACCCACTGGGCTAACAAGCCCATCCCCAAAGGCAAACAGGTGCGGCCTGCTGGCTGTAGCGGGCGAACGCCCGCAGCAGCAGCGGGCACACACCCACTGCCCAGCGGGCGTGCGCCCGCCCTCCTTGTCTTGGGCGGGCGCGCCTACTAAGCCTAGTGGGTGCGCCCGCAACTTAAGTGATTTTAGGGTTTTTTTGAAACCCCAAATGACGGCTACGAAAATTGATTTTTTTGCCCATCTTTGGGCAATTGTTTTAGGGGTCAAAACGAAGTCGAAATTCATCGCCGTTGGTTCCTACGCGTTCACCATTCGAAGCCTTTCGAATTGATAAATTGTTTGGTTCCTAAAGTTTAATGGATAAGGAGAATTAATTCATTGAAGTTTGCATTTATGAAATGCTCACTAAACTTCAATTAAAGCTTAATTAGCTAAATTAATTTCTCCTAGATTTGTTTTAGTCCCACATTGCTCACAACGAAAAATAGGAGTGCCGACTCCCTTTATAAATAGGGGTGCACTCTCTTCATTGAAAAATGCACCAAGTCCTCGATCGAGTAGCTCCGGATATTTGAACTAGCTCGATCTACGACTAAACTATTCTCTCTCTTTCTCTCTTCTTCCTATTCTCCGGACTAGTCCTAGTAAGACTACGAAGGGGGTTTGGATTTGGATCCAGACGTCTAAGAAGCGGGTCTATTCAAGTGAAACTTTCTACCGCTTGTGATCGGCTTAGAGGCTGGAGTCAGCTCGGGCAGATCGGTTCGAGGGTGCGAGGTGGCTTGGGTGGATCGAGTCAAGGCGGGTTGGCTACGAGGAGCATCAGAAGACGGTGCGGTAAATCTTGCCCGCCCCAGGGTCAAGATTCCGGGTATGTGGTTAAGCAATTTTTAGTGTAGATTTAATTTTGTCACTGTAGAATAGATCCCTCTTGGGGTGGTCAGATCCACCCCAAGTTGGCATAGATCGGGCTAGGTTCTGGCTCCCTCAGAGCCTAGCTAAATTGTTTAGCTAGCCTTAGTTTTATTTTTGATTTTCCGCTGCGCTTTTATGCCCCTGTGGTCCGTCCGACTTAGGACGGACACAGATCCGAGCTCTGAGGGTCCGCCAAAAACCCCTACATACTTTACCCTAAGTCTAGCACATATGAGTTAATCTCATATAGTGATGCCGACTTTGCTGGATGCAAATACGATAGGAAGAGTACTAGTGGCACTTGCCATTTTCAAGGATATTCCCTAGTCTCTTGGTTTTCCAAGAAACAAAACTCGGTATCATTGTCCACGACTGAATCAGAATATATTGTCGTGGGTCTTGCATGTGCACAAATTCTTTGGATGAGACACACACACTTAAAGACTATGGTTTCAATTGTGATACTTGTCCTATCATGGTTGATAACCAAAATGCAATTTGTCTTTTCAAGAATCCGGTACATCACTCCCGTACCAAACACATAGATGTGAGACACCACTTTATTATTATCATGTATCTAAGAAGGACATCATCTTAGAGTACATTGAAATCCAAAAACAAATCGCCGACATCTTCACTAAACCTCTTAAAGAAGATTCATTTGTGAGGTTGCATGGAGAATTAGGGATTATGGGTGAATCTGAATTATAGGAGTTCATACTCTCATGTTATATCATGCTTAAACTCATATCTTCATTTTACTTCTCTTGTTTTGATAAACTATATGTTTCTCATATTTTTTAAGAGATGTATTTAAGATTTTGATGATTTCGATTGTTTGGATTAATTTACGTGATTTGTACGTTAATCTATAATATTTTGATATTGATTTCTTGATTAGATTTATGTTAGAGTATATGTCCTAGGGTGAGCTGTCTCAATCCTTTGGATTTAGCCTCACTGTGCATTTTTGGACTAGGACAGACGATTGTCATTCCTTCGATAGTCGCCTGCCCAACTCAGCTTTTCTTACTGCAGACTTGATTTTTCGCACATGCGACTGATGGTTAAATTCTAGTCAACTGTCTCTGCGACAGGCGACTATAAGTTGGTCATCAGGCGCCTGTCCAAATCTTGAGATGTCTCTGTTTTATCAGCTTATTTTTTGATTCTCTGTCAGACAACTGTTGTGTAAGTTACAGGCGACTGTCTCTCCGACAGGCGACTGTGAGTTACTCAACATGCGAATGTCTGTCAACCCAAGATGATCTATATCTTATCAACCAGTCGACTGACGATTGTACATCAGTCGACTGTCAACTTCTGTGGTGGTTCGTTAACTCGATCTGAGCCGTCGATCTATCGATCCAACAGCCCAGATTCTTTTGACCCCAACTTACAATCTCGAGGGCGTCGATTATTTCGGTTATTTCTCTCTCATCCGACTCATCTTCCCTCGTCTTCCTCCTTCGAAATCCAACCATTTTCGTTGATTCGAAGCTCCTCCCACCGATCTCACTTCCCAATCATCCGATTGCTAGTTTGATTCTCTCCTTCCCCATCGATCATCACAGATTAGGTTTCTTTTTCCGTTGTCATTCGTTCGTGCTATATTGTTTATCATCGTTTCTTTTGATTCGTGCAATGGCTTCCAAGACCAAAGGGAAGGCCGTTGCTCTTAGACGACCTAGGAACTCTAAGCCTAGTACTGCCAAAACCAAGAAACCATATAAAGCCTGCACCAAGAATCCAGAACCTCCCTCCGACGTTTCGGCTACTTCTGCCTCTGCTTTCGACTCCACTTCTTCTTCCATCGAAGAAGAAGCCTTCGTTGAGCCTCTCCTGAAGCGTCTGCGTAGACCCATTGGTATTCATATCAATGAGCCTATCACTGAGGCTGAGTCTGCTCGGGTGGCGGCTGACACCCACCCCGAGTCTATTCCTGCTTCAACCCAAGGCCAAAATCCTACCATGCCTCCTCCTACGGATCACTTGATCCCATTTGTCGAGACGATGCTTGTCTGGAAAAATTTCAAGCCATGCTTGGGATCAAGCTCCTTCGTGAGCGATTCATTGTATTTCAGTCCTTTGCTGTTGAGAGACTTTCAGATATTCTCACGTCGACTCATTTGGGTGATCTTTTTCGTTTCTCTCATGTCGACTCCCCTCGGACCTATCCCTTCCTTGTTAAACTATTTTATGCCAATCGCATTCGCAGTAAGTATGTTGACACGGGTGATATTGACACAGTTGTTCAAGAGACCTGTATCAGGCTTGACCCTACTCTCCTTGGAACCATTCTTAGGATTCCCTCCACTGGATCCTTACCTGCTGATATCTCCATCTCAAACGTTGCAGATCTTGATCAGACTGTCCTTCAGGACATGTTCATTTTGATTCCTTCATACCTATCTTCTGGCGTCAGGGCTTACATGTTTTCTGCTAGAGGTTGGACTGTTCACCTAGTGGTGAAGTCCAACATCTTGTCGAAATATGGCTCCTCTGATCAGCCTTCTCAGGAGATCCTCCGCTATATATATGCCATTTTCTCTGGTATGTCTATGTACCGGGCCGGAGTCCTCCTTGATCGGATGGACAAGGTCAAGTTTACTATTGCCACCTCTCACATTCCTTATGGTGGACTCCTCACTTTAGTCTTTCATCATTTGGGGATCGATTCGATCCCATATGAAATTTCGGCCAGCCCTCTCCCCACCTCCGACGACCAGCAAACTTCCGGCCTAACCTCCCCACGACTCCCTCCACCTCCGGCTACCTTTGTAACGGTCACTTTCCGACCGTACGTATTTTTAGTGCGTAGCCGTGTTTCGTGCGTGTTTTGGGTATTTGATTTTTATTACTGTTTTCTGTAGCTCAGACGCGCGACCGAACCTTGTTTTCACGACCCTCTTGGAGGCGCGATCGCCCCGGTATTTTCTTTATGATTTTTGGACGCCGAGAGTTAAAGTTGCAATAATCACGTTATTAGTCTTAACATTTAAAGTATACTAATCTTCTAATTCCAAGCTTACTGAATAAGCTATCGGTTCAAAGGGGACTTTTTGAATTAGATGTTAAAACCAGATTTTTTTAAACCAAAAATAAAATCCCAACTTTTCCCCTTAAAATCCTAACTGACCCTTTTCGCTCTTCCCACGTTTCCCCTCTCACCCGTGTGAAGCTATCTCACCTAACCTACTCTTAAAAAAAACATAACTCCAGGCTATACTCTTCATTGCTAATAAAAAAAGAAAACCTAGGAGACTACAATATTTAAAACCTAAGCTATCTACTCTTCTCCCAGTAGCCGCACAAAAAAAAAGAATCGGCCTCTTCCTCTTTTGCATCCGAAGAGAAACCCACGCCCAGCTTCTCAGCGTGCAGCCCCTCCTTCACGCGTGCGTCCGCTAGTGCACCTCTCCAAACTCCTCCTCACGCGGGGCGTCTCTCTCCATCGTGCGACTCTCTTCTCCGGCTACCTCTGGCCAAAACCCCCCTCCGCGTGGTCATCTCTCCACCGGGCCTGTCAACCCTCCAGGCCGCGTGCAAGCCCCGGCCATTCCAAAGCCTATCCCCGTACGCGATCCTCCAGCCCGCTCCGGAAGCCCTCATGCACGACCTCCCCTGCAACGACTGCTTTTCATGTATCTGGATTTAATATAATATAGTATATGTTTTGGTGGATTTTCTCCTCATGTGTGGTTTTCGTCTCCGTAGATTTCATTTTCGATCGATTCGTCGTATTTTCTCGTGTCTTCCTTAGGATCGTCGATTTCGAAGTTTGTCACTCGTGACGGACTTCATAACGGTCGTATCTAACTATTAGATCAAGCCTAGGAGTCTTAGGAATCGATCCCGGGGCCCCGCGCCCCGTATCGGTACTTTTTGTGCTCATTAGCCGGCGTAAGAAGGGCCACCGACCGACTAGATGACGATCCAGTCGGTCGGCAATCCTTCTTGGACCGACTAGTTAGCTTTCTAAATTTCTCAGGAGTCACTGTTTATCGTTAGTCGGTCTAAGAACGTTGGTTGACCGACTAGGTTGCAAACTAGTCGGTCAGCAATGCTTCTTTAACCGACTAACACATCATCTTAATTTTAGTTGAGTTACTGTTTACTCTTAGTCGGTCTAAGAACGTTCATCGACCGACTAGATGCTAAACTAGTCGGTCAGTATTTGTTCATGGACCGACTAACTCTAAATCCTATTTTCGTTCAGGAGTTACTGTTTGCACTTAGTCGGTCTGCGTTGGTCGACCGACCGACTAGTTGCCAAACTAGTCGGTCAGTGGTTGCTCTTTGACCGACTAACTAGTGTTGAAACCCTAATTTCTGGGCAGCCGCCAGCCCAACCTATTTAAACCCAACCCAAACGATTTCATCTTCTCCAACACGACCCAAAACCCTAAAATCTTCCCCCTTGAGCCCCCATCTTCCTCCAAGCTTCATTTCTTCATTCCAAGCCCTAAATCCATCATCCAAACCATCCATTCACTCTATCTACCTCTCATCTTCCCCAAAATCTCACCCAAATCCATCAAAATCCCCAAATCCCCCAAAAACCTAATTCTCCCCAAACTTCTCCAATCTTTT
The DNA here is from genome assembly GCA_030789695.1 of Scilla litardierei. Classification (NCBI taxonomy): domain Eukaryota; kingdom Viridiplantae; phylum Streptophyta; class Magnoliopsida; order Asparagales; family Asparagaceae; genus Scilla; species Scilla litardierei. Next base: position 245,689,725 of record CM061142.1, on the reverse strand, counting down.
CCAGATCTGATCCTAGGGTTCCCCGGAGTGTTTCTTCCGCCTCCTCTCGGTAAGAAATCGATCTACCGTTGTTTTCATAACTTATTTATAATTTTTATGAAACCCTAATAAATTTCATGTTGTTTGATGATTGTTCCCCCAAAACAGCGATTTCCCCGTAGATTGGCGTCCGTGTGACGAAGTGGTCGTCATCCCCGGTGCTAGGCAAGTGAAACTTGCCACCTAGGGTTTAGGACATGTTTTAGGCCATTTGCTTGTTGTAGGCGTAAAAGAGGCTAGGCGACGAAATGATACTCGCCTAGGCGCAAATTGGGGAACTAGCTTGACAACGAAGCTAGTTCCGACATTTAGCATGTTGCACAATTTCCATGTCATGTTTACTTTCCATTAACGGTACGCAAATTAATTGTCATGTCATTGCATTCTTAAGTGTTTCTGTGATTGCGTAGCTTTGCTACAAATGCTTGTGTTCCTGGCTCGTGTTCCAGAAGCGGGCCATGTGTTGGTTGATAGCCAATGCCCGAATTGCATGTTTCCGGCTAGGTGTACCCCTACGCCAAATGTTTAAGAATGCGAGCTCATGTGCGGGGCAACCCTGGCTCACTTGCTGGGCTCATGTTCAGGGACCCTGGCTCCATTACGTGTGGGTATTGGGGGTAAGAGTTAAGCGACCAATCAACTGGGAGTCTGCCCGATCAGCAACTGCAGTGGTAAGGCGTAAACTCTTGGGTTTGGGGTAGTTGTTAAGCGGCCAATCAGTGAATGTAAAACCATTCAGCTGTAAGGCTTAAACATCTACAAAAAAACGTGAATAGTGAATTGATTGAGATTGATAGTAGCGTGGCTACTCTTGTCTTGTCTTGTCTTGTCTTGTCCCGATGATTGTTCTCTCGTACAAATTGTCTTGCCATGTTTCAATTGTGCACTCATGTTATAACTGCCATGTCATGCATACTAAACTGCTAGGTTGCTAGAGCCTTACTTTCAGTTTCATTGCTCAAGTCTTTTAGACTTGCTGACATGTGTCCCTTTACTCTTTTGGGTGACACATGTTAGATCCTGAGCCCGAGTACCTCGTTGAGGACGAGGTGTTTGCTGACGCCGAGCCCGAGCTTGTGTTTGACGGGGAGTACGTGGACACTGGGGACCAGTCCTAGTGTCTTAGTTGTGTTTTACTTTTGTTAGACAGTTGTTTTGTTATCGGTGCGTAGCACCTATACTTTGTTATGTCGTTGCTTTTGTTGGCCTTGTTCTGGGCCTTTAGACTCTTTCTTTTAGCCTGGTGGCTTTTCTGGATGTTGGACTTATTTTCTTGTTGGACAATGTATGAGATGTGAGATTTTATTTCAGTCTCTCCTTGTGTTATTATTGTTATTCTGTTGTGGTTACAGGGACCTGCTTATATTTTATTGACGCTTATCGGGTTTGAGGCTTCACAGCTCCACTCCCGTGCGGACCTTTTCACGTCTCGCCTCCATTTTAGGGAAGCGGGTCGTGACATCCCCAGTCATCGGTGCCACCTCCGACAACCGTGCAGGCCACCACCTTGGCTCGACCCCCTCTCCCTCCTTAAGATCCGACAACCCCCCTCTTCCCATTGGCAGACTTCGGCCTCTCTTCCCAGGCTGCCGTCGGCCACTCCAGTAGGCCGTGCGGCGTTGCTCCGGCCATCTTCACATGTGCAGCTCCTCCACATCAGGCCTCCCCTACGACAACACCACAGAGTCTTTCCCCCCTTCCTTTGACAGCCGCATCCAACACCTAGTCGCGGCCACCTCATCTCGCGGCTGAACCCCGCTGCCGTGCATAGCCTAGCGCGCATGCATCTCAGCCCACTGTCTACACCATCTCGATAGTGCCGTATGACTTCCACAGATCTCGCGGCCTCCCGATGCTGCGATCCCCTCGCTTCATCCCCAGGACGATCGTCATCCCGATGCCGCGACTCGTTGCCGTAGCCGTTCGTTGCGCTACTCGCAACCAAGGAGACCCCGATGCCGTTACTGTTTCACTGTGCTACCCACAGCTGGAACAATCCCGAGGCGATGATTCTTACTGTGCTACCCGCAGTCGAGGACACCGAACACTGCCACCGTTTTAGATTCGACGTCGAACACGTGCGCGTTCATCGCACTAGGTTGGTCTTTTCACTCGTAGCAACCCAAACCGTACGACATTGAAAACCTAATTAAAATCGACAACTTAAATAACTAAATTTACTTTTTGCTCCTTTAAACTGTTGTAACATCTAGAATCGATGATCGGACAATTTTGACTGTGCACATAGGATAGAATCATCGAATAGGATGACTTTCAAACTTGACTGAAAACTGTTAGGATAGCCACGCCAAACTTAGAAACATACCATAATAGGAATGATGAAAAATGTGTCCTGACACCACCGTTGACCCCTTTCAGATGGACCCTCGCTGACGCATCACTTCGACGGAGCGCTCCGGACAGACGACGCTCTCGCCACCGCAGGCAAGTGTACTCACTTGTAACTTTGGCTGTGTTTAGGCCTTAGACTTTTTAGAACTGTTAAAATGTGAACAAAGAGAACCGGACGTGAAATGATAGCGTCTGGGATACCCCTTGACAGCTTAGACTTGACGACGAAGTCTAAGCTCAACAACAACTTTTGACACCTTAGGGTTATCTTGTGTGTGCGTGTGTGTGAACCCCCTAGAAGAACCATCCTTGTCTTGTCTTGTCTTGTCTTGTTTTGCATAGCCTGCGGGTAATAGGGCACTCACCAGTGAGTGGGTGATCCCTTGTACGGATACACAGCCTGTGGGCAATAGGGCACTCACCAGTGAGTGGGTGATCCCTTGTACTGATACACAGCCTGCGGGCAATGGGGCACTCACCAGTGGGTGAGTGATCCCTTGTACTGATGCACAACCTGCAGGCAATAGGGACCTCACCAGTGAGTGGGTGATCCCTTGTACGGATACACAGCCTGCGGGCAATAGGGCACTCACCAGTGAGTGGGTGATCCCTTGTACGGATACACAGCCTGCGGGCAATAGGGCACTCACCAAGCTAGAGTGAGTGATCCCTTGTACGGACTTGTCTTGTGCACTTGGGTTGGGGTAGGGTTAAGTGTGCGCACGGGGATAGGGTCTGATCCCCCTCGAACCGTAAGGCGTGAACCCTTCAAGTCACACGTGTGTTGTCATGTCCTGTCTTGTCTTGTCTTGTCACGTCTTGTCTGGACCTGTTTAGGTTAGTCCCGTAGTCGGTAGCACACGCTACGACTACTGCTTACTACGCTTTACTTTCCTGCTCCTTTTGATACTCTGTTATAACCTCAGCATGCTAATCAACCAGTAAACTGTTGTTTAATAGTTCGGTACACTTGCAGTAGAGTCTAACCCTTTTTGTAGACTTTACCTGACGTACAGTTCCTCTCTTTTGGGTGCTGTACGTCAGGTGTTGAGCCAGAGTACACGGACGAGTCGGACACAACGGAGTACATGGAGCCAGAGGATGTCGACCCGGAGGACGTACCTGACGAGGACCAGACTTAGACATTTCCCACCGTTGCGGACTTCCAGAGGTTACTACTTTTTAATCTGGGTGGGTAGCACCACTTTACTCTCTGCCTAGGTTTGGTGCTTCGCACTATTAGTTTCCTTTTCTGTAGTTTGTTGCCATGCTTAGGCTTCTCTTTTTAGACTTTTGTACTCGATGGATATTATCTCTCTATATTAATGAATGCCACTTTCTTTCTGTACTGTCTATTGTTCCGAATCTTATGAATGCAAGAACCTGAAAATTTTAAAATGGTACCCCTATAGACGCTTATTGGGTCCGAGCTTCACAGATCCGGCCTAAGCTGGCCTTAGTCACGCTTCGCCTCCGTTGTTTTGGGAAGCGGGGCGTGACAGGTTTTAGTGGTGGCCCATGCTGGTCATGCAAAAAGTTCAGAACAATGAAAGTACTCGCATTCATTTCAATATCCAGTTTGACATGTACAAGTCTAATAACCCCTGGTTAGAATAGTGACCCTAGTGTGACCTTAGTTATGATCGCTCTATCTTAGGCACCATGTTAGTGTCGTCTCACCCGGCCTTGACCTTGTTCGACTCCGGTGCGTCTATGTACATCATATCCCGGAGATTCGTAACAGAACACTCCATTCCCACCCATACACTCCCAAAGTTTTGTGATATCACTACAAGGAACAGAGTGGTGACGGTTAATTTGGGATGTCGCTCGATTCTGTTGGTGACAAGTGGACACGAGATTTAAGCCGACTTCATTGTCCATGATCTGTCGCATTTCGATGTTGTGCTTGGCATCGATTGGTTGGGAGATTTCCATGCTTCGATCGATTGCCACATCAAGAAAGTGGTGTTTAGGATTCCAGGCCATCCGGAGTTCGAGTTTCACAGCAGAGAGCGATCTCTTGGGCCCCTTAGATTCTGAGCCAAGCCGGAGGAGTCGATAGTTGTCACCATGTAGATGGAGACCAGTAGACCAGCAGTCCTCAGAGACTTCGACGACGTCTTCCCGAATGATATTTCAGGTTTGCCACCAGTCAAGGAGTTCAGTATAGATCTGATGCCGGGAGCGCAACCTATTTCGAAGGTGCCATGTCGGATGGCTCCTGCTGAGCTTAAGGAGCTGCGAAAGCAATTGGACGAGTTGCTGCAGAAGGGATTCATGCACTCTAGTGTGTCACCATGGGGTGGACCGGTTCTGCTCGTGAAGAAGAAGGATGTGTCCCGCCAAATGTGCGTGGACTATCGAGGGCTGAATGTTTTGACCGTGAAGAATAAGTATCCGCTGCCGCATATCGACGATATTTTTGATCAGCTTGGAGGTTCGAGAGTTTTCTTGAAATTGGAGTTGAGGAGCGGGTACCATCAGCTGAAGGTGAAAAAGGATGATATTCAGAAGACAGCTTTCCGGACGAAACACGGACATTATGAGTTCGTGGTTATGCCATTCAGCTTGACCAACGCTCCAGCGGTGTTCATGAATTTGATGAATTTAATTTTCTATGACTTTCTGGATAAGTTTGTCGTCATCTTTATTAACGACATCCTTATTTACTCGAAGTCTGAGGAGGAGCACAGCTGTCATCTGAGGACAGTGCTGGAGACGCTGCGATGTCATAAGCTATATGCCAAGTATAGTAAGTGCGAGTTCTGGTTGGACAGAGTCGTGTTCCTGGGACACGTGATGTCTGGAGATGGCATATCTATGGATCCGGAGAAGTTCAGAGCAGTCAGAGATTGGCCGACTCCGCAGTCAGCGTCAGATATCAGGAGTTTCCTTTTTTAGCAGGCTATTCTCGGTAGTTCATCAAGGATTTCTCGAGGATTACAGAGCCGATGACGAAGCTGACGAGGAAGGATGTGGAGTTCCATTGGTCAGATGCTTATGAGGAGGCCTTCAGTATCTTGAAGGCGAGATTGACCACAGCACCAGTTTTGGCAGTACCGGATCGGAGCGGAGAATTCGAAGTATATTGTGATGCATCAGGGAAGGGCCTAGGATGCGTTTTGCATCAGCATGGCCACATGGTCGCGTACGCTTCTCGTCAGTTGAGGACTCATGAAAAGAATTACCCGACGCACGATCTGGAGTTGGCAGCGGTGATATTTGCACTGAAGATCTGGAGGCACTTCTTGCTAAGTGAGAGCGTGAAGATTTTCACCCATCACAAGAGCTTGAAGTACATCTTTACGCAGAAGAGCTCAACATGCGTCAGAAACGATGGTTAGAACTCATGGCTGACTATGAGATAGACTTGCAGTATCACCCAGGGAAGGTGAACGTAGTGCCCGATGCCTTGAGTAGACTTCCTACTGCGATGATGCATACTGCCGACTGGAGGATACAGCAGGAGCTGAGAGAGATGGATTTAGAGGTCGTCCTACCTGGTGTGGTTCTTTCATTCATGAATTTGCAGATTCAGTCCACGATCGTGGATCGGATCAAGGCAGCACAGGCAGGAGATCCGAAGCTGCAGAGGATCAGGAGACAGGTTGAAGCTGGACTACAGACGGAGTTCGTGATTCATGAGGATGGTTCACTGCGGTATGGCAGTAGGCTCTGCGTACCTGCAGGTGATGTTCGGGAGGAGATTTTGAGCGAGGCTCATAGCTCGCCATATTCTATACATCCTGGAGGCACCAAGATGTATAAGGACATCCGTCTGAATTACTGGTGGATAGGCATGAAGAGGAGTGTGGCACGGAGCGTTGCCAAGTGTTTGATATGCCAACAGGTGAAGGCTGAGCACCATCGTATGGCTGGATTGATACAACTGCTTCCTATTCCGGAGTGGAAGTGGCAATATATCACGATGGATTTCGTGACTGGTTTATCTCAGACCCCGAAGCAGAACGGCGCAGTCTGGGTGATCGTTGATCGGTTAACTAAGTCTGTGCATTTCATCCCATTCCGAGTGGGCCAGTCTACAGAAGTCTTGGCAAGGAAATATCTAGAGGTAAAATTTCATTTTTAATCCTCTTTTAAAATTTTCCTCTTTGAGATGGTTGTGACGTAGACTGTGTACGTGCAGGAGATCGTACGCTTACATGGAGTCCCCATGAGCATCGTGTCTGACAGAGACTCGAGGTTCACATCTCAGTTTTGGAGAAGTCTGCAGGAGAATTTGGGTACGAGTCTGAGTTTCAGCATGGCGTACCACCCGCAGACCGATGGCCATTCCAAGAGGACTATTCAGATTCTGGAGGATATGCTGCAAGCTTGTACGCTCGATTTGAAGGGATCGTGGGAGGACCATCTTCACTTGGTGGAGTTTTCATATAACAACAGCTACCAAGCGAGCATTGGCATGGAGCCGTTTGCTGCCTTATATGGGAGAAAATGTCGATCGCCGCTGAGCTGGGATGACATGGGAGATCGGGAGCTGTTGGGTTCAGAGATGATAGTGGTAGCTGTGGATGTCGTGAGGGACATCAGGGAGAAGCTCAGAGTTGCGCAGGATCGTTTCAAGCTTTGGGCTGATGCCAAGAGGAGACCTTTGGAGTTCCAGCCTGGAGATCACGTCTTCCTGAAGATTTCTCCGAACCGCGGAGTCATTCGTTTCGGGAAGATGGGAAAGCTGAGTCCGAGGTATATTGGACCTTTCGATGTGCTGGAGCATGTGGGAGCAGTGGCCTACCGCCTTGCTCTGCCACCTTCTTTGGAGGGGGTTCACGACGTATTCCACGTATCTCAGTTACGTCGGTACGTCAGTGATCCGTCGCACACGGTGGATTTCTCGGAGATTACGGTCCGTCCGGACCTGACATATGACCAGCAGCCCGTGCAGATTTTGGACCGTCGACAGAAGCAGTTGAGGAATAAGGTAGTCGACCTGGTGAGAGCGATGTGGCGTCACGGATCACCTGGAGAGTCCACTTGGGAGCGCGAAGAGGAGATGAGAGGGCGTTTCCCATTTTTGTTTACTGATTTGTGATGTTGTTGATTCCGAGGACGGAATCATTCTTTTAGTGGGGGTAGAATGTAGCGGTCACTTTCTGACTGTACATATTTTTAGTGCGTAGCCGTGTTTCGTGCGTGTTTTGGGTATTTGATTTTTATTACTGTTTTCTGTAGCTCAGACGCGCGACCGAACCCTGTTTTCACGACCCTCTTGGAGGCGCGATCGCCCTGGTATTTTCTTTATAATTTTTGGACGCCGAGAGTTAAAGTTGTAATAATCACGTTATTAGTCTTAACATTTAAAGTATACTAATTCTTCTAATTCCAAGCTTAATGAATAAGCTATCGGTTCAAAGGGGGCTTTTTGAATTAGATGTTAAAAACAGAGTTTTTTAAACCAAAAATAAAATTCCAACTTTTCCCCTTAAAATCCTAACTGACCCTTTCCTCTCTTCCCACGTTTCCCCTCTCACCCGTGTGAAGCTATTTCACCTAACCTACTCTTAAAAAAACACAACTCCAGGCTATACTCTTCATTGCTAATCAAATAAGAGAAAACCTAGGAGACTACAATATTTAAAACCTAAGCTATCTATTCTTCTCCCAGTAGCCGCACAAAAAAAATAATCGGCCTCTTCCTCTTTTGCATCCGCAGAGAAACCCACACACAGCTTCTCAGCATGCAGCCCCTCCTTCACGCGTGCGTCCGCCAGTGCACCTCTCCAAACTCCTCCTCACGCGGGGCTTCTCTCTCCACCGTGCGCCTCTCTTCTCCGGCTACCTCCGGCCAAAACCCCCCTCCGAGTGGTCATCTCTCCACTGGGCCTGTCAACCCTCCAGGCCGCGTGCAAGCCCAGGCCATTCCGAAGCCTCTCCCCGCACGCGATCCTCTAGCCCGCTCCGGAAGCCCTCATGCACGACCTCCCCAGTCATCGGTGCCACCTCCGGCAACCACGCAGGCCACCACCTTGACTCGACCCCCTCTCCCTCCTTAAGATCCGACAACCCCCCTCTTCCCATTGGCAGACTTCGGCCTCTCTTCCCAGGCTGCCGCCACCCACTCCAGCAGGCTGTGCGGCGTTGCTCCGGCCATCTTCGCATGTGCAGCTCCTCCATATCAGGCCTCCCCCACGACAACACCACAGAGTCTTTCCCCCCTTCCTTTGACAACCGCACCCAACACCTAGTCGCGGCCACCTCATCTCACGGCTGAACCCCGCTGCCGTGCGTCACCTAGCGCGCATGCGTCTTAGCCTGCCGTCTACACCATCTCGACAGTGCCGTAAGACTTCCGCAGATCTCACGGCCTCCCGACGCTACGCTCCCCTCGCTTCATCCCCAGGACGATCGTCCTCCCGATGTCGCGACTCGTTGCCGTAGCCGTTTGTTGCGCTACTCGCAACCAAGGCGACCCCGATGCCGTTACTATTTCGCTGTGCTACATGCAGCCGGAACAATCCCGAGGCCACGATTCTTACTGCGCTACCCACAGTCGAGGACACCGAACACTGCCACCGTTTTAGATTCGACGTCGAACACGTGCGCGTTCATCGCACTAGGTTGGTCTTTTCACTCGTAGCAACCCAAACCGTACGACATTGAAAACCTAATTAAAATAGACAACTTAAATAACTAAATTTACTTTTTGCTCCTTTAAACTGTTGTAACATCTAGAATCGATGATCGGACTATTTTGACTGTGCACATAGGATAGAATCATCGAATAGGCTGACTTTCAAACTTGACTGAAAACTGTTAGGATAGCCATGCCAAACTTAGAAACATACCATAACAAGAATGATGAAAAATGTGTTCTGACACCGCCGTTGACCCCTTTCAGACGGATCCTCGCTGACGCATCACTTCGACGGAATGCTCCGGACAGACGACGCTCTCGCCATCGCAGGCAAGTGTACTCACTTGTAACTTTGGCTGTGTTTAGGCCTTAGACTTTTTAGAACTGTTAAAATGTGAACAAAGAGAACCGGACATGAAATGATAGCGTCCGGGATGCCCCTTGACAGCTTAGACTTGACGACGCAGTCTAACCTCAACAAAAACTTTTGACACCTTAGGTGTCACGCCTCGCTTCCCTAAAATAGAGGCGAGACGTGAGAAGGTCCGCACAGACGTGGAGCTGTGAAGCTACATGCCTGATACGTCAAACTGAATATATTCAGGTCCCTGTAAATGCAAACGGAACAAAAATAATAATAATATGGTAAAGGAGACGGATACAAGTTAACCAATCTCAGAATTTGTCCACAATAATATTCAACATCGCAGAAAAGCCACCAGGCTAAAAGAAAGAGTCTAGGCCCAAACATGGCCTACAAAAGCCAACACGAACAAAGTATTGGTGCTACACACCGATAACTAAAGCAGTCTAAACAACAACACAAACAGTCTCTACGACTGATCGCCCGTGTCCTCAAACTCCTCGATGAACGCGGGCTCTGACTCAACGTCAGCGAACACCACGTCCTCAGCAGCAACCTCAGGCTCAGGATCTAACATGTGTCACCCAAAAGAGTAAAGGGCACAGGTCAGCAAGTCTAAAAAACTTGGGCAAGGAAACTGAAGGGAAGGTAAACTAACAACCTAGCGGTTATAGTATGATGCATAGCATGGCAAGTATAGGATGGAAGCAACAATCAAGGTAAGGTGCAAGTAACAAGTAGCAAGTAGCAAGTATGGCATGGATGACAAGTTTTACAAGTATAAACTCGGACAAGTACAAGTCAAGTAAATCACGTCAAGTAAACACGTCGTGCACAGAGATTACGTCTTCTGGCTAGAGTGGCGGATCGGGCCAACTCGTACACTCAGGTGATCTCTTATCCCTACCCCTCCATATGTATCGAGCCAGGGCCTTACCCCCGAACACGTAATGCTCGCTTCTGGATCACGAGCCAGGAAGTGTATTTGGCATAGGGTTGTGCCCGCTAAAAGCAGGTGCCTAGCCGGATCAAGTAGTACAAGTAATGTAGCGTGTGATACGAATGCAACATTCAACATGGATAGCATGGCATGTACAGATAATTCGCGTACCGTTAATGGAATTTAAACATGACAGATAAGATGCATGATAATTAAAAGAAGTCGGATCCAGCTTCGTTGTTAAGCTAGATCCCGAAATTGTGCCTAGGCGAGTATCATTTCGTCGCCTAGTCTCTTTTACGCCTAAAACAATAAATGGCCTAAAGCACGGCCTAAAACCCTAAGTGGCAAGTTTCACTTGCCTGGCACCAAGGATGACGATCAACGAGGGACGTCAAAAAATGTTAAACTACGGAGATGAGATCGCTGCCATGTCAAAACAATATCAGAACAATAACCAATCCAGTTTTATAATCGAATCTACGACGTCTAATATCCATTTTTATTAGGGTTTAACAAAAATCACCATGTGGGTTAAGAGAATATTAAAGGATCGATTTACTAACCGTATCGTAGCGGAAGAACGATGCCGAGCAAGCACGGCAACGGAAGAACGATCCGGAGAACTATGGCTTAGATCTGGAAATGGCGAGAAATTCTGGAGAAATTGGGATTTGGGGGGTTTTGGGGTTGGCCGGCGGCCGGCGGCCTAAGGGAAGGTGGCCGGCGCTAATGAGGGTGTGAGGGGCTCCGGGGATGAAGGAAAGGGCTAGAGGAAGGTTGGAGAAGATCAGAGGTCAAAGGGGAAAGAGAATGGCCAAGAGAAGTGAAAGAAAGAAGAAGAAACGATCGGGGGTTTAAATAGAAAAATTGCGGCGGCTGGGCCAAACCTAGGGTTTCGGGGTCCATTAGTCGGTCACAGAAGAGTTGTTGACCGACTAGTTCGAGAACTAGTCGGTCGGTCGACAACCTATGACCGACTAAGATCAAGCATCGGAAGAAAGAATAAATCTGGGAAATGAATTAGTCGGTCTGTGAAGGCCCGTCGACCGACTAGTTTGCAACCTAGTCGGTCGGTGAGTGTTCATTGACCGACTAACGATAAACAGTAACTTAGGTGAAATTAATCAAAGGAACTAGTCGGTCTGAGAGCAAGTTCTAACCGACTAGTTTCACATCCAGTCAGTCGGTGGTTGTTCTTAGACCGACTAAGAGTAAACAGTAACTCCTGCATAATTGATTTAATGAACTAGTCGGTTCCAGAAGAGTTCCTGACCGACTAAATTGGAATCTAGTCGGTTGGTTCTCCTTCTTGAACCAACTAAAGTGCACGAAAAGTCTCGAATCGAAGCGTGAAGCTCCATGAAGATTCCTACGGCTTCTAGGATCAACCTATCTCTAAGATATGAGCGATATGAAGCTCGTCACGAATGACTTACTCCAAACTCGACGATCTAGGGACGAAAGACTAGAAAAATCACAACGAAACGAACGAAACCACCAAACGACGAAATCGGAAGCTAAGGAGATGGAAAATCACACAAAAGGAGAAAATCCACCACAACATATATATAATATAGATAATCCAAATACATGAAAAACCAGTCGTTACATCCTCCCCAACTTAAGAAAAATTCCGTCCTCGGAATTTCCCAACACTCACGTGTCAGGGAACAAAAGTGGGTAGCGCTCTCTCATCTCATCCTCTCTCTCCCAAGTAGACTCTCCTGGCGAGCCGTGTCGCCACATCACCCTCACAAGATTGACAACCTTGTTTCGGAGTGACTTCTGACGCCTGTCCAAAATCAGCACTGGCTGCTGGTCATACGTCAAATCTGGGTGAACGGTGATCTCCGAGAAATCCACAGCATGAGATGGGTCGCTGATGTACCGACGAAGCTGCGACACATGGAAAACATTGTGAACTCCTTCCAAAGATGGCGGCAAGGCTAAGAGGTAGGCTACCTCGCCAACTCTCTCCAGGATGTCAAACGGTCCAATGTATCGCGGGCTCAACTTCCCCCGTTTCCCAAAGCGAATCACACCACGATTCGGGGAAATCTTCAGAAACATATGGTCTCCTGGCTCAAACTCCAAAGGACGGCGTTTAGCATCCGCCCAATGCTTAAAACGGTCTTGAGCAATCCTCAGCCTCTCCTGAATGTTCCTGACAACATCCACAGCTTCCACAATCATCTCAGGTCCCAACAGCTCCCGATCACCAATGTCATCCCAACTCAATGGCGAACGACATTTCCTCCCATACAGCGTGGCAAAAGGCGCCATGCCAATACTCGCCTGGAAGCCGTTATTGTAAGAGAACTCTACCAGATGTAGATGGTCCTCCCACGAACCCTTGAAATCCAACATGCACGCCCTCAGCATGTCCTCCAAGATCTGAATCGTCCTCTCGGACTGGCAATCTGTCTGCGGATGGTACGCCGTGCTGAAACTCAGACTCGTACCCAAACTCTTCTGCAAACTCTGCCAGAACTGAGATGTGAACCTCGTGTCTCTGTCCGACACGATACTCACGGGGACTCCGTGAGGTCGTACGATCTCCTGCACGATTCACGTTACATCACTATCTATCTAGGAGAAGGAAATAGAACGGAGAGTAAAAGAATTTACCTCCATGTATCTCCTCGCTAGCGCCTCGGTGGACTGTCCTACTCGGAATGGAATAAAGTGCGCGGATTTGGTCAATCGATCTACGATCACCCAAATCACGTCATTCTGCTTCGGACTCCGAGGCAGTCCAGTCACAAAGTCCATAGTGATGTGTTGTCACTTCCACTCTGGAATCGGAAGCGGTTGTCGCAACCCTGTCGTACGCTGATGCTCCGCCTTCACCTGTTGGCAAACCAGACACTTGGCCACACTCCGAGCCACACTCCTCTTCATGCCATGCCACCAAAAGTTCAGACAAAGATCCCTGTACATCTTGGTACCACCAGGATGTACAGAATACAGTGAACTGTGTGTCTCAACCAGTAACTCCTCTCTAATATCCCCAGCTGGTTCACACAACCTAGCTCCATACCTTAGCGAGCCATCCTCATGAATCAAAAATTCAGTCCACAGACCGGCTTCTACCTGCTCCCGAATCTTCACCAGCTTCGGATCTCCAGCCTGGCCAGCCTTGATCCGATCCACGATCGTCGACTGTATCTGCATACACATCAACAGAGAAGCCTCCCCAGGAAGAACAATCTCAATTCCAGACTCGCAAAAATCCTTCTGCAATCTCCACTGCGAAGTCAACATCATCACCGCTGGAAGCCTATTCAGTGCATCCGGAACCACATTCACCTTGCCAGGGTGAAACTGCAAATCGATCTCATAATCCGCCATGAGCTCCAACCATCGACGCTGTCGCATGTTGAGCTCCTTCTGAGTAAAAATATACTTCAAGCTTTTGTGATCGGTGAAGATCTTCACTTTCTCACTCAGCAGGAAGTGCCTCCAAATCTTGAGCGCAAACACGACAGCAGCCAACTCCAAGTCGTGTGTCGAGTAATTCTTCTCATGAGTCTTGAGCTGACGCGAAGCATACTCCACAACATGCTTGTGCTGATGCAACACACAACCGAGGCCCTTGCCCGAAGCATCGCAAAAGATCTCAAATCCTCCACTACGATCAGGCACAACAAGAACAGGGGCAGTCGTCAATCTCTCCCTCAGAACACCAAAGGCATTCTCACAATCACCCGACCAAACAAAAGGTACATCCTTCCGCGTCAATCTGGTCATCGGCTCAGCAATACGGGAAAAGTCCTTAATGAAGTGCCGATAGTAACCTGCAAGCCCAAGGAAACTCCGGATCTCAGATGTTGACTGCGGAACAGGCCACTCTCTGATGGCCTTGATCTTCTCGGGATCCATTGAAATACCATCTCCAGACACCACATGCCCGAGAAAAGAAACTCTGTCCAGCCAAAACTCGCACTTCAAAAACTTAGCATACAAACGATGCTTCCTCAAAAACTCCAACATTGTCCTCAAGTGCGAGGCATGCTCTTCCTCCGACTTTGAATAGATCAGAATGTCGTCAATAAAGATAACGACAAACTTGTCTAAAAAGTCATAGAAAATCAGGTTCATCAGATTCATGAAAACTACGGGAGCGTTGGTTACACCGAAGGGCATAACCATAAACTCGTAGTGTCCATACTTCGTCCTGAATGCTGTCTTCGGAACATCTTCCTTCTTCACCCTCAGCTGATGATAACCACTCCTCAGATCCAACTTCGAAAACACCCTCGATCCTCCAAGCTGATCAAAAATATCATCGATGCGAGACAACGTGTATTTATTCTTGATGGTCATCTCATTCAGCTCCCTGTAGTCCACGCACATGCGACGCGAACCATCCTTCTTCTTCACCAGCAGCACCAGTGCTCCCCACGGAGACACACTAGAATTGATATAACCCTTCTGCAGAAGCTCATCCAGCTGCTTCCGCAATTCCTCCAACTCAGCGGGTGCCATACGATAGGGTGCTTTTGAAATCGGCTGCGCTCCCAGAATAAGATCAATCGAAAATTTGAGAGCTCGATCGGGTGGCAATCCAGACATCTCCTCGGGGAAGACGTCATCGAAGTCCCGCACTACCGCTGGCCTCTCCAGTTCCATCTGCATAGCCACAAACTCCACCGGTCTGGCCCGAAATCTGACAGAGCCAAGTGAACTGCTACCCCGGCTGAACTCAAATACTGGATGTCCGGGAATCTTGAACACCACCTTCTTCCTCCGACAGTCAATCGTAGCATAGAAGCTCGCAAGCCAATCCATCCCAAGGACCGCATCATAGTTGATGATGTCGTGGACAATGAAATCAGCGTAAAGCTCATGTCCACAGACCACCAACGAGCAAGAATCGTAACCATGATCCACCGAGACCACGCCATTCCCTGTAAGGATATTCCAGCTCTTGGAAAGAGGGGACGTCGTCAAGGAATGCTTCTCCACGAAGCACCGCGCCAAAATGCACATCGACGCACCTGAGTCAAAGAGGACTCGTGCAGGAAGTGTGCACACCAGAATCACACCTACAAACAGTCTAACAATCAAGCCCTATTCTAGCAAACAATCATGTACAAGCAAACATCATAATCTAATAAACAAACTAACTATGAAAGGAAAGCTAGATTGAGGATTACCTGCGATAACCTCATCCACAGCCATGCTCTCCACCTCAGACAACAGAAAAGCTTACCGCCTTGGCTAAAAAGCCTGCTGAAAGGCCTGCCTCTGTGGAACAAGAGCTGCTCCACGTCCAGCAGGAACATGCGCTCTCTGCTGCAACGGCTGTGCTGCAACAGTTGCTCTCCAAGGCTGCTTCGACTTCGAGCAGTCCTTCATGGTATGGGTAGGATCTCCACAGACAATACACTGGCCCAGGAATCTCCTACACTGCTCCTTGATATGCCCGGTCTTGCCGCAGAAATGGCAAGTCTTCTGAATAGGCCCTTCTGGCCTCTTGAACTGCACTGGCTGATTAGGCTTGAAACCAGGCCTAACCACCACCCTGGCCTACTCCATAGGCCTCTTCCCAGCCCCAGCAACATGTCCTCTCCTCTGGTTCACAATCAGCTTCTGCCTCCACGCCGCTATCAGAACCTTCTGATAGGACTCCAGATTAGAGGAAGACACAAAACTCTGAAGCTCCAAAGCAAGTCCCTGCAAGAACCTCTGAGCCCTCTCATCAGCATCCTGCACCATCTTCGGTGTGAACCGACTCAGCCTGGTGAACTCCTGGTGGTACTGATCCACCGACAAGCTCCCATGCTTCAAATCAATGAAGCGCTGCAACATATCTCTCCGGGCAGCCTTCGGAAAATATTCCTCATCGAATCTGGACTTGAAGGTAGCCCAAAATATTAGCTCCTCCAATAGCTCCTCCTCAGCATCCCACCAATTCCGGGCATTATCCTTCAGCTGCCTCTTCGCCAAGTCAACCCAGCCAACCTCGTTGACCTTGGACATCTTCAAATTGTCCTCAATATTCTTGACCCACTCGTCAGCGTCTAGAGGACCTTCAGTACCATCAAAATATGCAGGATCCAGCTCTCGAAACTGCTTCGCTCCTAGCTCAGAACGAGGGGCCTCCTGAACTGCCCGAGCAGCTCGAACAACTGGAGCATTCTAGACTTGCAGGAGCACGCCCTGCTGCACCTGCATCATCTGAAGCATCATCCGCATCATCTCCCCATTGGTGGGCTCCCGATCAAGCTCCTCGTTATGAGGGGGCGCACCACCACCACCTCGGGTATTTCGCCTTCCTGCCATCTAATGACACAGAAAACAAAACAATTAGACTCATAGCTTATGACTCGGATGTCGAATTTTTATTTGTGGACAATCAAATATTATTATCGTTATTCCGTTAGTTTGTAGTTACACACGGACCTGCATGGGCCACCAACAAAACCTGTCACGCCCCGCTTCCCTAAAATGGAGGCGAGACGTGAGAAGGTCCGCACAGACGTGGAGATGTGAAGCTACACGCCTGATAAGCATCAAAATGAATATATTCAGGTCCCTGTAAATGCAAACGAGACAAAATAATAATAATATGGTAAAGGAGACGGATATAAGTTAACCAATCTCAGAATTTGTCCACAATAATATTCAACATCGCAGAAAAGCCACCAGGCTAAAAGAAATAGTCTAGGCCCAAACATGGCCAACAAAAGCCAACACGAACAAATTATTGGTGCTACACACCGACAACTAAAGCAGTCTAAACAACAACACAAACAGTCTCTATGACTGATCGCCCGTGTCCTCAAACTCCTCAATGAACGCGGGCTCTGACTCAGCGTCAGCGAACACCACGTCCTCAACAGCAACCTCAGGCTCAGGATCTAACATGTGTCACCCAAAAGAGTAAAGGGCACATGTCAGCAAGTCTAAAGACTTGGGCAATGAAATTGAAGGGAAGGTAAACTAACAACCTAGCAGTTATAGTATGATGCATAGCATGGCAAGTATATGATGGAAGCAACAAGCAAGGAAGGTGCAAGTAACAAGTAGCAAGTAGCAAGTATGGCATGGATGACAAGTTTTACAAGTATAAACACGGACAAGTACAAGTCAAGTAAATCACGTCAAGTAAACACGTCGTGTACAAAGATTACGTCTTCTGGCTAGAGTGGCGGATTGGGCCAACTCGTACAGTCAGGTGATCTCTTATCCCTACCCCTCCACATGTATCGAGCCAGGGCCTTACCCCCGAACACGTAATGCTCGCTTCTGGATCACGAGCCAGGAAGTGTATTTGGCATAGGGTTGTGCCCGCTAAAAGCAGGTGCCTAGCCGGATCAAGTAGTACAAGTAATGTAGCGTGTGCTACGAATGCAACATTCAACATGGATAGCATGGCATGTACAGATAATTCGCGTACCGTTAATGGAATTTAAACATGACAGATAAGATGCATGATAATTAAAAGAAGTCGGATCCAGCTTCGTTGTTAAGCTAGATCCCGAAATTGCGCCTAGGCGAGTATCATTTCGTCGCCTAGTCTCTTTTACGCCTAAAACAAGAAATGGCCTAAAGCACGGCCTAAAACCCTAAGTGGCAAGTTTCACTTGCCTGGCACCAAGGATGACGATCAACGAGGCACGTCAAAAAATGTTAAACTACGGAGATGAGATCGCTGCCATGGCAAAACAATATCAGAACAATAACTAATCCAGTTTTATAATCGTATCTACGACGTCTAATATCCATTTTTATTAGGGTTTAACAAAAATCACCATGTGGGTTAAGAGAATATTAAAGGATCGATTTACTAACCGTATCGTAGCGGAAGAACGATGCCGAGCAAGCACGGCAACGGAAGAACGATCCGGAGAACTATGGCTCAGATCTGGAAATGGCGAGAAATTCTGGAGAAATTGGGATTTGGGGGGTTTTGGGGTTGGCCGGCGGCCTAAGGGAAGGTGGCCGATGCTAATGAGGGTGTGAGGGGCTCCGGGGATGAAGAAAAGGGCTAGAGGAAGGTTGGGGAAGATCAGAGGTCAAAGGAGAAAGAGAATGACCAAGAGAAGTGAAAGAAAGAAGAAGAAACAATCGGGGGTTTAAATAAAAAAATTGTGGCGGCTGGGCCAAACCTAGGGTTTCGGGGTCGATTAGTCGGTCACAGAAGAGTTGTTGACTGACTAGTTCGAGAACTAGTCGGTCGGTCGACCAACTATGACCGACTAAGATCAAGCATCAGAAGAAAGAATAAATCTGGGAAATGAATTAGTCGGTCTGTGAAGGCCCGTCGACCGACTAGTTTGCAACCTAGTCGGTCGGTGAGTGTTCATTGACCGACTAACGATAAACAGTAACTTAGGTGAAATTAATCAAAGGAACTAGTCGGTCTGAGAGCAAGTTCTGACCGACTAGTTTCACATCCAGTCGGTCGGTGGTTGTTCTTAGACCGACTAAGAGTAAACAGTAACTCCTGAATAATTGATTTAATGAACTAGTCGGTTCCAGAAGAGTTCCTGACCGACTAGATTGGAATCTAGTCGATTGGTTCTCCTTCTTGAACCAAATAAAGTGCACGAAAAGTCTTGAATCGAAGCGCGAAGCTCCAGGAAGATTCCTACGGCTTCTAGGATCAACCTATCTCTAAGATATGAGTGATATGAAGCTCGTCACGAATGACTTACTCCAAACTCGACGATCTAGGAACGAAAGACTAGAAAAATCACAACGAAACGAACGAAACCACAAAACGACGAAATCAGAAGCTACGGAGATGGAAAATCACACAAAAGGAGAAAATCCACCACAACATATATATAATATAGACAATCCAAATACATGAAAAACCAGTCGTTACATTAGGGTTATCTTGTGTGTGCGTGCATGTGGACCCCCTAGAAGAACCATCCCTTTCTTGTCATGTCGTGTCTTATTTTGCACAGCCTGCGGGCAATAGGGCACTCACCAGTGAGTGGGTGATCCCTTGTACGGATACATAGCCTACGGGCAATAGGGCACTCACCAGTGAGTGGGTGATCCCATGTACTGATACACAGCCTGCGGGCAATAGGGCACTCACCAGTGGGTGAGTGATCCCTTGTACTGATGCACAGCCTGCGGGCAATAGGGCACTCACCAGTGAGTGGGTGATCCCTTGTATGGATACACAGCCTACGGGCAATAGGACACTCACCAGTGAGTGGGTGATCCCTTGTACGGATACACAGCCTGGGGGCAATAGGGCACTCACCAAGCTAAAGTGAGTGATCCCTTGTACGGACTTGTCTTGTGCACTTGAGTTGGGGTAGGGTTGAGCGTGCACATGGGGAGAGGGTCTGATCCCCCTCGAACCATAAGGCATGAACCCTTCGAGTCACACGTGTCTTGTCATGTCCCGTCTTGTCTTGTCTTGTCACGTCTTGTCTGGACCCGTTTAGGTTAGTCCCGTAGTCGGTAGCACACGCTACGACTACTGCTTGCTATGCTTTACTTTCATGCTGTGTTTACTTCCTTTTAATACTCTGTTATAACCTCAGCATGCTAATCAACCAGTAAACTGTTGTTTAATAGTTCGGTACACTTGCAGT
The DNA here is from genome assembly GCA_030789695.1 of Scilla litardierei. Classification (NCBI taxonomy): domain Eukaryota; kingdom Viridiplantae; phylum Streptophyta; class Magnoliopsida; order Asparagales; family Asparagaceae; genus Scilla; species Scilla litardierei. The sequence goes on along the minus strand of CM061142.1, from coordinate 245,669,863 downwards.
AGAGTCTAACCCTTTTTGTAGACTTTACCTGACGTACAGTTCCTCTTTTTTGGGTGTTGTACGTCAGGTGTTGAGCTAGAGTACGTGGACGAGTCGGACACATCGGAGTACGTGGAGCTAGAGGATGTCGACCCGGAGGACGTACCTGACGAGGACCAGACTTAGACATTTCCCACCGTTGCGGACTTCTAGAGGTTACTACTTTTTAATCTGGGTGGGTAGCACCACTTTACTCTCTGCCTAGGTTTGGTGCTTCGCACTATTAGTTTCCTTTTCTATAGTTTGTTGCCATGCTTAGGCTTCTCTTTTTAGACTTTTGTACTCGCTGGATATTATCTCTCTATATTAATGAATGCCACGTTCTTTCCGTACTTTCTATTGTTCCGAATCTTATGAATGCAAGAACCTGAAAATTTTAAAATGGTACCCCTATAGACGCTTATTGGGTCTGAGCTTCACAGCTCCGGCCTAAGCGGGCCTTAGTCATGATTCGCCTCCGTTGTTTTGGGAAGCGGGGCGTGACAACCTTCCCCTCATCAACCACCCCATCCTCTTTTCTTTAAAATCCGTGCAAACACTAACCCATTGCAAAAACTGCTGTCAGCCACCTCACCTTCAAAAATTCGGCCAGCACCTTCCAGGCTGCCGTCGGCCGTCCCCCTCTAACGGTGAACTCCCCTCGACATCCCTTATCACCTCTTAGCTTCCCTCGCTTCAACTCTTCCTCCTGCTTCCGCAAATAGCGTGCAAACGCCCATATACCCCAGAGAAAACTGTCAACACCCTCCTCTAGTAATTTTCAGCCGGGGCCATTTCTATCGCTGCCGGCCGTCTGCTACCGCTGACCGCCCCCTCAGGTCCTCCTCTGGCCGTCCAAGTCCTTCCTTAGCCGCTAGAACCCCCGGAGCTCCTCCCACGCGCATGCAAACTTCAGATTTACGCGTAACTTCAGATCTACACTACTCGATCCCGCAGACAGATCTGTCCGCCATCTCCTGTGCTTCCCATGTGATGTCCATGCCTTTTCGACATCGTAGGATGCTGTGCTACTTTCCATCCCCTTCATGTCGTTGATCGGAGATCGTACCGCTACCCGGTTGATCGTCGTTCGTCGCCGCTATCCGCCGTACCATTCGCGCTACCGGAGTCCAACCTCTGACGTTGCTACCCAATGTCAGTGTAGCTCTCGCGTCATGTTAAGGTATACCTGAACCGTAGGAACCCATACCCGCATATTATCAAGATAAAAACTGTGTTTTCATTGCTTTGATAACTCACTAATCAAAGATTAATAATATGGGACAGTAGGCTGGGCGTTGATTGAGCACATAGGAAGTTCTGGACCTCTATGATCTGTGATTGCAGCACGTCTCTTTCAGGTAAGTGATACTTGCCAGTAATTGTTTTGGCCATGTTTTTGGCCAATTTGTGTAGTAGCGTAAAAGAGACTAGGCGATGAAATGATAGTCGCCTAGACGCTCTTTATTTTGATCTAGCTTGACAACGAAGCTAGATCCGACACCATTGTTATGCTATCATTTCATGCTGCCTGTCACGTTTACTTTCATTTAACTATACGCACTCTTATCTACATCTTGCCATGTCATGTCATGCATCAAATTGTTCCATCGTGATTGTGTAGCACACGCTACAATAATGGTAACTATTGAGGCTAGGCACCTGCTTTGCGGGCACAACCCTATGCCAAACCAAAAACACTTCCCGGCTCGTGATCTAGAAGCGAGCACAGCGTAGTTGGGAAACCAACGCTCGATACATGTGGATGGGTAGGGTTAAGCGATCTTTTAAGCGTAGAAGTGTGCCCGTATAGCCACTTTAGCCAAAAGGTGTAAACCCTGTGCACATCGTGAATACAAGTTAATCATGAAATCATGAATATTGTTTAGTAGCTCTCGCTGCGACGTGTCATGCATTGCAAGTATCATGTTCATATTTAAACTGCTGCAATCATTAAAAAATCATGCCATGTCATCATTATTTTAGAACTGCTAGACTGCATTTATCGTATAACTGATGTGCTTTACGTTTCCTTGCACAGCGTATCCTTTTCCCCTTTGGAGATTTTACTGACATGTGCCCTTTTCTCTTTCGGTGTCACATGTCAGGTTTTGAGCCTGATTTAGTTGCTGGGGTCGACAGTTTGCTGACGTCCAATTCGAGGACACTAGAGTTCTTTCCTTGATCTCAGCTGGTGACTTCCTTAGTTGTGTTTACTTTCTTAGTAGTTGTTGTTAGGTTGTTCGGTGCGTTGCACCCTTCCCTTGTATTAGTTTCGGCCATGCTTAGGCCTTCTTTTCAGACTCTGTACTTTACTTTATGACTATCTCTGTAATGTTTGGAATAAAATCTGTGGATGTTGTTGGATAAATTTTATTTGTCTATCCCTCGTTATTATTGTTGTTGTTTCGTCGTAATGCAAAGAACCTGATAATGGATTAATTTTCCAGACGCTTATCTGATGTAGCTTCATAGCTCCAAGTCTGAGCGGACCTCTTCACGTCTTCCTTCCATACTTAGTAAGCAGGGCGTGACAGGTTTTAGTGGTGGCCTATGCAGGTCCATTTGCATCTGCGAATTATCAAAACAAAAATAATGATAAAAACATCCATCGAAATATCCGAAACATTCAAATCATAAATCTGAGTCTAATCTGAACGTTTTCTTGTCTTAGATGGCTGGAAGACGTGTTACCCGAGTATCTTGTCTTTGCATAATAGGGGTAATCCATTAGACCTGGACTATAGGAAGATTTAGCTAGATGCTAGTGCTTGCTAGTTAGGCAACCATGATTGTTAGTTTGACATTTTATTAAGAATTGGTATAATCATCTTAGGAACTTCCTTAGTGGTTTCTTACATAGCTCGGACCGTATTAGATTTTTAGAGATTCTTTAGTCGTTCGTTTGGGTTCATCAAATTTCGGGCCCAGCAGAACCTAAATCTTGATTCCCTAAGGACCCTTACCCTGAGATCTCTATTACAGTCTAGTCCATTAGAGAGTCTTAGTGTTATGCTTCTCTTGATCTTTAGTCAGCCCGGTAATTAGCCTGATTTCTAGCATCTTCCTAATCATTACACTTCTGTATTATCGACCGAAGATTTTCATCATAGTTTTCATGAATCATATCCTAGGCGTATTTTGTATCGATCATGCGATCATATTCTTTGCCCTCGTTTCACGTGCTTGCTTCATGACGATTATCGTTAATTTTCGAATCTTCCCCATTGCACATATTGATTCTTCTAAAAGTATCTTCAGCTTTTCCTTTTATTAAATTCCCCTCCTAGTTTAAAATTCTTTGAAAACATTTAGCATGAATTTAGACTTACTACTCTTCCATTGACTTAAATTCATTCTTTGCTTTCAAAACCTTTTGTTCGTCGAATTTTTTTTGATTACTATGTTATAGTTTTTCTAACTTATATCTTTCATACCCATATAAATATCTTATCCCTTTCGTATAATAATTTTTATTCCTAAACCTTACTTCTATTTTCCCCAATTCGATATATAAATTTTCTTTCGTACTTTTTCGCTATTAGAAACTTATTTCAAATAACTCATTGCACATACTTTTAAATACCTTTCTAAGCTTTTCAGTGCGTCAGTTCTATACTCATCGTATTCATACTTCCAAGTTTATATATATATATATATATATATATATATATATATATATATATATATATATATATATATATATATATATATATGGGTAAAATGCGCCTGAGCTCGTGCTCAGATGGGATTCCTGCGCTCGACCCCTCCTGACCGTCCGATCCGATCAGCGATCATGGTAATATCTGACCTTTTTGTGCAATTACCAAAACGCCCTTTAAGCTCTTTTTAACGCGCCTCTGTACTAAATTACCTTTAACCCCTTTTGTACTAAAATACAATCGCCACCAATTCTTTTGCTCACTCCCGCGCAAAACGCAGAAGCTGGAGCAATCGCCACCAATTCTTTTGCTCACTCCCGCGCAAAACGCAGAAGCTGGAGCAATCGCCACTAATTCTTTTGCTCACTCCCGCGCAAAACGCAGAATCTGGAGTAGATCCCCAGGTTTACACAAGGTCTTCGATTTCAACAGCCCACGCCTAAGATCGCCCCCAAATCCAGGCCATCACACTCTCGTTGATTCCCCTGTTACTCTCCTCCATCGAGGTAAGGATCGTCATCCCTAATTTGTTGGACATCTCATATTGCTCAACGCAAACAACGGGATAAATTTTTGAAGGGTTTTGCGCGGGGAGTAATTTCCAACCTTTGGACGATTAGCCTGGAAATTCCTCTCCGCGCACAACGGGCTAAATTTTTGTCCCGTTTTGTGCGGTGAGTAATTTCCAAACTAGCGAAGTGTTGCGATGGAAATTACTATCCGCGCACAACCCTTCAAACATCGCACCCGTTGTGCGCGTTGAGCAATATGAGATGTCCATCAAAACTTGCCGAAGCAGCTCATATAGCACAACAACATGGAGCGAATGGCGTACATAATAGTGCCCATCGCGCAAAACGGTTGATATGTTTGATTTTTTGATGGATTTGATCCGGTCATCAAATATGATGGTAACAATTAGATCAGATTGAAAAAGAATAGATATAATACGCCAGGTTTTAACATGATTAGTAATAGTAGTGTGGTTTCAACTAACATGCTGATGATGATCGACTGATACTTGGATAGACATGTATAGCAGTCATGCTGCGGCAATATTACTGATATTTTTACTTGTTTCTAATGTAGAAAATGAAAATCGAAGAGAGTGAACCCTATGTGCATGATCAGGAGATGCCAAATGAGATTGAAGCTGAAAATGACAGTGCAAACAGCGTATATCAAGAGGATAGGCATAGTGATAGTGAAAAAGGAGCCCACATGTTGGAATGACATTTCAAACAGAAGAAGATGCGTATCAATTTTATAATACGTATGCAGCAATGAAAGGTTTTGCAACCCGAAAGGGATCTACGGGAAAGGGAAAAGATGGCAATACCACGAGGAGGAAGTATACGTGCAACAAAGAAGGGTATAAAAGCTTAAAAGATAAGAGGGAGATAGGGAGGGACGTTAATCGAAGGAAAAACGAGAGAGAAGGCTGTATGGCTCGAATGACAGTTCATAAAATCACCGGAGGAGTATGGCGGATAAATTCCTTTAATGATGATCATAATCATGAGTTGATAAAAAGCCCAGCGAAGATCCAGATGCTACGGTCACATAAAAGATCGCAGATGGACGGAACATGTAGGAATTTAGTTGATCAGATGCGTGGCTGTGGAGTAGGACCTGCAAAGATTGCAAGGATTCTAAATGCCACGAGTAGTAGTAATGTCAATATTACTACGCAACAATGCATTGATCATGGGAGAGTAGAAAGAAATAACAACATTGGGAAGGAATGCATTAGAGTAATAGAACAATTTATTAAAAGTCAAGCTACAGACTCTCAGTTCTATTATGCTATTGAGCATGATGAAGAGAATGTATGCAGGAGTATATTTTGGGCTGATGGAAGGGCGAGGACATCATACAGCCAGTTTGGAGATGTTGTTGTATTTGATGTCACTTATAAGACAAATAGATTCATGTTGCCTTTTGCACCTTTTACAGGTGTCAATCATCATAAACAGTTTATTTTATTTGGATGTGCTCTTCTTGCTGATGAGAAGGAAGAAACCTTTGTTTGGTTATTCGGACAGTGGTTAACATGTATGTGGGATAAAGCACCAGGAGCTATCATCACCGATCAAGACCCGACAATATGCAATGCAATCAAAAGAGTTTTTCCAAATACAAAACACAGGTATTGCATATGGCATATCAGTCTGCACGAAGATGAGCATCTACGTTCATTGCGGTCTTCTTATAACCCTGAATTTGAAGAAGACTATGCAAACTGGTGTAAGAACAGTCAAAATGTTGAAGAAGCTGAGAATTGTTTGTGCATCTTAATGGAGAAGTACCAAACGGAATTTCAGGAGCCATTGACAGAAAAACAAAAAAATGAAATGAAAGCCTGGAAGTGGTTGCATACGATGCATGAGAAAGCACAGCATTGGATTAAGGCGTACCTACTGGATACTTTCTTTGCGGGTATGAATGTTAATACGATAGAGATTGGTGTAAAAATATATGATCAAAATAAACTCAGCACATGGTATTCATTTCTTGTTTTGTGTGTAGGCATGGCGTCCAGCCAAAGGAGTGAAAGCATGAACGCGTATTTTGATGGATACGTAAACTGTATGACTCCATTATACGAGTTCATTGATCAATATGATAAAGCCGTAAAATTTCAGCGAGACAAAGAGGAGAGAGAAGATACTTTTTGTATGCGGAACAAACCAGAATTTAGCGGCATGCATGAGTTAGAGGTTCATGCCGCAAAGGTATATACTAGAAACATATTTTCCATTTTTCAAAATCGTTTCAAAAATACTTTATACTGTCGGCACGAAAGGGTGAGCACGGATGGGGACACGAGCACGTATAGAGTAACTATGCGGATTGATGGAAAGAGCTACGTGCATAATGTTCAATGCAATATATCTAAGGGAATGTTCAGGTGTACGTGTGCAAGGGCGGTGACTGAAGGTTTGCTATGCACGCAAATTTTATATATGATGAAGCAAAAGTATGATATGCAAGCCATCCCTGAGAGATATATTTTACCCAGGTGGACTCTAAATGCAAGACATAGCATCATGAGTCTTGGGGCCTCGTCGACTAGCACAGTACACGGAGTGCGTCTAACTCAAATTACTCCACTTCAAGCCTGGAGACTTCGTTCATCATTCAATAAAGTCGTGGAGGCGGTAACAAGAGATCCCCTTCTGTTTGATGTCGTCTTTGGGTGGGCAAACAGTTTTTTGGACTATCATAATATGACTAATAAAGCGCAAACTGCTTCTGAAGAGCCAAGATCACAGGTGGGGTCCAGTGCACCTATCAAACAAGAAGTGGGAGTAAATGATGTCATTATGCATGATCCTGCAAAAGCTAGAACTAAAGGCCGACCACGAGTGGCGTCAAGGATTCTGTCTGGAATACAAGTCTCACAAGAACAAAGTCAAACAAGAACAAGGACATGCAGTGTTTGTGCAGAAAAGGGTCATGACATGAGAACTTGTCGTATGAGCACAGCTGGTAGAAATAAGGTATATATGAGCACAGCTGGTTACTATTTTATATACTAGTATAAATTATTGTAACATCATTGCTCCATAATCTCTGTAGGAAAAATCTTCGCCCGATGACTTAACAAGGCTGTGATATGAAGGATGACATTTTTGTATCTAAAGGCAACAATTTTGTATCAGCTTGGAAGAAATATACTACATGCATCTGTCACGGACATATCAGTGTAAATAGGTTGTAAGTAAACTGGTTCTCTTTAAAAATGGTCATCGGAAAACGGCAGCCTCCTATATTTTTAGTCCAAAATGCAGCCATCGTGGAGTTGAATTAAGAGGGCTGGGGGTCCAAATTGAACATTAAAACAGTAAGTCTTGGTTATAAGCCTATGAGGATGATGCCTATCATTCGAGACCTATATCCGATGCTGCGGATCTCATATCTTATAATTTCTCTGTTGCTGCAGAACCTGACAAATGTCAAGAAAATTAATGGGATTAAGGAGTAAGAAGCAGAAGCAGTAGAGCTGAAGAGAATGAAGATTCAAGAGAATGAGGCATGTAGCTGTCCGCGATGAGTAATGGTGGGTAATTGTATACAGTTTAGCTCCGCGCGCACAACGTTTACAACTTTTACCAGTTGTGCGCGCTGATCAAAACTTGGTAATTTTACAGGCTTCCTAATAAGCGCACACAACGTTCAATAATGTTACGGATGTGCGCGCTGAGTAATATGGGTAATTGTAAGCAGTTAAGCCCCACGCGCACAACGGTTCATAACTTTGATGGTTATGATCGATGAGTAAATGTTGGTAATCGTAGACAGTTGTGCTCAGCTCGCACAACGTTGAATGCTGTTGCCGTTGGTGCGAGCTGAGTAATTGTGGGTACTTCAAGTTAGCATCACGCAATTTTGTAATGTGATGCAATTGCACCAAATTTAATGACATTGTATTAAGATCTGTATTCCAACATGCTACAACATTTATGCATTCAAATGTACATAACACAACAAAGTAGAAACTACATCTAAACATTTTGCAACATCACAGTTTTTGCCCGACTAAGCAATTAAAGCACTAGACTATACTAGGGATACAGGGATTCCCACCATGAAAAAAATTTAAAGTTTGTTGCCATTTATGAGCTGCTCCAGCAGCTGCATCAGCGTCACTTGCTTCATTGTATCTTGGCCATCCGTCCCCCTGTCTGCGTTGAAGAAGAATCAGTGATGAACAAATAACAAAGCATAATTAAGTAAAAATATTGTACGGGTAGACTTAGAATAAGATAGAACATTTATTATCATCGAGCAGTGATGTCTGCAACGAAGTATCAAGGAGCATATACAAGCAGTGAAGAAACGGGTGTGCATGGAAGGTGATAGCTTCAATGACGACAAACAGAACATATGAAGGAGCAAAGAACATCTTCGAATCAATATATATGTGATGTATTCAATTTCTGCATCACGTCACTAGACGCTAGTATATTGTCCATCTTTGAGTGTTGAGGACGCAGCAGTGATGAAGGAAAAAATAGAATGTCGTAGAGAAAATATCATATAACTAGAATAAGATACAATAAGATAGAATAATATCATCAAGAAGTGTAGTGGTTGACGAGGGCTTGTGGGAAGGGAAGCCATTTATAGACGACTTTGGATGCCATTGGATGAGGATGAGACTACAGTAGAGTTACTGGGAGGCAACACAAGAGACCCCGTGAGTCTACAGCAAATTGCTTGTGATTATACAGAAGAATGCCCGTGAATCTACAGCAGATTGAGTTCCCAATAATGTATGACCGTGGTGGTGCGCGTTGAGCAAACAAAATAGCTCAACGCGCACAACCGGCAAGAATATGGCCGTTTTGCGCGGAGAGCAAATAATTTTGGAAGATGTGCGCGATGAATAAAATCTTATGTACATTCACGATCACTGCTTTGTAGACTCACGGGGTTTCTTCTGTAGACTCATCCTCATCCAAGGGCAGTCTAATTCGTCTATAAAATGGCTTTCCAACGCACTCTTCAATCTCTACACTTCGAGTGATGGTTATCAGTCATGAGGAAGGAGTAATGCTACACTCGACTGTAGGCTCATCCTCATCCAAGGGCAGTCCAATTCATCTATAAATGGCTTCCATGCCCACAAATTATATTCAACCACACAGCTTCGAGTGCTGTGAAAGGCATGAGAAAGAAGTAACCTTGCTCAAATATTACTCTGACCATATCAAGCTAACCCTTCCCAAACAACCTGAGACCATAGCTTAAACAAACCATCACCGGTTTGCTGCAGCAGTGAAGATGGCCACCCAAACGAGGTTGAAGCTTTTCATAGACAAGGGGATGAAGAGAGTGTTGTTCGCGGAAGCGGGCAAAGAGTTTGTCAATTTCCTCTTCAGCCTTTTGGCCATGCCTGTGGGCTCAGTCATCAAGCTCATCACCAAAGAAAAAGTGGCAGTGGTATGAAAAGCATTTATGTAATGAAGCCCATCATTAAATGTGCTGAAAACTGAATCTCTTGAAAGCTGTATCTATGAAAAATGATGTATCTGGTATTTTAGTTCAAAATGCAGCTAGTGTGGCTTTGAATTCCTAGGTCTGCGGGTACAAACTAAAACATAATACCCAAAGTTTTAATTATGAGAGTATGAGGATGATGCCTATCATTCGAGAAATCTATATGCTGCTGTCGATCTCATATCTTATAATTTATCTGTTACAGCAGGTCACGCCAATTGTCAAGAAATCATTCTAGAAATTGTTTCCATTGATCAAAAATAACTCCAAGTACAACGAACAAAAAGGAGAAACAAAAAAGGGTTCGATCCACCTATGATGCAGGAGCTCGAGAAGAGGCGTCCCCAGGCGATTCGTCTTCTCCCGAACCAGTAGGGTGACCAGGGACAACCGGAGGTCGGGGAAGCATTCTTCGGACCCGCGCCTCGAACGCTGCCAAACCATCCCGGAAGGACTTCTCGATGTGAGCAGTAAAAATGGCCGAGAACTCCCGGAATCCCTCACGGATAGACTCCACGATCTTCGGAGCCAGGACATCCCCATAGTCCCTCTGGACCTCAGCTACGATCCGACCATGGGCCACTTCCTGCAGGTCGCCTATATCGGCCCAAAGAGCGCCTTTCGCCTTTCTATGCTCCTCCCGGGCGAGGGACAGTGCATCCTCAGCATACTTGGCCGAACTCTTGGCGACAGCCAGAGCCTCCGTCAAACATCCCACCTCCGAGGTGAGCTCTGCAACTCTCAGTTTGAACTGGTGGGCCTCCTTGGCTGATTGGTCAGCTGCCTCAGCCCTCAGGCGCTCCTGCGCCAAGGCCGCCTCAAGACCATCTACAGCAACCGGGTAAACCTGCAAGACCGCAGGGATGAATGTCGCCATCAACAAAACAGTCGTTGAAGAAAAAAGGGTCCGACATGCTGGATATGCCATACCAGAGAGTCTGCCAGTTTCAACCTGAAGGAGCGGTCACTCGGAAGGACAGCTGGACTACTCTCACTCCTCTTCTTCTTCCTCTCGGGACCTTCAGACCACGAGTGAGAGCTTCTCTTCTTCTCCTCATTCCCGGTTAACACACGGGAACCCTGCTCGACGGCCGCCACGTCCCCCTCTCCGAGGTCGAGACCGGAGGGCGAATCAATCTGATTCGCCACGAAGGGCGAAGGTTCGGCCGTGCCCAAGGGCGGATGGTGAGGAACGTTAGGAACGTCTTCTCTGAAATCCCGACCCACCATCTGAGCAAAAAAGATGAAAATCAGGGTAACGAGCAACGGGTAAAGCAGAATTTAAAAGGAGAAAGGCTTTATACTGAAGGTCCCTTCGAATCCAAGCCGTCAGTAAGGGACACGTGTCAAAGTCTCACAGAGGCGGCACTTCGAATACCACTCCCCATGGGCGGGAGAATTCGTTCGACTGGCCTTCATTTAATACGACCCGGTCCCCGGGTTATCCGATAAGTACGAATCCTTATCATGTATTCCCGAAAAGACGAGTGTTTTTACGTAGAAAGAAATAAAAGAAGAGAGCAGAAAGAACACTGCAGGTAGTTCGCACTTGCAGGGAAGTACAAGTAAAACTCCAACACAGATAAAAAGACTGAGAAAATAACACAATATTCCATTTTAATGATACATTGATACATCTTATACATACACCAACATCTTCATATTCACAACTCACTCGAAAAAAGATGGGCAAAAGTACAAGTCTCTCATCATACATCAAATCGTAACACTAACACCCTTAGATGAGGACTACATGCATAAAATGTATTATTTGACACTTTGAATTGATTGTTTTTGTATCTCAATGATTGAATGCACCTCAGTCTTGCATTACACTCTGCCTGTTGCATGTGTCGATCCATTGTTGTACACCTTGCCTGTTGCACGTGCACGCTTTCACATGTTCATGACATATGACATATGACATACACTCTGTCGATCCATTGTTGTACACCTTGTCTTGCACCTTGCCTGTTACTGCCTTTACTACAGTAGATGTATATGACATACACTCTGCCTGCTGACATGCACCATTTCCAAACTTTATGTAAGGACTAGTTGTGACATGGAATTTCTTAACAATTATGCAACGGTGATACGAATAATAAATTTACCCTTTCACATGTAAACGTGGATGGGAAAAAAAATGGTTGTGTGCTGTGTGCAATTGTGAGTTTTGAGTGGGCGTGTGCGGAGAGCAATTATAGGGTTTGAGTCGTTTTGTGCGATGAGCAATAACCCCATCCCTTTGTGCGATGCGCCGTACACGGGTTCAACATTGGCCCCCGTGATTCGTTCTCGATTATAAACGCGGATCGAGGCCGACTGATAGGTAATTTCCTTTAATAGGGCACAACAGTCGAAGCATCGAATTTGGATTAAGGCCGCCAAAACCTTTCGCCTATCGCAACCGTTGTTTTTGCCAAACTTCCGACACGTTTCGCTCATCTTGTCCGTTCGTTCGCGTAATAAAAGAAATTGGAGGTGAGGCCAATGGCTTTAGCGTTCCGAGGAAATCTGCTCATCTTATTATTTCTTCCAGAAACAAAAATCCATCCTCAAAAATAGGATTTGAAGATAGGATTTGAAGAAAAAATAGGATTTGAAGATGGTGGGTTGGAGTTGCCCATCCTCAAAAATAGCATCTTTTAGAGATATTCCATTTTGAAAGGGGGTTTTTAGAGATTTGTGGTGGAGTTGCTATATAGAATTGGAGCAATCAAAATGAAGCGTATAATAAGTCCTTGATCCTACAGTAATGCAATGGATCTCGGGAATCAACAATTATTTACTCAACGCGCAAACCGCGGAATACCAACGCGAAAATCTCGTAATCCCAATTATTTTAGCATCTGGATCAAAATAGGTTAATTACTCTCCGCGCATAACAATGAAACTCAACGATTTTTCGCCTGGATCAACATTGATGCTAATAGGAAACTTACTCCCGACAATACTACTCTCCACTAAGATTTTTTAATACATTTTATTCGACACGCACCCCGGGCTAAATAATACAGAAGAGAGAAACCATTATAATTGATCACCGCGCAAAACGCATGGAAAACGGGAATTGCTCAATGCGTGCAAAACAGATGGGTCAATGAGGATGTGACTGCTGCAGTACCATATTAACTGTGTGGCTACATCGAAGACCCCGTCAAGCTACAGAAGGGTGCTCGTGAATAAGAAAATACTGCTCCTGAATCTACAGCTGATTGATACCACACATATGATTTTCCCAAGAATTTATGACCGGTGGCAAGTAAGGTGGAAAAATTTATAGCCGTTACATAAGGGCTCAACGTTCAGTACCAAAAATTTGCCCGTTTTGCGCTTTGAGCATATTTGTGAGATGTTATAAGTTTACTCCCACTGCGCGCCACCGCAGTGAATCAATCAAATTCCAAATTTCATCATACTTAGTCTGAATTCCAACCAACCCTACATCCAAACTTTTAGATTTAAGTCTTATTATACTTGTTCAATCTGAAAACATTGTAGATTAAACCGGATACTTATTCACTCTGACTCAGAAACTACATACAAACTTTAAAAATAAATCTGATACCTTTTCAATCTGAAGGCATATTCAATAGAATTCACAAACTGCTTGCAAAATTATAGATTAAATCTCATACATATTCAAATTGATGACATTTTGAAAATTAACCAGCCATTCAAATATATTGCTGTACATACAGACTGATACAGATCCAAACTGATTCATTAGCCTATGCTCTTACAAACTGATACATATGATTAAGCCTGGATGGCGGCCCTTGGTCACATAGGTTGGCGGTGCATGGCTACCGTCCCCTCTGAGGCAACATCAATCCCTCCTTTTGTTTTCGATCTCTTGGTTCGAATCCAAATTGAATAAGAAAATGAAGAACAATCGAGTGGGAATATGGTGAAATTACTGTAACCATTGATCCAGACGTTCTAGACTGCTTCGTTTGATGCGAGCCCTTGCGCCCGCCTATGTTCCAGGTTCAAAAATCCATGTTTTTGAACCTGGAACATTGGCGGGCGCAACGGCTCGCATCCAACGAAGCATTCTAGAACGTCTGGATCAATGGTTACAGTAATTTCGATACTTCCTGGGCCCGAGGACGTTGTTCGTGCTTCAATCTTGAAGGGTATTCCGAAGGAACGGACAAAGTTCGATGATCTTAAGAAGGATGAGATGATCCTCGATCGCTAAAAGCAAAAAAATGAACTGTTAAAAAGCTTGGGGGAGGCGTCCATAACAATCTATAACCATCTAGTTACCTCGGTCGACCATCGTCGTTACGTTTATTATCGTCGTTGCCGACTGTCGGCAACAGTGAAACATGATAGGAGTGTCGTCATTGCACGCGTCGTCGTAACCGGCTGTCAAGTATGTATCATACTTGACACAATGTGCTGGTTATGTCCCCCTGATCAGTACTTCTTGGGCGGTTGACCTGGGTGCCAAGTTTCGGGGACGGTCATATGGAAACCCTTTTTCGGGAATCCCTGATTATAAATGGACGAACAGCTGAATGAATGCTATCGTGCATGCTTGATAGCAATATCTGATATCTATATCAAGCATGCACGAACAGCTGAAGGACTTACTGTTTCAATAGGAAGGTTGTGGGGGCAAATAAAGAAGATGATGATGGAAGAAAGTAGATGAACTTGTGAGAAGATGAGTGCTCCTTGTCCGCCAATTTTATAGGGGAATTGGAGCAATCAAAATGAAGCGTATAATAAGTCCTTGATCCTACAGTAATGCAATGGATCTCGGGAATCAACAATTATTTACTCAACGCGCAAACCGCGGAATACCAACGCGAAAATCTCGTAATCCCAATTATTTTAGCATCTGGATCAAAATTGGTTAATTACTCTCCGCGCATAACAAGGAAACTCAACGATTTTTCGCCTGGATCAACATTGATGCTAATAGGAAAATTACTCCCGACAATACTGCTCTCCACTAAGATTTTTAATACATTTTATTCGACACGCACCCCGGCTAAATAATACAGAAGAGAGAAACTATTATAATTGATTCTCGCGCAAAACGCATGGAAAAGGGGAATTGCTCAATGCGCACAACGCAGATGGGTCAATAAGGATGTGACTGCTGCAGTACCATATTAACTGTGTGGCTACATCGAAGACCCCGTCAAGCTACAGAAGGGTGCTCGTGAATAAGAAAATACTGCTCCTGAATCTACTGCTGATTGATACCAGACAAATGATTTTCCCAAGAATGTATGACCAGTGGCAAGTGAGCTGGCAAAATTAATATTTTGGCCGTTGTGCGCGGTTAGCAAATTTTTAATGGTGTTAAAATTTGCTCAAAGCGCACAACAAGTATCGCCAGATGGTCACTTTGACCCGGTGTGCGCGTTCAGCAAATTTGTGATGGCTAACATAATTTCGCAAAGCGCACAACATGCAGAATTATGACCGTTGTGCGTGTTAAGCTCTATAGTTGCGTCGATGACAAATTTGCTCAACCCCCCCACGGGAATAAATTTGACCGTTTTGCGCTTTGAGCATATTTGTGAGATGCTATAATTTTAATTCCACCTCGCAGTGCTCGCACCAGCGCAGTGAATCAATCACATTCCAAATTTCATCATACTTAACGCGCACAACCAGCAGAATTATGCCCGTTGTGTGCGTTTAGGTAAAGTGTAGATTAAGTCTCGTACATATTCTAGTTGATGTTATTTTGAAAATGATCAGCCATTCAAATATATTGATGTACATACTGATACAGATCCAAACTGATTCATTAGCCTATGCTCTTACAAACTGAAACATGTGATTGTCGGTGTGATCTGCGTGCTTCCCCGTCAACTTCCGCGAGTTCACCGGGCGACCATCTTCGTTCCATTTATTACCGTCGTTGCCGATTTTCTGCCATCATCGGCTGGCTATAAGTGTAGTCATAGCATGCGTCGGTGTAACCTGCAGTCGGGTATGTAGCCGTTTCAAAGACACCGAGGAACTCCGATTCACATGAGGCGTCGAACAACACCAAATGGTTGCATAACAAATAGAATGAGCTTTTTATCTTCGCGATCGGAAAGAACATGAGGGAGTGTTTGTGTGTCATAGACGAGGTATAGTGAAATGATGAAGGATTTAATGGTTTGGATGGAGTTTATAAAGAGGAGATGGATATGGAGTGTATAGTCAAGGAGTGGAAGGCGAAATGCTCACATATGGAAGGCATTCATCGGGCATGCATGTTTATAAATGGACGATAGCCCTTCGTTGCGTTTATTACCACCATTACGTAAGTTTCCAACAGCAACCATTTAGCTTTACGTGAAAAGATAACTGGTTGAATTCCATCGTCCATTTCTACCGTAAGCGTCAGGCATTAGGGCTCGCTGTAGGATAACGGAGTATACTCATCAATTTGAATGGTCAATTTCACACTAAATGGACCGTGAATGCCCTGGAGAAGCGTATGAAATCGGAGGACTACAAGCTGATGCTGTCGCCTCCCGAATATGCTCCAATCCCTAGTCTGCGAAGTGCGAAGAGATTAATGGCCCCCCTGGCCTTTGCGCCCTGGCTGTCTGCACTGGGTCACATAGGTTGGCGGTGCATGGCTACCGGCCCTCTGAGGCACAAGCACTCCCTCCTCTTCTTTTCGATCTCTTGGCTCGCAGCCAAAATTGGAAATCCCCAGGAGGAAAGGGACAATTATGATCTGCTTCATCCACAGTCATATTTGCCCAATTTGGCTGCGAGCCAAGAGATCGAAAAGAACAGAAGGGAGTGCTTGTGCCTCAGAGAGACGGTAGCCATGCACCGCCAACCTAATTGAACCAGAGCAGCCAACCAGGGCGCAAAGGCCCGGGGGGGCCATTCTTCTCTTCGCAGACCAGGGAGAGAAGCATATTCGGGAGGCGACTGCATCAGCCTGTAGGCCTCCGATTTCATACGCTTCTCCAGGGCCTTCACGGCATTCACGGTCCATTTATAGTGAAAAACGACCGATCAAATTGATGAGTATTAAGTCCGTTATCCTACAGTAATGCTAAGGATCTCGGGAATGAACATCTTATTTACTCAACACGTAATCCCACCGAGAAAAACGCGTAATCCTAAGTATTTTAGGCTCAGCTGAAAAAGAGGCAATTTACTCTCCCCACAGGACAAGGATACCGAACCATTTTGCGCCTTGAATTACTCTCCGTCGAACACTCGAAAAATTATTTATTTTCCAGCGCATTAAAAACAATCAAATTGTTTCTGTTATGAGTGCGGTTTAATTGGTTCCACTATAAGCCCTTGTGTGTAATGTGGAGTGTGGAGTCCTCAGATGTGAGACCGTGTGTGTACAGCGGATGGATATTGATTCACACTATGACTTTTAACCACCGCGCACGACGCGCACAACGGATAATTGATATCAGCCCTTCGTTGCGTTTATTACCGTCATAGCTTGGTAACGGCTATATATTACAAATGTATTTTACAAGGCACATGACCAAATTTAATAAGTTTAGAACCGATGGAAATATCTCAATTATACATACTACCTGAGACCAATATTGAATATTTTTCGAGCAAATTTTAAAATATTTACAACATTACAAGAAATACTAAATACTTAAAAATTAAAAAAATTAACATTGAAGAATAATATTATTTATAGTTTTCTTTCATGCAGAAACAATGTATTAGGTTAACAATGTATGCAGAAACAAGTATCGCCAGGTGTTCACTTTGAGCCGGAGTGCGCGTTCTCAAATTTGTTATGGCTAACATAATTGCGCAAAGCGCACAATATGCAGAATTATGCCCGTTTAGCGCGTTAAGCTCTATAGTTGCGTCAATGACAAATTTGCTCAACGCCCCCACGGGAATAAATTTGACCGTTTTGCTCTTTGATCATATTTGTGAGATGCTATAAGTTTACTCCCACTGCGCGCCACCGCAGTGAATCAATCAAATTCCAAATTTCATCATACTTACTCTGAATCCCAACCACGCCTACCTCCAAACTTTTTGATTTAAGTCTTATTATACTTGTTCAATCTGAAAACATTGTAGATTAAACCGGATACTTATTCACTCTGACTCAGAAACTACATACAAACTTTAAAAATAAATCTGATACCTTTTCAATCTGAAGGCATATTCAATCGACTTCATAAACTGCATGCAAAATTATAGATTAAATCTCATACATATTCAAATTGATGACATTTTGAAAATTACCCAGCCATTCAAATATATTGATATACATACTGAATTACTGATACAGATCCAAACTGATTCATTAGCCTATGGCCATATGCTCTTACAAACTGAGGGGTTCTCGTGAATATACAAAAGACTGTTCGTAAATCTACAGCTGATTGATACCAGACATGTGCATTTCTCAAGAATGTTTGACCGGTCGGTGGGACGTGGGCTGGAAAAATTAATAGCCGCTACATAATTGCTCAACGCCCAGAACCAACTAATTTATGGCCGTTGTGTGCGTTGATGATATTTATATTGGTTACTTTAATTGCGCAAAGTGCACAACAAGCACAGCCAGAGCCAGCTGTTCGCTTTGAGCATCTAAGGTATTTTATGGACAATTGTTTAACGCGCATAACCAGCAGAATTTACTCGTTGTGCGCGTTAAGCTGATGTTTCATCGATGACAAATTTTCTCAACACGACCACGGGAATATATTTAATCATACTTATTCTGAATCCCAATCAAGCCTACATGCAAGCTTTTAGATTTAAGTCTTATTATACTTGTTCAATCTGGAAACATTGTAGATTAAACCGGATACTTATTCACTCTGACTCAGAAACTACATGCAAACTTTAAAATTAAATCTGATACTTATGCAAGCTGAAGGCATATTCAATCGAATTCAACTATATTGATGTACATACTGATACAGACACAAACTGATTCATTAGCCTATGCTCAAACTGATACATATGATTGTCTACGTAGATGTTTGCAATGAAGGGATCGCTGTAGGATAACGGACTTATACTCATCAATTTGAATGGTCAATTTCACTATAAATTGACCGTGAACGCCCTCAAAAATTTCGCTTTGTGTTTGACATTACCCTCAAAAATTACTCACACTGCAACATCTGTATATACTGTATATTCACGAGCTCAACAACTGTAGACTCACGGGTTCTTTTCATTACTCACAGTAAATCAACTGTAGTCTCATCCTCATCCATGGGCAGTCCAAATCGTCTATAATAAATGGCGTCTCATTCTAAAATGTTGGTAACTGCTAATTTGATTGCAGCATTCAAAACCTCTCAATAAATACGCAGTTAAAGCCTCGCTTTAATACGCATCATTCAAAGCCTATTTTAATACTCGTTTAATATTTCACCGTTTGAATTCATAACAGCTATTTTTTGAATTCTATTTATATCCCACTGCTTTCCTCAAGAAAATACACAGAAAAACTGCTTCCTCCAAATATTCTTCTGTGCATCATCCCGTTCTCCTGGGTAGCTATACTCTGCAAAATCCAAAGTCTCTGGCCAAGTGTGGACGCGGCCAGGGGCTGCTGTGTTAACCTTTGGGAGCAACCGGCAACTACCACCGAGGTCGCGCCTCAGCGGTTTCAATTACATCTGCCAAGTATTCTTCTTCTCGGATCTTCCTCGTATAGCCACGGTATTCTACATATTTTTCTTACAATATATTTGTTTATCAGTTTAACCGGACAAATTCTAACCATTGCTTCGTTCTGCTTGATGTAGAAATATACCATGGTAAATTGAAGATAAAATTGAAAGTTACTCCTGCTATTTCAATGTGGAGTCGTGGACCATTTCCTTCATGATGTAGATGCCTGTAAAGAGAATGGGATGGCGGTAGAAGATGACTCCAATGAAATCAGTCTAACTTCGCAACCAAAATGCACCTTCAAGAATGTTGTCGCTTTGCATGTAAAACTTCCGATCGGATTCCTGCTGCCCTTCATCGGAATGGCCCTCGACATATTTAGCAGCTTGATGGTTGTGCCTGCCCGCAACGACTCTTAACCTTCACTCCTCACCGCCAACGCCGACGCCCACCATTACCACGCAATGAGAACAGACATTGACACTTCTTGGTTTTAACTGGCCTGTCGGTCGTTTTTTCCTTTCGGTGTCACCTGTAAACCCCGCTTCTTTCACATGCAAAGTTGTTTACTTTGCATGTGAAAGAAGCGGGGTTTACAGGTGACACCGAAAGGAAAAAAAGACCGACAGGCCAGTTAAAACCAAGAAGTGTCAATGTCTGTTCTCATTGCGTGGTAATGGTGGGCGTCGGCGTTGGCGGTGAGGAGTGAAGGTTAAGAGTCGTTGAGGGCAGGCACAACCATCAATCTGATAAATATGTCGAGGGCCATTCCGATGAAGGGCAGCAGGAATCCTATCGGAAGTTTTACATGCAAAGCGACAACATTCTTGAAGGTGCATTTTGGTTGCGAAGTTAGACTGATTTCATTGGAGTCATCTTCTACCGCCATCCCATTCTCTTTACAGGCATCTACATCATGAAGGAAATGGTCCACGACTCCACATTGAAATAGCAGGAGTAACTTTCAATTTTATCTTCCATTTACCATGGTATATTTCTACATCAAGCAGAACAAAGCAATGGTTAGAATTTGTCCGGTTAAACTGAGAAACAAATATATTGTAAGAAAAATATGTAGAATACCGTGGCTATACGAGGAAGATCCGAGAAGAAGAATACTTGGCAGATGTAATTGAAACCACTGAGGCGCGACCTCGGTGGTAGTTGCCGGTTGCTCCCAAAGGTTAACACAGCAGCCCCTGGCCGCGTCCACACTTGGCCAGAGACTTTGGATTTTGCAGAGTATAGCTACCCAGGAGAACGGGATGATGCACCGAAGAATATTTGGAGGAAGCAGTTTTTCCGTGTATTTTCTTGAGGAAAGCAGTGGGATATAAATAGAATTCAAAAAATAGCTGTTATGAATTCAAACGGTGAAATATTAAACGAGTATTAAAATAGGCTTTGAATGATGCGTATTAAAGCGAGGCTTTAACTGCGTATTTATTGAGAGGTTTTGAATGCTGCAATCAAATTAGCAGTTACCAACATTTTAGAATGAGACGCCATTTATTATAGACGATTTAGACTGCCCATGGATGAGGATGAGACTACAGTTGATTTACTGTGAGTAATGGAAAGAACCCGTGAGTCTACAGTTGTTGAGCTCGTGAATATACAGTATATACAGATGTTGCAATGTGAGTAATTTTTGAGGGTAATGTCAAACACAAAGCGAAATTTTTGAGGGCGTTCACGGTCAATTTATAGTGAAATTGACCATTCAAATTGATGAGTATAAGTCCGTTATCCTACAGTGATCCCTTCATTGCAAACATCTACGTAGACAATCATATGTATCAGTTTGTAAGAGCATAGGCTAATGAATCAGTTTGTGTCTGTATCAGTATGTACATCAATATAGTTGAATTCGATTGAATATGCCTTCAGCTTGCATAAGTATCAGATTTAATTTTAAAGTTTGCATGTAGTTTCTGAGTCAGAGTGAATAAGTATCCGGTTTAATCTACAATGTTTCCAGATTGAACAAGTATAATAAGACTTAAATCTAAAAGCTTGCATGTAGGCTTGATTGGGATTCAGAATAAGTATGATTAAATATATTCCCGTGGTCGTGTTGAGAAAATTTGTCATCGATGAAACATCAGCTTAACGCGCACAACGAGTAAATTCTGCTGGTTGTGCGCGTTAAACAATTGTCCATAAAATACCTTAGATGCTCAAAGCGAACAGCTGGCTCTGGCTGTGCTTGTTGTGCACTTTGCGCAATTAAAGTAACCAATATAAATATCATCAACGCGCACAACAGCCATAAATTAGTTGGTTCTGGGCGTTGAGCAATTATGTAGCGGCTATTAATTTTTCCAGCCCACGTCCCACCGACCGGTCAAACATTCTTGAGAAATGCACATGTCTGGTATCAATCAGCTGTAGATTTACGAACAGTCTTTTGTATATTCACGAGAACCCCTCAGTTTGTAAGAGCATAGGGCCATAGGCTAATGAATCAGTTTGGATCTGTATCAGTAATTCAGTATGTATATCAATATATTTGAATGGCTGGGTAATTTTCAAAATGTCATCAATTTGAATATGTATGAGATTTAATCTATAATTTTGCATGCAGTTTATGAAGTCGATTGAATATGCCTTCAGATTGAAAAGGTATCAGATTTATTTTTAAAGTTTGTATGTAGTTTCTGAGTCAGAGTGAATAAGTATCCGGTTTAATCTACAATGTTTTCAGATTGAACAAGTATAATAAGACTTAAATCTAAAAGTTTGGATGTAGGCGTGGTTGGGATTCAGAGTAAGTATGATGAAATTTGGAATTTGATTGATTCACTGCGGTGGCGCGCAGTGGGAGTAAACTTATAGCATCTCACAAATATGATCAAAGAGCAAAACGGTCAAATTTATTCCCGTGGGGGCGTTGAGCAAATTTGTCATTGACGCAACTATAGAGCTTAACGCGCTAAACGGGCATAATTCTGCATGTTGTGCGCTTTGCGCAATTATGTTAGCCATAACAAATTTGAGAACGCGCACTCCGGCTCAAAGTGAACACCTGGCGATACTTGTTTCTGCATACATTGTTAACCTAATACATTGTTTCTGCATGAAAGAAAACTATAAATAATATTATTCTTCAATGTTAATTTTTTTAATTTTTAAGTATTTAGTATTTCTTGTAATGTTGTAAATATTTTAAAATTTGCTCGAAAAATATCCAATATTGGTCTCAGGTAGTATGTATAATTGAGATATTTCCATCGGTTCTAAACTTATTAAATTTGGTCATGTGCCTTGTAAAATACATTTGTAATAAATAGCCATTACCAAGCTATGACGGTAATAAACGCAACGAAGGGCTGATATCAATTATCCGTTGTGCGCGTCGTGCGCGGTGGTTAAAAGTCATAGTGTGAATCAATATCCATCCGCTGTACACACACGGTCTCACATCTGAGGACTCCACAATCCACATTACACACAAGGGCTTATAGTGGAACCAATTAAACCGCACTCACAACAGAAACAATTTGATTGTTTTTGATGCGCTGGAAAATAAATAATTTTTCGAGTGTTCGACGGAGAGTAATTCAAGGCGCAAAACGGTTCGGTATCCTTGTCCTGTGGGGAGAGTAAATTGCCTCTTTTTCAGCTGAGCCTAAAATACTTAGGATTACGCGTTTTTCTCGGTGGGATTACGTGTTGAGTAAATAAGATGTTCATTCCCGAGATCCTTAGCATTATTGTAGGATAACGGACTTAATACTCATCAATTTGATCGGTCGTTTTTCCCTATAAATGGACCGTGAATGCCGTGAAGGCCCTGGAGAAGCGTATGAAATCGGAGGCCTACAGGCTGATGCAGTCGCCTCCCGAATATGCTTCTCTCCCTGGTCTGCGAAGAGAAGAATGGCCCCCCGGGCCTTTGCGCCCTGGTTGGCTGCTCTGGGTCAATTAGGTTGGCGGTGCATGGCTACCGTCTCTCTGAGGCACAAGCACTCCCTTCTGTTCTTTTCGATCTCTTGGCTCGCAGCCAAATTGGGCAAATATGACTGTGGATGAAGCAGATCATAATTGTCCCTTTCCTCCTGGGGATTTCCAATTTTGGCTGCGAGCCAAGAGATCGAAAAGAAGAGGAGGGAGTGCTTGTGCCTCAGAGGGCCGGTAGCCATGCACCGCCAACCTATGTGACCCAGTGCAGACAGCCAGGGCGCAAAGGCCAGGGGGGCCATTAATCTCTTCGCACTTCGCAGACTAGGGATTGGAGCATATTCGGGAGGCGACAGCATCAGCTTGTAGTCCTCCGATTTCATACGCTTCTCCAGGGCATTCACGGTCCATTTAGTGTGAAATTGACCATTCAAATTGATGAGTATACTCCGTTATCCTACAGCGAGCCCTAATGCCTGACGCTTACGGTAGAAATGGACGATGGAATTCAACCAGTTATCTTTTCACGTAAAGCTAAATGGTTGCTGTTGGAAACTTACGTAATGGTGGTAATAAACGCAACGAAGGGCTATCGTCCATTTATAAACATGCATGCCCGATGAATGCCTTCCATATGTGAGCATTTCGCCTTCCACTCCTTGACTATACACTCCATATCCATCTCCTCTTTATAAACTCCATCCAAACCATTAAATCCTTCATCATTTCACTATACCTCGTCTATGACACACAAACACTCCCTCATGTTCTTTCCGATCGCAAAGATAAAAAGCTCATTCTATTTGTTATGCAACCATTTGGTGTTGTTCGACGCCTCATGTGAATCGGAGTTCCTCGGTGTCTTTGAAACGGCTACATACCCGACTGCAGGTTACACCGACGCATGGTATGACTACACTCATAGCCAGCCGATGATGGCAGAAAATCGGCAACGACGGTAATAAACGGAACGAAGATGGTCGCCCGGTGAACTCGCGGAAGTTGACGGGGAAGCACGCAGATCACACCGACAATCACATGTTTCAGTTTGTAAGAGCATAGGCTAATGAATCAGTTTGGATCTGTATCAGTATGTACATCAATATATTTGAATGGCTGATCATTTTCAAAATAACATCAACTAGAATATGTACGAGACTTAATCTACACTTTACCTAAACGCGCACAACGGGCATAATTCTGCTGGTTGTGCGCGTTAAGTATGATGAAATTTGGAATGTGATTGATTCACTGCGCTAGTGCGAGCACTGCGAGGTGGAATTAAAATTATAGCATCTCACAAATATGCTCAAAGCGCAAAACGGTCAAATTTATTCCCGTGGGGGGGTTGAGCAAATTTGTCATCGACGCAACTATAGAGCTTAACGCGCACAACGGTCATAATTCTGCATGTTGTGCGCTTTGCGAAATTATGTTAGCCATAACAAATTTGCTGAACGCGCACACCGGGTCAAAGTGACCATCTGGCGATACTTGTGCGCTTTGAGCAAATTTTTAAACCATTAAAAATTTGCTAACCGCGCACAACGGCCAAAATATTAATTTTGCCAGCTCACTTGCCACTGGTCATACATTCTTGGGAAAATCATTTGTCTGGTATCAATCAGCAGTAGATTCAGGAGCAGTATTTTCTTATTCACGAGCACCCTTCTGTAGCTTGACGGGGTCTTCGATGTAGCCACACAGTTAATATGGTACTGCAGCAGTCACATCCTCATTGACCCATCTGCGTTGTGCGCATTGAGCAATTCCCCTTTTCCATGCGTTTTGCGCGAGAATCAATTATAATAGTTTCTCTCTTCTGTATTATTTAGCCGGGGTGCGTGTCGAATAAAATGTATTAAAAAATCTTAGTGGAGAGCAGTATTGTCGGGAGTAATTTTCCTATTAGCATCAATGTTGATCCAGGCGAAAAATCGTTGAGTTTCCTTGTTATGCGCGGAGAGTAATTAACCAATTTTGATCCAGATGCTAAAATAATTGGGATTACGAGATTTTCGCGTTGGTATTCCGCGGTTTGCGTGTTGAGTAAATAATTGTTGATTCCCGAGATCCATTGCATTACTGTAGGATCAAGGACTTATTATACGCTTCATTTTGATTGCTCCAATTCCCCTATAAAATTGGCGGACAAGGAGCACTCATCTTCTCACAAGTTCATCTACTTTCTTCCATCATCTTCTTCTTTATTTGCCCCCACAACCTTCCTATTGAAACAGTAAGTCCTTCAGCTGTTCGTGCATGCTTGATATAGATATCAGATATTGGTATCAAGCATGCACGATAGCATTCATTCAGCTGTTCGTCCATTTATAATCAGGTATTCTCGAAAAAGGGTTTCCATATGACCGTCCCCGAAACTGGGCACCCAGGTCAACCGCCCAAGAAGTACTGATCAGGGGGACATAACCAGCACATTGTGTCAAGTATGATACATACTTGACAGCCGGTTACGACGACGCGTGCAATGACGACACTCCTATCATGTTTCACTGTTGCCGACAGTCGGCAACGACGATAATAAACGTAACAACGATGGTCGACCGAGGTAACTAGATGGTTATAGATTGTTATGGACGCCTCCCCCAAGCTTTTTAACAGTTCATTTTTTTGCTTTTAGCGATCGAGGATCATCTCATCCTTCTTAAGATCATCGAACTTTGTCCGCTCCTTCGGAATACCCTTCAAGATTGAAGCACGAACAACGTCCTCGGGCCCAGGAAGTATCGAAATTACTGTAACCATTGATCCAGACGTTCTAGAATGCTTCGTTGGATGCGAGCCGTTGCGCCCGCCAATGTTCCAGGTTCAAAAACATGGATTTTTGAACCTGGAACATAGGCGGGCGCAAGGGCTCGCATCAAACGAAGCAGTCTAGAACGTCTGGATCAATGGTTACAGTAATTTCACCATATTCCCACTCGATTGTTCTTCATTTTCTTATTCAATTTGGATTCGAACCAAGAGATCGAAAACAAAAGGAGGGATTGTTGTTGCCTCAGAGGGACGGTAGCCATGCACCGCCAACCTATGTGACCAAGGGCCGCCATCCAGGCTTAATCATATGTATCAGTTTGTAAGAGCATAGGCTAATGAATCAGTTTGGATCTGTATTAGTCTGTATGTACAGCAATATATTTGAATGGCTGGTTAATTTTCAAAATGTCATCAATTTGAATATGTATGAGATTTAATCTATAATTTTGCAAGCAGTTTGTGAATTCTATTGAATATGCCTTCAGATTGAATAGGTATCAGATTTATTTTTAAAGTTTGTATGTAGTTTCTGAGTCAGAGTGAATAAGTATCCGGTTTAATCTACAATGTTTTCCAGATTGAACAAGTATAATAAGACTTAAATCGAAAAGTTTGGATGTAGGGTTGGTTGGAATTCAGACTAAGTATGATGAAATTTGGAATTTGATTGATTCACTGCGGTGGCGCGCAGTGGGTGTAAACTTATAACATCTCACAAATATGCTCAAAGCGCAAAACGGGCAAATTTTTGGTACTGAACGTTGAGCCCTTATGTAACGGCTATAAATTTTTCCACCTTACTTGCCACCGGTCATAAATTCTTGGGAAAATCATATGTGTGGTATCAATCAGCTGTAGATTCAGGAGCAGTATTTTCTTATTCACGAGCACCCTTCTGTAGCTTGACGGGGTCTTCGATGTAGCCACACAGTTAATATGGTACTGCAGCAGTCACATCCTCATTGACCCATCTGTTTTGCACGCATTGAGCAATTCCCGTTTTCCATGCGTTTTGCGCGGTGATCAATTATAATGGTTTCTCTCTTCTGTATTATTTAGCCCGGGGTGCGTGTCGAATAAAATGTATTAAAAAATCTTAGTGGAGAGTAGTATTGTCGGGAGTAAGTTTCCTATTAGCATCAATGTTGATCCAGGCGAAAAATCGTTGAGTTTCATTGTTATGCGCGGAGAGTAATTAACCTATTTTGATCCAGATGCTAAAATAATTGGGATTACGAGATTTTCGCGTTGGTATTCCGCGGTTTGCGCGTTGAGTAAATAATTGTTGATTCCCGAGATCCATTGCATTACTGTAGGATCAAGGACTTATTATACGCTTCATTTTGATTGCTCCAATTCTATATAGCAACTCCACCACAAATCTCTAAAAACCCCCTTTCAAAATGGAATATCTCTAAAAGATGCTATTTTTGAGGATGGGCAACTCCAACCCACCATCTTCAAATCCTATTTTTTCTTCAAATCCTATCTTCAAATCCTATTTTTGAGGATGGATTTTTGTTTCTGGAAGAAATAATAAGATGATCAGATTTCCTCGGAGCGCTAAAGCCATTGGCCTCACCTCCAATTTCTTTTATTACGCGAACGAACGGACAAGATGAGCGAAACGTGTCGGAAGTTTGGCAAAAACAACGGTTGCGATAGGCGAAAGGTTTTGGCGGCCTTAATCCAAATTCGATGCTTCGACTGTCGTGCCCTATTAAAGGAAATTACCTATCAGTCGGCCTCGATCCGCGTTTATAATCGAGAACGAATCACGGGGGCCAATGTTGAACCCGTGTACGGCGCATCGCACAAAGGGATGGGGTTATTGCTCATCGCACAAAACGACTCAAACCCTATAATTGCTCTCCGCACACGCCCACTCAAAACTCACAATTGCACACAGCACACAACCATTTTTTTTCCCATCCACGTTTACATGTGAAAGGGTAAATTTATTATTCGTATCACCGTTGCATAATTGTTAAGAAATTCCATGTCACAACTAGTCCTTACATAAAGTTTGGAAATGGTGCATGTCAGCAGGCAGAGTGTATGTCATATACATCTACTGTAGTAAAGGCAGTAACAGGCAAGGTGCAAGACAAGGTGTACAACAATGGATCGACAGAGTGTATGTCATATGTCATATGTCATGAACATGTGAAAGCGTGCACGTGCAACAGGCAAGGTGTACAACAATGGATCGACACATGCAACAGGCAGAGTGTAATGCAAGACTGAGGTGCATTCAATCATTGAGATACAAAAACAATCAATTCAAAGTGTCAAATAATACATTTTATGCATGTAGTCCTCATCTAAGGGTGTTAGTGTTACGATTTGATGTATGATGAGAGACTTGTACTTTTGCCCATCTTTTTTCGAGTGAGTTGTGAATATGAAGATGTTGGTGTATGTATAAGATGTATCAATGTATCATTAAAATGGAATATTGTGTTATTTTCTCAGTCTTTTTATCTGTGTTGGAGTTTTACTTGTACTTCCCTGCAAGTGCGAACTACCTGCAGTGTTCTTTCTGCTCTCTTCTTTTATTTCTTTCTACGTAAAAACACTCGTCTTTTCGGGAATACATGATAAGGATTCGTACTTATCGGATAACCCGGGGACCGGGTCGCATTGAATGAAGGCCAGTCGAACGAATTCTCCCGCCCATGGGGAGTGGTATTTGAAGTGCCGCCTCTGTGAGACTTTGACACGTGTCCCTTACTGACGGCTTGGATTCGAAGGGACCTTCAGTATAAAGCCTTTCTCCTTTTAAATTCTGCTTTACCCGTTGCTCGTTACCCTGATTTTCATCTTTTTTGCTCAGATGGTGGGTCGGGATTTCAGAGAAGACGTTCCTAACGTTCCTCACCATCCGCCCTTGGGCACGGCCGAACCTTCGCCCTTCGTGGCGAATCAGATTGATTCGCCCTCCGGTCTCGACCTCGGAGAGGGGGACGTGGCGGCCGTCGAGCAGGGTTCCCGTGTGTTAACCGGGAATGAGGAGAAGAATAGACGCTCTCACTCGTGGTCTGAAGGTCCCGAGAGGAAGAAGAAGAGGAGTGAGAGTAGTCCAGCTGTCCTTCCGAGTGACCGCTCCTTCAGGTTGAAACTGGCAGACTCTCTGGTATGGCATATCCAGCATGTCGGACCCTTTTTTCTTCAACGACTGTTTTGTTGATGGCGACATTCATCCCTGCGGTCTTGCAGGTTTACCCGGTTGCTGTAGATGGTCTTGAGGCGGCCTTGGCGCAGGAGCGCCTGAGGGCTGAGGCGGCTGACCAATCAGCCAAGGAGGCCCACTAGTTCAAACTGAGAGTTGCAGAGCTCACCTCGGAGGTGGGATGTTTGACGGAGGCTCTGGCTGTCGCCAAGAGTTCGGCCAAGTATGCTGAGGATGCACTGTCCCTCGCCCGGGAGGAGCATAGAAAGGCGAAAGGCGCTCTTTGGGCCGATATAGGCGACCTGCGGGAAGTGGCCCATGGTCGGATCGTAGCTGAGGTCCAGAGGGACTATGGGGATGTCCTGGCTCCGAAGATCGTGGAGTCTATCCGTGAGGGATTCCGGGAGTTCTCGGCCATTTTTGTTGCTCACATCGAGAAGTCCTTCCGGGATGGTTTGGCAGCGTTCGAGGCGCGGGTCTGAAGAATGCTTCCCCGACCTCCGGTTGTCCCTGGTCACCCTACAGGTTCGGGAGAAGACAAATCGCCTGGGGACGCCTCTTCTCGAGCTCCTGCATCATAGGTGGATCGAACCCTTTTTTGTTTCTCCTTTTTGTTCGTTGTACTTGGAGTTATTTTTGATCAATGGAAACAATTTCTAGAATGATTTCTTGACAATTGGCGTGACCTGCTGTAACAGATAAATTATAAGATATGAGATCGACAGCAGCATATAGATTTCTCGAATGATAGGCATCATCCTCATACTCTCATAATTAAAACTTTGGGTATTAAGTTTTAGTTTGTACCCGCAGACCTAGGAATTCAAAGCCACACTAGCTGCATTTTGAACTAAAATACCAGATACATCATTTTTCATAGATACAGCTTTCAAGAGATTCAGTTTTCAGCACATTTAATGATGGGCTTCATTACATAAATGCTTTTCATACCACTGCCACTTTTTCTTTGGTGATGAGCTTGATGACTGAGCCCACAGGCATGGCCAAAAGGCTGAAGAGGAAATTGACAAACTCTTTGCCCGCTTCCGCGAACAACACTCTCTTCATCCCCTTGTCTATGAAAAGCTTCAACCTCGTTTGGGTGGCCATCTTCACTGCTGCAGCAAACCGGTGATGGTTTGTTTAAGCTATGGTCTCTGGTTGTTTGGGAATGGTTAGCTTGATATGGTCAGAGTAATATTTGAGCAAGGTTACTTCTTTCTCATGCCTTTCACAGCACTCGAAGCTGTGTGGTTGAATATAATTTGTGGGCATGGAAGCCATTTATAGACGAATTGGACTGCCCTTGGATGAGGATGAGCCTACAGTCGAGTGTAGCATTACTCCTTCCTCATGACTGATAACCATCACTCGAAGTGTAGAGATTGAAGAGTGCGTTGGAAAGCCATTTTATAGACGAATTAGACTGCCCTTGGATGAGGATGAGTCTACAAAAGAAACCCCGTGAGTCTACAAAGCAGTGATCGTGAATGTACATAAGATTTTATTCATCGCGCACATCTTCCAAAATTATTTGCTCTCCGTGCAAAACGGCCATATTCTTGCCGGTTGTGCGCGTTGAGCTATTTTGTTTGCTCAACGCGCACCACCACGGTCATACATTATTGGGAACTCAATCTGCTGTAGATTCACGGGCATTCTTCTGTATAATCACAAGCAATTTGCTGTAGACTCACGGGGTCTCTTGTGTTGCCTCCCAGTAACTCTACTGTAGTCTCATCCTCATCCAATGGCATCCAAAGTCGTCTATAAATGGCTTCCCTTCCCACAAGCCCTCGTCAACCACTACACTTCTTGATGATATTATTCTATCTTATTGTATCTTATTCTAGTTATATGATATTTTCTCTACGACATTCTATTTTTTCCTTCATCACTGCTGCGTCCTCAACACTCAAAGATGGACAATATACTAGCGTCTAGTGATGTGATGCAGAAATTGAATACATCACATATATATTGATTCGAAGATGTTCTTTGCTCCTTCATATGTTCTGTTTGTCGTCATTGAAGCTATCACCTTCCATGCACACCCGTTTCTTCACTGCTTGTATATGCTCCTTGATACTTCGTTGCAGACATCACTGCTCGATGATAATAAATGTTCTATCTTATTCTAAGTCTACCCGTACAATATTTTTACTTAATTATGCTTTGTTATTTGTTCATCACTGATTCTTCTTCAACGCAGACAGGGGGACGGATGGCCAAGATACAATGAAGCAAGTGACGCTGATGCAGCTGCTGGAGCAGCTCATAAATGGCAACAAACTTTAAATTTTTTTCATGGTGGGAATCCCTGTATCCCTAGTATAGTCTAGTGCTTTAATTGCTTAGTCTGGCAAAAACTGTGATGTTGCAAAATGTTTAGATGTAGTTTCTACTTTGTTGTGTTATGTACATTTGAATGCATAAATGTTGTAGCATGTTGGAATACAGATCTTAATACAATGTCATTAAATTTGGTGCAATTGCATCACATTACAAAATTGCGTGATGCTAACTTGAAGTACCCACAATTACTCAGATCGCACCAACGGCAACAGCATTCAACGTTGTGCGAGCTGAGCACAACTGTCTACGATTACCAACATTTACTCATCGATCATAACCGTCAAAGTTATGAACCGTTGTGCGCGTGGGGCTTAACTGCTTAAAATTACCCATATTACTCAGCGCGCACATCCGTAACATTATTGAACGTTGTGTGCGCTTATTAGGAAGCCTGTAAAATTACCAAGTTTTGATCAGCGCGCACAACTGGTAAAAGTTGTAAACGTTGTGCGCGCGGAGCTAAACTGTATACAATTACCCACCATTACTCATCGCAGACAGCTACATGCCTCATTCTCTTGAATCTTCATTCTCTTCAGCTCTACTACTTCTGCTTCTTACTCCTTAATCCCATTAATTTTCTTGACATTTGTCAGGTTCTGCAGCAATAGAGAAATTATAAGATATGAGATCCGCAGCATCGGATATAGGTCTCGAATGATAGGCATCATCCTCATAGGCTTATAACCAAGACTTACTGTTTTAATGTTCAATTTGGACCCCCAGCCCTCTTAATTCAACTCCACGATGGCTGCATTTTGGACTAAAAATATAGGAGGCTGCCGTTTTCCGATGACCATTTTTAAAGAGAACCAGTTTACTTACAACCCATTTACACTGATATGTCCGTGACAGATGCATGTAGTATATTTCTTCCAAGCTGATACAAAATTGTTGCCTTTAGGATACAAAAATGTCATCCTTCATATCACAGCCTTGTTAAGTCATCGGGCGAAGATTTTTCCTACAGAGATTATGGAGCAATGATGTTACAATAATTTATACTAGTATATAAAATAGTAACCAGCTGTGCTCATATATACCTTATTTCTACCAGCTGTGCTCATACGACAAGTTCTCATGTCATGACCCTTTTCTGCACAAACACTGCATGTCCTTGTTCTTGTTTGACTTTGTTCTTGTGAGACTTGTATTCCAGACGGAATCCTTGACGCCACTCGTGGTCGGCCTTTAGTTCTAGCTTTTGCAGGATCATGCATAATGACATCATTTACTCCCACTTCTTGTTTGATAGGTGCACTGGACCCCACCTGTGATCTTGGCTCTTCAGAAGCAGTTTGCGCTTTATTAGTCATATTATGCTGGTCCAAAAAATTGTTTGCCCACCCAAAGACGACATCAAACAGAAGGGGATCTCTTGTTACCGCCTCCACGACTTTATCGAATGATGAACGAAGTCTCCAGGCTTGAAGTGGAGTAATTTGAGTTAGACGCACTCCGTGTACTGTGCTAGTCGACGAGGCCCCAAGACTCATGATGCTATGTCTTGCATTTAGAGTCCACCTGGGTAAAATATATCTCTCAGGGATGGCTTGCATATCATACTTTTGCTTCATCATATATAAAATTTGCGTGCATAGCAAACCTTCAGTCACCGCCCTTGCACACGTACACCTGAACATTCCCTTAGATATATTGCATTGAACATTATGCACGTAGCTATTTCCATCAATCCGCATAGTTACTCTATACGTGCTCGTGTCCCCATCCGTGCTCACCCTTTCGTGCCGACAGTATAAAGTATTTTTGAAACGATTTTGAAAAATGGAAAATATGTTTCTAGTATATACCTTTGCGGCATGAACCTCTAACTCATGCATGCCGCTAAATTCTGGTTTGTTCCGCATACAAAAAGTATCTTCTCTCTCCTCTTTGTCTCGCTGAAATTTTACGGCTTTATCATATTGATCAATGAACTCGTATAATGGAGTCATACAGTTTACGTATCCATCAAAATACGCGTTCATGCTTTCACTCCTTTGGCTGGACACCATGCCTACACACAAAACAAGAAATGAATACCATGTGCTGAGTTTATTTTGATCATATATTTTTACACCAATCTCTATCGTATTAACATTCATACCCGCAAAGAAAGTATCCAGTAGGTACGCCTTAATCCAATGCTATGCTTTCTCATGCATCGTATGCAACCACTTCCAGGCTTTCATTTCATTTTTTTGTTTTTCTGTCAATGGCTCCTGAAATTCCGTTTGGTACTTCTCCATTAAGATGCACCAACAATTCTCAGCTTCTTCAACATTTTGACTGTTCTTACACCAGTTTGCATAGTCTTCTTCAAATTCAGGGTTATAAGAAGACCGCAATGAACGTAGATGCTCATCTTCGTGCAGACTGATATGCCATATGCAATACCTGTGTTTTGTATTTGGAAAAACTCTTTTGATTGCATTGCATATTGCCGGGTCTTGATCGGTGATGATAGCTCCTGGTGCTTTATCCCACATACATGTTAACCACTGTCCGAATAACCAAACAAAGGTTTCTTCCTTCTCATCAGCAAGAAGAGCACATCCAAATAAAATAGACTGT
Source organism: Scilla litardierei (assembly GCA_030789695.1). Lineage (NCBI taxonomy): Eukaryota > Viridiplantae > Streptophyta > Magnoliopsida > Asparagales > Asparagaceae > Scilla > Scilla litardierei. The sequence continues at coordinate 245,635,780 of CM061142.1, read as the reverse complement.
TTATGATGATTGACACCTGTAAAAGGTGCAAAAGGCAACATGAATCTATTTGTCTTATAAGTGACATCAAATACAACAACATCTCCAAACTGGCTGTATGATGTCCTCGCCCTTCCATCAGCCCAAAATATACTCCTGCATACATTCTCTTCATCATGCTCAATAGCATAATAGAACTGAGAGTCTGTAGCTTGCCTTTTAATAAATTGTTCTATTACTTTAATGCATTCCTTCCCAATGTTGTTCTTTCTTTCTACTCTCCCATGATCAATGCATTGTTGCGTAGTAATATTGACATTACTACTACTCGTGGCATTTAGAATCCTTGTAATCTTTGCAGGTCCTACTCCACAGCCACGCATCTGATCAACTAAATTCCTACATGTTCCGTCCATCTGCGATCTTTTATGTGACCGTAGCATCTGGATCTTCGCTGGGCTTTTTATCAACTCATGATTATGATCATCATTAAAGGAATTTATCCGCCATACTCCTCCGGTGATTTTATGAACTGTCATTCGAGCCATACAGCCTTCTCTCTCGTTTTTCCTTCAATTAACGTCCCTCCCTATCTCCCTCTTATCTTTTAAGCTTTTATACCCTTCTTTATTGCACGTATACTTCCTCCTCGTGGTATTGCCATCTTTTCCCTTTCCCGTAGATCCCTTTCGGGTTGCAAAACCTTTCATTGCTGCATATGTATTATAAAATTGATACGCATCTTCTTCTATTTGAAATGTCATTCCAACATGTGGGCTGCCTTTTTCACTATCATTATGCCTATCCTCTTGATATACGCTGTTTGCACTGTCATTTTCAGCTTCAATCTCATTTGGCATCTCCTGATCATGCACATAGGGTTCACTCTCTTCGATTTTCATTTTCTACATTAGAAACAAGTAAAAATATCAGTAATATTGCCGCAGCATGACTGCTATACATGTCTATCCAAGTATCAGTCGATCATCATCAGCATGTTAGTTGAAACCACACTACTATTACTAATCATGTTAAAACCTGGCGTATTATATCTATTCTTTTTCAATCTGATCTAATTGTTACCATCATATTTGATGACCGGATCAAATCCATCAAAAAATCAAACATATCAACCGTTTTGCGCGATGGGCACTATTATATACGCCATTCGATCCATGTTGTTGTGCTATATGAGCTACTTCGGCAAGTTTTGATGGACATCTCATATTGCTCAACGCGCACAACGGGTGCGATGTTTGAAGGGTTGTGCGCGGATAGTAATTTCCATCGCAACACTTCGCTAGTTTGGAAATTACTCACCGCACAAAACGGGACAAAAATTTAGCCCGTTGTGCGCGGAGAGGAATTTCCAGGCTAATCGTCCAAAGGTTGGAAATTACTCCCCGCGCAAAACCCTTCAAAAATTTATCCCGTTGTTTGCGTTGAGCAATATGAGATGTCCAACAAATTAGGGATGACGATCCTTACCTCGATGGAGGAGAGTAACAGGGGAATCAACGAGAGTGTGATGGCCTGGATTTGGGGGCGATCTTAGGCGTGGGCTGTTGAAATCGAAGACCTTGTGTAAACCTGGGGATCTACTCCAGATTCTGCGTTTTGCGCGGGAGTGAGCAAAAGAATTGGTGGCGATTGCTCCAGCTTCTGCGTTTTGCGCGGGAGTGAGCAAAAGAATTGGTGGCGATTGCTCCAGCTTCTGCGTTTTGCGCGGGAGTGAGCAAAAGAATTGGTGGCGATTGTATTTTAGTACAAAAGGGGTTAAAGGTAATTTAGTACAGAGGCGCGTTAAAAAGAGCTTAAAGGGCGTTTTGGTAATTGCACAAAAAGGTCAGATATTACCATGATCGCTGATCGGATCAGACGGTCAGGAGGGGTCGAGCGCAGGAATCCCATCTGAGCACGAGCTCAGGCGCATTTTACCCATATATATATATATATATATATATATATATATATATATATATATATATATATATATATATATATATATATATATATATATATATACTAGTCATAACCCGTGCCCGCAGGCACGGTTCATTTAACATTTCTCCTGCGAAATCTTTGTTCCCCGAAAAATTATTTACACAGCCAAAATTTAACAGAACAATAAATTAGCCTAAAAATATTTAGCGGCACGGGCACCTTCGCCGCGGGCGTCTTCGGCGTGGAACAACAAATTTGGTGTTGAACAACATATTTCGCGCACGCGCCTTAGGCACAGAACAATAAATCTTTGTAAAAAAATTTAGCGCGGGCGCCTTCGGTGTAAAACAACAAATTTAACGGGCGCCTTCATTGCAAATAAACAAATTTAGTGGGCGCCTTCGGCGTAGGCACCGAACTTATTTCCCACGCGAAATCTTTTTTCCCCGAAAATTATTTCCACAGCCAAAATTTAACATAACAATAAATTAGCGTAAAAATATTTAGCGCCACGGGCACCTTCGGCGCGGAACAATAAATTTGGCACAGGCGCCTTCGACGCGGAACAATAAATTCGACGTCGAACAACAAATTTGGTGCGGGACAACAAATTAACGTAAAAAAATTTAGCCTGGCTCCTTCTGTTATTTTCCCCCCGAAATCTTTGTTCCCCGAAAATTATTTTCACAACCAAAATTTAACATAACAATAAATTAGCGTAAAAATATTTAGCAGCACGGGCACCTTCGGCGCGGAACAACAAATTCGGCGCAGGCGCCTTTGGCGCAGAACAACAAATTCAACGTCGAACAACAAATTTGGTGTTCGCGCCTTCGGCGCGGGACAACAAATTAGCGTAAAAAAATTTAGCGGGGCGCCAAATTAGCGTTAAAAAATTTAGCCGGGCGCCTGAACAACAAATAGCAGTGTTTTTACCCTAATTTGTTGTTCCGCTAAATTGTTTTACACTAAATTTTTTATTTTGTTTAATTTAATGGTTCATGATTCTCCACAATATTTCCCAAGGCACTTTTAATTTCAAAGTTTAAGTTTCCAATGCACTTCCCCCCCCAAATTTAATCTCCACAATCTTTCCCAATGCACTTTTCCTTCCAAATTTAATTTTCACTCTTTTCCAAGGCACTTCTAATTTCAAAGTTTATGTTCCCAAAGCACTTTCCCTCAAAAAATTTTCACAAAATCCAATCTCAACCATTGATTTACCAAGATCAAATCACAGCCACTCTTTATCTTGTCCTAGTCAGCCCTAGGATTCAAAAATCGCTGCCAAATGTATAATAGATTAGTGGGCGCCTTCGGCGCAGGCACCGAACTTATTTCTCACGCGAAATCTTTTTTCCCCGAAAATTATTTCCACAGCCAAAATTTAACATAACAATAAATTAGCATAAAAATATTTAGCGCCACGGGCACATTCGGCGCCGAACAACAAATTCGGCGCAGGCGCCTTCGACGCGGAACAATAAATTCGACGTCGAACAACAAATTTGGTGCGGGACAACAAATTAGCGTAAAAAAATTTAGCCTGGCTCCTTCTGTTATTTTCCCCCCGAAATCTTTGTTCCCCGAAAATTATTTTCACAACCAAAATTTAACATAACAATAAATTAGCGTAAAAATATTTAGCAGCACGGGCACCTTCGGCGCAGAACAACAAATTCGGCGCAGGCGCCTTTGGCGCAGAACAACAAATTCGACGTCAAACAACAAATTTGGCGTTCGCGCCTTCGGCGCGGGACAACAAATTAGCGTAAAAAAATTTAGCGGGGCGCCAAATTAGCGTTAAAAAATTTAGCCGGGCGCCTGAACAACAAATAGCAGTGTTTTTACCCTAATTTGTTGTTCCGCTAAATTGTTTTACACTAAATTTTTTATTTTGTTTAATTTAATGGTTCATGATTCTCCACAATCTTTCCCAAGGCACTTTTAATTTCAAAGTTTAAGTTTCCAATGCACTTTCCCCACCCCAAATTTAATCTCCACAATCTTTCCCAATGCACTTTTCCTCCCAAATTTAATTTCCACTCTTTTCCAAGGCACTTCTAATTTCCAAGTTTATGTTCCCAAAGCACTTTCCCCCAAAAAAATTTCACAAAATCCAATCTCCACCATTGATTTACCAAGATCAAATCTCAGCCACTCTTTATCTTGTCCTAGTCAGCCCTATGATTCAAAAATCGCTGTCAAATGTATAATAGATATATATTGACGAGTAAAGTAGCATCTTTATTAATAAACAGGGACTAAGCAAAACATGCACAATGAGAGATGGGTTGGGTAATAGAGAGAGGGGGGATAGGACACAAGCGCCATCACCCCCTACAAACTAATCCCCCTTCCCTGATCTACTCATGTGTAATAGTGTACAAGTATCTAGAAAGCAAAGAAAACTATACAAGTATCAATGAGCCGTGAATCCCCAGTTTTCAAAAGGGACTGCCTCCTCTAACTGATCCCACTCAAAATCACGTAAAGCAATACAAACATCGGCGGCTATAGCGTCAAATAGTCTGTCCTTTACCATACCATTCCCATCAAATACTCTGTTGTTACATTCCTTCCATATATGCCACACCATAGATGCCAAAGCTGTTTTAGCTAATATGCCCACACAGTCCTTCTTCTTATAAATAGAAAGCAAGAGATCTCCTACCCCTGTTAGTGAAGAAGGGGAGGGAGGTTGATATTCAACTTTAAAAGGCTCATGCTAAGGATGTAACGGATATAAGGACATTCAAAAAACAGATGATTTATACTCTCAATGTCTCCATATTCACATAAGACACAATCTTGGCACGCAGTAATCCCCCACTTGTGAATTAAAAAAAAGAGACCTATCTGCAATTGCCAAACAATTCCTCCAACACTATACATATTATTTTTCGTCGAATCCATATTTCGTATTTTAACTTACATGCTATTCTTCTACACCTTATAAGGATATTATTATATCTCTCATTCTCTACCTAAATATTCAATTATATCTCTGTTTCACCCGACCAGTTATCTCCTTATCCTCGCCTTATCTGAACTCGTTCTTTCCGATCTTGTTTCGTTATGCTTTTGGTTTCGGTTTCCTTCCTATTGTTTAGACATTAGTGCTTGTCGTTGCCTGTGTCAACTCTAGTTTAGTAGTGGGCCCACTGTTTTTTGTAGTCGTGGTGCATGGGTAGAGTGTGTGGACCCGTAAGAGCGTGCTACCCATAGGATAGTAATGATTGTCTCTTGTGTTATGTATGTATACCCAGTGTTATTCGTGATATATGTATGAAGTTGTATGAATAATGGTATTTGTATATGTGTGGATAGCTATACCACTTTAGGGATGCCGGCGTATATTAGATTTAGTGTTGGAATATCTACTAGTGGAGTATGTGGTTTGATATTTGTAAATGCTTGAAATAATATACTAGTAAGTCATGTGCTTGTTAGGTGAAATGATAATAGGTGTATTTATAGTTATGTGTGCATGACTATTATATGATCTATATATTAGTACGTGTGAGCTTGTGCTCATACGTAGATATGTATCGTGCTAGGTTGTAGGTAGATATGTACTTGCGGGATGAATATGTGTGATATACGTATGGTAATAGGATTATATTTTGTATAATGTTTCCTGCCTTTACGGGATGATTGTGTGTGTGCGTGTATACCTTGAGTTATACACGATTATTGTATGTCTTAACTATGTATGGATAGGTGTATGTGGTAGTATACTAGTTATATGTAAATGGCTAATGTGTGAATGTATTATATGTATGTGACTATACGATGTATGCATATATGAGATAGTGTATTTTGATTGTATACGTGTACTGATGTTTGTAATATTATTATAGCATGTAAAGTGATTGCATTATGAGAGTTTACTTGACTAAATATAAAGTGTGATTGATATTATGGTATGTATGTGGTTACGTTGGTAGATATGTATATTAGAGTGGTGTTGGTATAGGTATAAGTATCGTGTTATGTACATAGAGTATTCTAATATGGGTTTTGAGTCTCACTCAAGCTTGAGTGGGTATACTCTAAGTATATTGTTACATATGTCTATGTTTTGTGTATAGTGCTATGAGCATAGTAATGGATGATGTATGTATAGTAATATGATTAGTTGTGTCTAGTTGACGCACATGATTGTGGGTGGCTATACCATTATATAGTTATATGTATTGGTTTTGTAGTATCGTTATTTACTAAGGACTTACATGTTTGAATGTATAAGTGCTGGCTAAGTCAGGTGTGTAGTTGTGCTAAGTATATAGTGGTATGAGTGGTATGTATGGATGGTATGTTAGTGTGTGTGGGTGTGCACCATACACGGGTAAGTATGTGCTTAGTTATAGATGTTTTTGACTATAGTATGTGTGGTGTGTCTTGAATATAGTTATATGACTGTACGTGATGTGAATATATGGTAAAAATATCTGCATGCATTTAAATAACTATATATTTGTGAAATTATAGTAGTGGTGAATGGATATTAGGTATAGTAAGCCTGATTTAATATTGTGTGGTGTGATTACATGTGTTGATATGTTTGCTGTTGGATGTATACTAGGAGATATAGGGAGTAGTATATCCATGTTTGTTTATACATATGTAGTTATCTATACGTGAGTACTATGATCGTATTTGCTAATGTGAAACTATTTTGTGTATGTATGTGTACCTTGGTTATGATAATGAGTGATAGTTATATAAGGATGTACGTGACTATATGAATGATTGAAGTACGTGTATGATTTTGATTGTCTATGATGGGTATAAGTATAGAGTGTGCATACGTATACATGTATGTAGTATTAATGTTTGACTATCTAGTGCATATATAAGCACTAGTAGTGACTATACCTGGTTGAATTATAGTGTGATGTGATTGGGATAGTTACTAGATTGGCTAGTATATATGTTATTCTTAGTTAGAAAGTCCAAGGACGGACTTTATTCTAAGGTGTTAGGATGTCATGGTCACTTTTCGAACGTACGTTTTTTGTGCGTGTACTTTTGTTCGTACGCGTATTTATTTTGATCTCTTCTTGTATCCGTACCCTATGATGTGATATGCCGTTGTGACCCTCTGGAAGAGTACTTATTTGTGGAATTATTTTTGAACGTCATTTCACGGGACGTTCTCCCACAAAATAACTTTGTTCGAAGAGGTGTCGTAACTTCCACCTTCGTCGTTGACCTTTTTATTTTTAGTTCCATTTTCCGTTGCCCTAGCCCGTGGCCGATCTTCTTAGTCTCGATTCTCTCGTCGACATGGTCATCCCGGTATTTTTCTCATAATTATTGGACACAGTTTGACCCACTTTTCCCCTAATCATCTTCTAATACACATAGTTTAATTAACTTGATTAATTAACTAACCTAATTAAACTAGGCCTAATATGTTTCATGAAAATATTCCATTGCTATTCACCATCCCCCTATTAACCTAAGTCTACCCCCACCCTCTCACAACTTCTCTCTCCAATCACCTAATCGTTCCCCCTTTCAAAACGCTTTATCAAAACAAGTTTCTTATACTCACCTAAATGGGATATTCAACCCACTGTTTTGACTAATCTAAACCCCCACTATCTCACCCTCTCTCCTCCTATAATACACAAAATACCAAAACCCTAGATAGGCCATTTCTTCTTCTTATGAAAACCGATCTTGGGCTTCCTCCATCAAAAAACTGTGCGGCGCCACCCCATAAGAAATTTCAGCCAGCCCTCTCCCCACTCCGGCGACCACCAAATTTCCGGCCTAACCTCCCCACGAGTTCCTCTACCTCTGACTACCTTCCCCTCGTCAACCACCCCCTCCTCTTTGCTTTAAACTCTGCGCAAACACTAACCCATTGCGAAATCTGTGGTCAGCCACCTTCCCTTCAAAAATTCGGCCAGTACCTTCCAGGCCGCTGCCGGTCGTCCCCCTCCGTCGGTGAACTCCCCTCGATGTCCCCTCTCACCTCCTAGCTTCCCTTGCGTCAACTCTTCTTCCTGCTTCCGCAAACAGCACGCAAACGCCCATATACCCCAGAAAAAACTGTCAACACCCTCCTCTTGTAATTTTCGGCCTGGACTATTTCTGTCGTCACCGACCGTCCCGCTACCGTTGACCACCCCCTCAGGTCCCCCTCTAGCTGTCCAAGTCATTCCTTAGCTACTACAACCCCCGGAGCTCCTCCCATACGCGTGCAAACTATAGATTCATGTGCAACTTCAGATCTGCGCTACCTGAACCCGCGGACAGATCTGTCCGCCATCTCCCGTGCTTCCCGTGCTGCTGTCCGTGCCTTCCCGACATCGTAAGACACTCTGCCACTGTCCATCCCCTTCGTGTCGCTGATTGGAGATCGTACCGCTACCCGGTTGATCGTTGTTCGTCGTCGCTATCTGCAGTACCGTTCGCGCTACCGGAATCTAACCCCTGACGTTGCTACCCGATGTCAGTGTAGCTCTCGTGTCATGTTAAGGTATACCTGAACCATAGGAACCCATACCCGCATGTTAACAAGATAAAAACTGTGTTTTCATTGCTTTGGTAACTCACTAATCAAAGATTAATAATATGGGACTGTATGCTGGGCGTTGATTGAGCACATAGGAAGTTCTAGACCTCTCTGATCTGTGATTGCAACACGTCTCTTTCAGGTAAGTGATACTTGCCAGTAATTGTTTAGGCCATGTTTTAGGCCAATTTATGTAGTAGCGTAAAAGAGACTAGGCGATAAAATGATAGTCGCCTAGACACCATTTATTTTGATCTAGCTTGATAACGAAGCTAGATCCGACACCATTGTTATGCTATCATTTCATACTGCCTGTCATGTTTACTTTCAATTAACTGCACGCACTCTTATCTGCATCTTGCATGTCATGTCATGCATCAAATTGTTCCATCGTGATTGTGTAGCACACGCTACAATAATTGTAACTATTGAGGCTAGGCACCTGCTTTGCGGGCACAACCCTATGCCAAACCAAAAACACTTCCTGGCTCGTGATCCAGAAGCGAGCACAGTGTAGTTGGGAAACCAACGTTCGATACATGTGGAGTGGTAGGGTTAAGCGATCACTTGAGTGTAGAAGTGTGCCCGTACAGCTACTTCAGAAAAGGTGTAAACCCTATGCACATCGTGAATACAAGTTAATTGTGAAATCGTGAATAGTGTTTAGTAGCTCTGGCTGCGACGTGTCATGCATTGCAAGTATCATGTTCATGTTTAAACTGCTGCATTCATTAAAAAAATCATGCCATGTCATCATTATTTTAGAACTGCTAGACTGCATTTATCGTATAACTGATGTGCTTTACGTTTCCTTGCACAAAGTCTCCTTTTCCTCTTTGGAGATTTTGTTGACATGTGTCCTTTTCTCTTTGGGTGTCACATGTCAGGTTTTGAGCCGGATTTAGTTGCTGGGGTCGACAGTTTGCTGACGTCCAATTCGAGGACACTGGAGTTCTTCCCTTGGTCTCAGCTAGTGACTTTTCTTAGTTGTGTTTACTTTCTTAGTAGTAATTGTTAGGTTGTTTGGTGCATTGCACCCTTCCCTTGTATTAGTTTCGGCCAAGCTTTGGCCTTCTTTTCAGACTCTGTACTTTACTTTATGACTATATGTGTAATGTTTGGAATAAAATCTGTGGATGTTGTTGGATAAATTTTATTTGTCTATCCCTCGTTATTATTATTGTTGTTTCGTCGTAATGCAAAGAACCTGATAATGGATTAATTTACCAGACTCTTATCAGACCGTAGCTTCATAGATCCAAGTCTGAGCGGACCTCTTCACGTCTCACCTTCCATACTTGGAAAGCGGGGCGTGACAGACACCATTGTTGATACACTTACACTTGAGAAAGCCACTTTGGTTTCTCAAAATGACATCTTGAGAAATGAGGTGAATTCCCTCAAATCCCCACTAGATCAAACTTATCATAAGGATAGTATGGATCTAGCTTCACATAACACACAATTGGGTATTGAGAATGATTCTTTTAAAACCCAAGTGCACGAGCTCAAAACACGTGTGTCCCCCTTGGATATCAATATTTCTTCTCTTAAGGAGAAATATGAGCCCATGTTCTCCCAAGTTAAGAGATTTAACAAAGGGAAAGGACAATTTGGATGAATTGCTTGCAAATAAAGTGGACACTAATGACACTTTTTATGCTCCACACCCACGGACACGTGTAACCCCACACATGAGAAAAACTCATGCATGTGCCCCTACACGTTCATATGCTCATACACATCATTCTTCCACGTATGCTCATCCACCTCATGTTATGCATGTTCCATATGTTGCATATAACATGCATGCTCCTAAGTTTGAATACAACCCATATATGTCCAATACTAATCCACCTCCATCTTCATATGCTAGAACTCATAAGCCTAGGAAGCACGCACCACATAAAACTCCATCAAATGTGCATGCAACTAGGAAAAGGACACCCAAACCATACACAATTTGGTGTCCTAAAAACACTAGCATAATTGATAGAAATGCTTATGTTGACTCATATTTTAGTGATGTAATAAGTAGTGGTAATTATGTTGGGAAGTGAAAGTCTACTTGGACTTGGCTTCCAAAGGGCTAATCCCCTTGGACCCAACAAAGCTTGGGTACCATGAGCTTATAGTATATTGTGTAGGTACCCAAGAAAAAGAAATAGAGCAATAAAAATCGTATTGGCTCTAAAAAGAAAGGATGGATACTCGATAGCGGTTGCTCCAAACACATGACGGGAGATCTCACATTGCTCTCCGAAGTGATTAGCATCAAGGATGGTGCAACGGTCACTTTTGGAGGTAATAAAAAGGGAACCATCATTGGAGTAGGCAAAGTCGGTAATCCTTCCAACCCACTTATTACAAATGTCTATTTAGTTAGTGGTTTATGTTGTAACCTTATCTCCTTTAGTCAACTTTGTCACAAGGGTTACAATGTTAACTTTGGAGAGGGTATGTGTAAAATTGTAGATATTGATTCACATATCCTATTTACCGATATTAGGCGTAAAAATATTTATTATTTGAGCTTGCCTAAAACCATAGAACATTGCTTAGTTGCTAATACAAATGAACAACTATTATGACATCGCCATTTTGGTCAAGTTCATTTTAAGCACTTATATAAGTTAGCTAAGCATGATCAAGTAAACGGTTTTCCGAAAATTGTTTTGTGATTCTTGTCAAAGAGGTAAACTTAGTAAATCATCTTTCAAACTTAAAGAAGGCATAACTTCTAAGAGGCCCCTAGAATTACTTCATCTAGATTTATTTGGGCCAACTAGAACCACCTCTTTAGGTAATGCTCATTATGGATTAGTTGTCGTTGACGACTTCTCTAGATTTACTTGGGTTTCATTTTTAACCAATAAGAATCAAGCTTTTGAAGAGTTTACTCTATTTGCAAAAAAGATTCAAAATTTCTTAGGATCCACCATTATCACTATTCGTACTGATCATGGAGGAGAATTTGAGAATGAATCTTTCACCAAGTTTTGTGATGACAACGAGATTACTCACAATTTTTCTTTTCATCGCGCACCACCACAAAACGGTGTTGTGAGAGAAAGAATAGGACCCTAATAGAGTGTGCCCGTACCATGCTCTATGATAGTCATCTTGGACTACAATTTTGCGTGGAGGCGGTGCACACGACATGTTATGTTCTTGATAGGATCCTAGTGAGACCCCAAACGAACAAAACTTGTTTTTAGTTATTTTATGATAAAAAGCCACAAGTTAAATATTTTCGTGTTTTTGGTTCAAAATGTTTTATAAAGAACGCTTTTGGTAACTTATATAAATTTGAGCCAAGATCCGATAAAGGAATTTTTGTTGGATATTCCACACATAGCAAAGTCTACCGGATATACAAGAAAACTTCTTCAACGATCGAAGAATCACTACACGTATCATTTTATGAAGATTTTGATTTTCCTCACGTTGTTGATGATAATGTAGATGTTTTATATGATTCTATTAGTAATGTTAAAATCAATGATTCTATTATTGAGACTAACAATTCTAATGAAATTGTTGAAGATGTTCCAAGTGATGCAGAGATTTCCAAAGCTTATCTAACCGTTCATAATCACCCCCATGGCCAAATTATTGGAGATATTGGTGTGGGTGTTCGAACGAGGTCAAGAATTGATGAATTCTCTCACTGTGCATTTGTATCTACCATTGAGCCAAAGAACATCCAAGAAGCGTGTGAAGATAGCTCTTGGATAGTTGCAATGGAAGAAGAGCTCATGCAATTTGAGAGAAATGGAGTTTAGGATCTCGTTCCTCCTCCAAGTGGTCACCAAGTGATTGGGACCAGATGGATTTTTAAGAACAAGACCGATGAGAACGAGCTCATCACAAGGAATAAAGCAAGATTAGTAGCTCAAGGCTATCGGCAAGAAGAAGGTATTGATTTCAAAGAATCATTTGCCCCCGTAGCTAGATTAGAAGCTATTAGATTGCTTTTATCTTTTGCATCCCATAAAAATTTTAAGTTATTTCAAATGGATGTTAAAAGTGCATTTTTAAATGGTATTGTTAATGAAGAAGTTTATGTTTCTTAACCACCCGGTTTCATTCATGAAAAATTTCCAGACCATATTTTCAAACTTAAGAAGCGTTATATGGGTTGAGACAAGCTCCTAAAGCTTGGTATGATCGACTCAAAACCTTTCTTTTGGATTTAGATGTCTATGAAGGATGAATTCGAAAAGAGTCATATGTGTGTGCTCAACTTCTTCCTTGGACTACAAATTCAGTAAATGAAGGATGTGACTTTCATACATCAAACAAAGTACACCGAGGAGCTTATCAAGAGATTCAAGATGGAATCGTCTTCAATTTAAAGGACTCCCATGAGTACGACAGCCCATATACACAATGATGAGAACGAAAAAGATGTAGACGTTCGTCTATATCGAGGTATTATCGGTAGCTTACTTTACTTAACCGCTAGTAGGCCCGATATTATGTTCCCCGTATGTCTTTGTGCTATCTATCAAGTTAGACCTAAAGAGTCACACTTGATTGCGGTTAAACGAATTTTTCGTTACCTCAATCATTCACTAGATTATGGGTTACTTTTCACTAAGTCTAGCACATATGAGTTAATCTCATATAGTGATGCCGACTTTGTTGGATGCAAATCCAATAGGAAGAGTACTAGTGGCACCCACGAAGCCCTTTCCTCCATTACTCCGACCTCCCCTCTATAACTCCATCCAGCACACATAAAGCCCCACCGACTACGACCTCTCCTTCGATGACGACAGCCCCAGCACCTCCACTCTGGCCTTCCACAACTCCCGCACCGACAGCTCCACCAGCGTCCGAACACTCGCCGTCGCCGCCACCTTCTGCTGCAGCCTCCGATGCCGTCACCCTCATCGCCGGTCTCTGCTGCCGCTGCCCAAGCTCGCCGCCGCCCAAGCTCGCCGCCGCCAACTGCAGACGCATGAGGAGACGCAAACGGTAACACGTAAGCTGCATGTTAGTTAACATATAAATCATTTGTTAGTTGAGGTATCAACATCAGTACATTAGCTTTATTATATATTATCTACGTTAGTTTAATATGATAATAGTTTTATAATAGAAGTTAGTAATGTTAGTTATATCATCATTATGTAAGTATTAGTTTATATGATGTTAGTATGTGGTTAGCTTATTATAATGACTGTGTATAATAATGTTATAATGTAAGTATAACAGTAGTTATAATATCAGTACCTTATAATAACAGTACATTACTTTATATCAGTAAGTTATATTAATAAGTATATTAGTAAATAATTCATATTAGTGTTATAAATGATGATAGTAATATATTAGTTGTACAAATATAGCATTATGCAGACTATATACTTAGTATTATAAAAGTTAGGGTTAATACTATTCTAATTAATTAAATTCCTTAGCTTGATATTTAAAATCTAATGACGCAGAAAACGTCCGTGCCCTTCATTCAAACTCATTGACACCAAAATCACCGAAATCAGGCAAGTGCACATTTTTTAAAATGTCGTTCATTTAATAGCTCTTCACACATAGCTAATTTCTGGACGATTTAGCCATTAAAAGTTGTACACGAAAATTGCCATGTGACACAACGACACTAAACTCCATATGTGCACTTTTGTGAATTGCTAGATAAGAACCAATGTGTGCGTGTGTGTGGACACTTTAACAAGTTGACTGATAATGTTTCGTAAATTGCAAACATTCTGAACATATATAGACATCTTGAATCACTCGAAACATCATGAAAAACTTGCGGGCCGGTTTGACTAATAATACACCTTGTGGGCCGGTTTGGTTGATTCTGGCTCGTGGGCCAGAAAGTACACATGGGTGGGATTGGATTCACGAGCGCTAGTCGGAAGTAAACGGGTCACCTACGAGGGCACGAGAAGGTCGATTCACTTGCTATCCGCCTAACGACGTGGACCTTAGTCACAAGATTAAATACACTCTTAAACATCCTGAAAATGCTAAATCGAAAATGTACAACATATAGAATTGCTTCTACTTTCATTCAAATAGAACTGTCATGCTGATATCACCTCTGTTCATACTGCTTAGAAATGTTAATTATTCATTCATTATTAATTGCTTTAACTGCCATGCAAAATACTTTGAAGATCTTGCAAGGGTCCCATACTCACTTTTGCTTGCCAAGGACCCTTGTTGACATACATTTCCATGTTGTATGAAATGTATATCAGGTCACGAGATAGATTACTTGGAGGATGAGCTGCTTGAGGAGACTAACCTTCAGATCCAGGAGTACACCAACCCAGGAGTTCTCCCTACGGAGGACTAGTTGCTGGATACTGTCTGCTGCTACGTAGGATTTTGTTTATTGCACTTCATGTAGGGTGTGTACCCATTTCGTTGTAGAACTCTGTTGTTGGCCATATTTTGGGCATTATTACTTTTTGTGTACTTATGTCTGGATGTTGGCTTAAATTTAAAGTTATTTCTGGTGCTTCTGAATCATGCAAGTTTCTACGATTGGTTTATTCACAGACGCTTAGGCTTGAGCTTTACCGCTTCAGCCCATGCGGACCCGCTCGCGTCCTCGCTCACATGTATAATGAGAAACAGGACGTGACAGGTTTTGTGGTGGCCCATGTAGGTCCATGCATTATGCAAACTTCAGAATGATAGAAATACTATCATTAGCCAAAAACGTCCAGATTTATCTCGTGCACAAAATTTACCCAAGTTTCTTTTTCAGCATGGCAGGAGGATACAACACCAGGAATGGGAATGGAGCCTGCGGAAGTGGTACTTCTGATGTCAATGAACTCCTCGGAGTCATGAGAGGGATGTTGGAGATCCAGCAGTAGCTGATTCAGCAGGGTCAGCAGCCTGCTCAGAGTGCTCGAGCTAAACCCGAAGTTAAGCAATTTCATGAGATGCAACACAAGAGCTTCTCTAGGAAAGAAGGGCCTCTAGATGCTGAAGAATGGGCTCAAGGGACTGAGGATAAGCTGAGTACTACATGTATCCCTCTGGCAGGATGTGTTGATGTCGCGAAGCTCCAGCTGACTGACAATGCTAGGAGCTAGTGGTAACTGAAAGAGATACGTTTAGTCAAGCCTATCTATTGGGGCATGTTTTGGGAATAATTCAACGCCAAGTATTTTCCCAAGACGGCCAAACAAGAACTTCAGCAGCGCTTTGCCAATCTGTTCCACGGAGATATGATTGTTGACGAGTATGAGGCCGAGTTTTCTATGCTCAGCCGCTTTGCACCCCCACATGGTCGAGGACCCAGAGGATTGGGCATTTCAGTTTCGCCAAGGCCTGAATCCCAAATTTCAACTCTCGATAACCTCGATGAAACTTACGACCCTTCAGGACGTTTTGGATGTTGCACGGAACCATGAAGTCATGGCGAGACTTCTAGTGGGACCTCAAGCTGGAGGAAGCAAGCGTCCCATGGAGCCACCTAGGATTGTGCCCAAGGGCAATGACCTGTTTCTTCTGTGGCAAGACCAGACATCAGAAGAAGGATTGTACCAGGGTGCTGAACCAATGCCTGATCCACGGAGCATCTGCGCATGTTGCGAGAGACTGCCCTAGCCTGTTGAAAAATTGATATTATAATATAATAATAATATGATAATATTTCTATTAATTACCACTTACCTAATTTTGTTTATCACTAACATTGTTTAAAATCCACCTAATTAACCCCACCCTGTTGTCGGCCAACAAGGAGAGAAAGTGGGCTTATAATTTCCATTGTTAGTCAACACTAACCATCCACCATCATTAATTCCATAATTAACTACATTAATTATTATATTTATATCAATATCTTATTTAAACCCCTTCCTCATTTAGAAAACACAGCAACTCTATCATCTCTCCCCAATCCCCTGTGTTCCCTCTCCCTCTTCGACTCACACCAACGGCCCAAACCCCGTGCCGACCATTCCATCGTCGGCCTCCCTTCCTCCGGCCACGCCCCTATAGCCCGGCCACAGCAAGCCCTAGCTCCCTTGGATTCTCCCCTCCACCGAGAAGATGCCCCAGAGAGCTCCACTCGACGATGCCACCCCGAGCTCCTCTGCCCCTCCGCCACTCAGACGAGCTTGCACCGTCACCCATGCTTCTCCAAGCCTCCGGCCTCCTTCTCCACCTGATGAGCACTACTCTGACGACGCCTCAACGAATGGCCAGCCAATCGTCATCGAGAACCCATAACCGAACTCTCATGCAAACCGCACTTCCCCATTGTAGTGCCCCATCGCTGTGAGCGCCCCCTCACCACCGTCGCCCGCGCCGCCACTGTTCCACCGTCGCCGCCTAAGTCTCTGCCAGCCTACCACCCGTGCAAGCGAAAGAGAGATAGAAGTGGAAGAGAGAAAGATAGAAAAGGAGGTGGGAGAAAGTAGAGAGAGAAGGAAAAATAAGAATAAAATTTAAATAAAATATATAAGCCTCATAACAATAATCTAAGAATACAGAAAAATTCTACAAATTGTTAGGAACGCGTAGAAACCTGAATCATACGAATCGGGTACGTATTTTGCTAGTTATTAATTTTCTAACTTATTGTTATTTCATTCTAATTTGATAAAAACGTATGTATTTTTCATACTACACGTAAACATAGAAACGTAAAAATATTTAGTATTCTATTAGTTGAGAAATTTTTTTTGACATATTGCGTATAAAATTCTGAAGTGTAGATTTCTTTAAATAAATCACCAAGCATTTTCGATAGTTAATTTTTAATTTCAATAATTAGTTTTAAATTGTAAATTCAGAGAATTGATTTTAAGTGTTTAAAAATTATAAAAAATACACATGAGATTCAGAAAATTATTTTCTACTTACGTAAAATTATATTATCAACTTTTAGCATTTCTAGATTTATTAGTACTCGTTTTTGACCCATTTCAAGCTATAATAAAAATAAAATGATTAAGAAAAAATAATTAGAAAATAATATATATATATATATATATATATATATATATATATATATATGAAAAGTTAGCGAATAGTTTTATTAAATCTGTGAAGTATACATAGGGCTCCTTAATGGACAGTAAATATACTAGAGAGAGGATAGGGCACAAGCGCCGTCACTCTCTACTGATAAACCTACCACCATACCAGAACCCCAAACATAGATTACAAAGAAACAAAGCAACAAAAACGAACAAGATGGACCTATCTCCATACAACCTAACCAATATCCTTGAAGTCCCAGTTACCAAAAACTTCGATCTCATCAGGGGAGGAAGGACCTTGGTTATACAAAGCAACGCGAACATCAGCAGCTATCTCTTCAAACAGGGAGATCTTATTTCTATTAACATCTTCAAAAATCATACTATTTCTTTCTCTCCAGATGTGCCAAACCAAAGCCGCTAGGCAAGTTCTAGCAAGTATACTCAGACATTCCTTACCCAAAAATCTTGCCAGAAATAACTTGCCGATTTCTAGGAGAGAAGGAGGGGTGTGCGTTGGCGCCTTTAATTTCAGCAATGTCCTGCGCAGAATGTAGCTAGACTAGCTACATTCAAAAAATAAGTGCTCCACAGTTTCTAACTCGTTATTTGAACATAAAACACAGTCAGAAGTAGCAGAATAGTTAGCTCCCCATCTGGCGATCTTATCCCTCGCTAGCAATTTTCCCCTCAGAGCTCTGAGGAGAGTCAAAGACATCTTCGGGATGTGATTAGGATACCAAGCGAGCTTATGTTCAGCAAATGCCGGACGTTTACTGCGGATTCCCTCCCAAGACGCTTTGAAGCTAAAAGATCCTCCAGGCAACCACTTCCAACCATCCACCCCAGGCTTCAATTTAATATTGTGAAGCAAATACTGAACGGGGTCAAGCGACGCATCAGCAATCCAGCCAAGCGGGCTCCAGTAGTCCACAACGACAGCAAGTTCAGCACCCGGCGGCACGGCGAAGTTTTCCATCAATGCGCCTCCTTCCAGCCATGCATCTTACCAGAATCTAGTAGACTTCCCATCGCGAATAGTTCTCCTGATGAGCCGCTGGGAGACAGAGCGGCATTTGAGTAGCTGCTTCCAGGATCCAGAAGCCGAGATACTTCCTTTTGCCGAAAAGAAGTTACCAGGATGCCCATATCTCCTCTTCATGAGGTTAGCCCATAAACAATCTGTAGTCAGGTATCTCTAAGTCTACCGAATCCCTGCGGCCTCATTCAGTTCCTCCAACATTCGAATTCCCACCCCGCCTTCAGATTTAGGCTTGCAAATATTCTCCCATGCCCAGGCCTTAGAATTTCCCAAGATGAATTTTCTACAGGCCATCGAGATAGATCTAATAACACTCACCGGGATGTGAAAAACTTGCATCCAGAATATCACCATACCGTGGATTACAGACCTGACAAGCTCAATACGCCCAGGTATAGATAGGACAGATGAAGACCGGCCACTCATCTTCTTCCTGCATTTGTCCACAAGCTTCTTATAGTTTGGGGAAGTAAGATACTTAAGAGAAAGTGGAAGCCCCAAATAAGTGGAGATGGTAGAAGCCTTCTTGATTCCCAGTATGCCAGAAAGAATATCAGTATGTCTAGCTCCTTTGCTAAATAGACCAGCGCTCTTATCCCAGTTAACGTGAAGTCCAGTGTAGCTCGAAAATTCACCCAGAAGATCTTTGATGCCCAAGAACAAAGTTTTATTAGCCCGACAAAACACTAATCGATCATCGGCAAATAAAAGGTGTGAAATTGAACCGGTTCGCCCCATTGGGATGATTTTACGAGCAGTAATTGCTTTATCGACAAGTATAGAGAATGCTTCCATTATGATTAGAAATATGTAGGGGGACAACGGATCACCTTGGCGAATACCTCTGTTACTTCCAAAGTAGCCACAAGGGGTACCGTTCACCATGACTGAGAAGGTCGGGGAGGTTAAGCATTCATGAATCCACGAAATAAACCCATCAGGGAACCCAAGCTGGTGCATAAAATACAAAATGAACTCCCTATTCACACTGTCAAACGCCTTTCTTAAATCCAACTTCAAGCAAGCCCTACCCCCCATTGGGTTATTGAAGTCTCTGATATGTTCATGTGCAATTAGTGTGCAGTCAGAGAGAATCCTACCTTTTAGAAAGGCAGCTTGATTAGGGGAGATCAGATCATGCACAACACCCTTTAACCTGTTACAAATGATTTTGCTAATGAACTTATAGAGAACATTGCAGCAGGCGATCGGCCTGTAATCTCCCAGGCTAGAAGCATTGGAATTCTTAGGCACCAGGGTTTAAAAGGTGTGATTTATCTGCTTGGGGAGGGTAGCTGATCTGAAGAAAGATTTGATTGCAGTAGTCACATCCTCCCCTCTCAGATCCCAATTGCGCTGGAAGAAGAAACCATTAAATCCGGCTGGCCCTGGAGCTTTATCGGGCCCAATTTGAAAAACATCAGCTTTAATCTCCTCACTAGAGACACTTCTTACGAGCCAAGAAGCGGCCTCACCAGTCAAAATACGCTTGGGGACAGGCTTAGAAAAGGAGCTCAAGTAGTTGTTTTGATTATACTGGTCTTTGAAAAAGCAGGCGCATCCACCTTGAGCTCTCTATACATAGTGTTCCGGCCTCCATTCCCGTCCACCAGATGATTCAGGTTGTTGCGGCAAGATCTAGATTTCATAGAGTTGTAGAAGAACTTAGTATTCCAATCGCCAAGGGTGAGCCAATCCTGTCTGCTTTTCTGCTTGAACATATCCTCTTCCAGCCTCAAAGCATGGGCCAAATCAATAAAGAGGCTAGATTATTTTTCCTGGAGGGCACAGTCTGAAAGGGTGTTAGGGTTCTTCCTGATCTCCGATAGAAAGCTCCTACAATTCTCCACAGCCTTGTCAGCTTGGTGCTTCATTGACCATTCTCTGAGAACCAGTTTGAGTTTTCTGAGCTTTTGTACAAGTCTGAACATAGGTGTTCCTTCTATATACCCAGCCCAACTAGTAGAGATAATATCCTTGTACACTGGACAAGAGTACCAATAGTTAAAACATTTGAAAGGTTTAGGTTCGGACGGTACCTGAGTATGGAATTGGACCACCATGGGAGAATGGTCGCTAGAAGAGGCCTCAATATAATTAACATAAGAATCAGGGAGCTTATTAATCCACTCCGCGCTGCCAAAAACGCGATCAAGCCGAGCAGAGATACGGCCTTCCCCGATTCGATTGTTGCACCAGCTCAGTCTATTTCTCGTACTCTTTATCTCCTGAAGCAAGCAATTGTTGACACATTCAGTGAAGTCCTTCACCATAGCCTCCTCCAGTATCCTGCCTCCAATCTTATCTCTAGTATATAACACACAGTTAAAATCCCCCCCAGCCAGGGGGCATTGTTCATCAGAGCACTATCCGCCTCAAGACTCTTTCATAAATCCTTCCTCTCCAAAATGGTATTGCGCCCATATACGCCAGTAATGACACATTTGAACCCCCCACGTTGTTGCAGACAACGGAGAGATGTTGGGCCGAAGTAGACATAGAGGAGACACTCCAAACAGCCGGGTCAAAGCACATGAGTATGCGGCCACCAGCAAATAAATCAAAATTATTAAAAGATAACCAAGTTTTAGGAGTTACTAATTTCACAAACTTAGAATCAGGCTTCAGATTCGTCTCCACAAGAATCAAAGCCGTAGGGTTTATCTTCTTAATTAGGTATCGCAAATCACGCCGCCTCCCCAAGCTATTAAGGCCTCTGGCATTCCAAAATAGAACAGTCATGGGATAACGGTGTTCTTCCTCCCTTGGCTGCTCTCCTGAAGTCGAGAGCTTTTCCTGGAAGCCAAAGGAAATGTTTCCAGTTTCTTCTTTGGTAGCTTGCTTGCTTCAATGTTTCTCAGTTGCTTCTCCATCTCCAAATCCCATTCAGGATTATCAATTGCTATCTCCTCCGATACCTTGTCAATATCAGCTGTAATTGTTTCCTCAAGAAGAGAAGGGAAGGGCCTAGGCATATGAAGGAGAGACACATCCTCATGAGATGATACAGGCAAGATGTGATGCCCTTACATCTGGTCCCTCTTGAAGTGTAGAGGTTGTCCTGTAATTTCGTCACGTTTAGCCTCTAATACTTTGCCATCTTCATTTCTCCCCACACCTTGAACTGGAGCCATTCTTGTCTCATCCGCTGCCGAATGAATGATAGTAGTAGATGCCTCGCCAATTCCGCCTGGGTTCAGCACATTGGTAGAATGCGTGGCTTCCAGGTTGCGCCCGAGAACATCGGGCGATAAAGACCTCTCCAACCTAGCACTTCCAGAAGTAGAGGGCAAATCCCCAGCCAGCACTAGCTGAGGGATGTCAACGTTGCCAGCTTCAACTACATTCCCCATCACCTCTTGGCTAACATTGCCAGTTTCAACTGCAGTCACCATCTCCTCTTGGCTAATCCCCCCACCACTCAAACCCACCGGGTGTTCAACAACAGAACCAATAGGGGCAGTCGTGTTATCACCAGAAACATTGGTGACATGGCGAATATCATGTAATTCCTCCTCTTGGATTGAAGGGGGCTCTTCAGCTGCTGGGCACTGTTGGATAGAGTGCCCGAAGCAAACACATTTACTACAGCAAGGAGGCTCACCTTCTACCTTCACTCCAATAGACAGCGAGGGCCCGTCTTCAGTGCCAACCAAAACAGAGTGGGGAATAGCATTAGCGGCATAAACTTCAACCAGACATCTTGCATAAGAAATGCGCTCCTTTTTTGCTGTTAGTTTGTCCAAGCAGATTGGCTTCCCAATGCCTGAAGCAATGGAATTAAAGATTTCGAGAGTCCACATACCTAGAGGGACTCCGTGGAGTTGGACCCAGACGGGTATAGAAGAGATGATATCACGCTCAAGTTTGAGAGCAGAGCTCCATCGTTGCAGCACCACTAACCTGCCATCAAACATCAATGGGCCTCCGTGCAAGATCCTCTCACACTCCCCATCATCCTCAAACTTGAAACAGAAGAAACCATTTTCTCGACTATAAATTCTTAGTCCCTTCTTAGGTTTCCAAAGTCTATCTATCCAAGCACACATCTGTCCATAGAAAGGAACATCCCCCAGCACGTATCCCACAAGAGTGGATTTCCACTGATCTGCCCCTCTAGCCAGAGCCGATTTTGCCACCAGCGCCATAACGGTACCATCCTCCTGAGCGTGGGGGGCCACGAATGACATCCCCGTGTCGAGGTCGTATTTTCTGATGTTGGAATAGACATCCGCCCAAGAATGTTTCTCACCCATCGAAGCAACTTTAAAATCACAAGGTTTTCTATGAGGCCTTCTGTCAAATACCTTGTGCGCAGGAGGTTGGTGCAAATTTCGTATAGGGTTGGGCACATTGTCTCGAAGCCTTGGACCGCCACCTCTCAAGGGTGGCCTGAGGAAAGTCACATTGCCACCCAATCCCTTGACCCCAGTCTTCCTCTTCCGCCTATCAACCAGCTCCCAATCCCCAATAATGGGTCCAGCTCTTCTAGAATCGCCTGAATGATGATCGCCTGTCAAAGCACGCCCTTCGTCTTTGCTTGATCCAGCCTCAGTCCGAAGGCCGCCTTCCGCCCGCTGAGATTGAAGATTGCCCGGACCCACCCGCTGTGAATCGCCCGGATCGCACGGAGGAATCACATCCATATATATATATATATGAATCCAGGATGCCTCCTTATATATATATATATAAACGCTTATATTTTATGCATGCAGGAATAGATCCTTGCGCACGAACACATCTGATAGACCTAGCTCCAATCTCGTATTACCCCAACGATCTCGAATCAAGAAAGCCACTCTAATTCTAGATCTGGAAATTTAACTAGTGTACTAGTGTGAACCTGTTCAATATGATAACGCATGACTAGTTAGTGTATCCTAATGATGACTATCATCCTGTTTAACTTGAACATAGGCATTGCCAATTTAGAGACCTAACTTAATATGGAACTACATGTTAACTACCCTTACTAAAGTACCATACTTAACTCACATAAAACCATGCTTGCTACACTCATCACACGCAAACACACATTCGCAACATTACCACACTTGTTACTCACACCTAAGCTAGTTTTGTTGCTATGCTAGTCATGGACTCATTGCACCACCCACATTTTAACACATGTTGCATGTCATCTGTCATGTACTCATTGCATGCTGCCTGGATTATCGAGTGGACTTTCATGTTGGAATGCTATAAAAATATCGTGTGGAGTATCGTGTTGGAGTATCGTGTGGAATATCATGTTGGAATATCATGTTAAAAACATATACTAGAACACTTGACACTTCACGGGGTTTTGGGGAACCTCATAGTTGAAATAGTGTGGGAGTAACTGGAACTCATTTACATATCATACTGCCTGTGTCGGTATACATGTCCTGCTGCTTGTGTTGGTAAACAGATCCTCCTGCCTGTATCGATATACACCTCCCGCTGCATGTATCGCAATACACCTCCCAATTCTTGTGTCAACATCGCCCGGGTAAGTGCACCCAGGCAAGAGATAAACTCAATGATTGCATACTATACTCTTCTTCTTGAGTCACAAAGATTCTAGTTAAGTTATCGCTGTCATAACTATAATACAGCTAGTCATCTTATTTATGTTATTTCTTTGCTTGCCTTTTTACTGCCATTGCCTGCTTGTCTTAGTATAGTTATCACCCTTCATGCTGGTTAAAATGTTGTGACTAACATGTCATGTATGCCTTACCACAGTTGGTGTTCTCGTACGTTACTTATCGCACTTACTTTACTTATCACACTTGCATGACCATCCTTAGTTACTTTATCACTGCATGCTATATTTCATACTTGTAAACTGCTTTTATTTCTATTTCTAGAATTCTTGTGACTTACCTACGGTTTCGCTTCGTGGCACCGTCAGACGATGCACAAGTTAACGATGAAGCTACGGAGTTCGATCCAGAGGTCACAGACTTCTAGAATTTGAGTCGTGTTGATTTTGTATTTCTATGTGTACTTCATTCTGTATTTTCCTTTCACGTATTTCTGTGAGAACTGTTTGGAGTGTGTCGTTTTACAGATATCGATTATAATAATTGGACACTTATTTGAGTATTTAGTATATCTCTGTAATACTATATTGTTTTTACTGGTTAACTGCAGGACCTGTAAACGTATCCAACAGTAATGGCCCCTAGAGAGTAGGTCGTTACACTTCCCAATATACATCCACCCCAAGCAAATCGCACCTGAGATTTTCACTATAACTTGCAAATCCGCAAGAATAGTAAAACCTAACATCACAACATGATGCTAGACAACTGCCCTCTCGAACAACCTCGAGAGTAACCCTCTTAATAACCTTAAGGGTAACCCTTTCAAAAATACCTCAAAAATATATACCTTACGCTTCAATCAAATAAGCCTTGAGAAAAATACTGACACCCATTTTCTGGATGAAGCACAATATCATATAGCCTTGAGTTGAAGCACAGGTGTGTAGTGTGGCTTTAAGGATAAGATCTATATTCTTTGGATATGGAAATCAGGGATATAGTAATTAGAAATTTGGCCAATGAAGAAGATGATAGAGCATACGACTATAAAGGCCAAAGTTGGATTTTTCCCTCAAAATAATGAAAACTTTGAAAGCTGGATTTTTATTCTTAAAATTACTTTTGTAGAACTTCCTTAGAATTCATCTATTTGTAGACATGAAAAACTACCAAAGATTCCCAAAATTGCCCTTAAACAGCTAAAAATGACTAGTTGTATAAATCATGTTTTGTGCAATGGTAATATCATTAGTTGACTAGAGTTTATTCATTAGTTAACTATGGCTGTTAGTTGACTAATCGAATAGCTCTGATCGACTAACCTAACATGCTAGAAAACTGTAAAATTTTCTGGTTCGAATTAGTCGATTGGTGTTTATTTATTAGTCGACTAATGATACTATTAGTCAACTAGTTGGATAAAACTGGTCGGCTAATCTGACATTTCTAATGTTCCAAGTTTTTATGTTTCTATTAATCAATTAGGGAACAACTAATGGTCGACTAATAAAGTCAGAAATGCATTGTTTTGACCATAAACTTAGGAAAAATGATATGTGATTTTTTCAAAACATTTATAAACATTTTCTAAGATTTCCTAAGTGTGTATAAGGTACTTCTTCAAGGCTTTAACAATATATTCATGAGAAGAAAATAAATACATCTAAAATACAAATTTGCCTTCATTACATATACTTTCATCTTCAAGCTCTTGTCATGTTTTCTTCATTTGAATTATTTCTTTGCCTTGGACACCAGCACAAAGCTTTTTTTCTTCTCCTTGTTTCTGTATTCATAAGTGAAGTTTACTACGCAAGCTTAAACAATTAAACACATAGGAACAATAGAGAACACAAGATGACACAAAGACATTGGTAACACAGATTGGTGTGCACACCTACATCTACGGGGCCTCGCCCAGAAAATCAACTAAATTTTGATAATTACAGTCACCAATACTACGAGATATTAGGGGGAACAAGCTCTCCCTCAATACAAACCGCTAGGGGTGATCTCAATCAACCCCATGGAGTAATTTGCGCAAGCTCCCCTTGCGTGCAAGATCCTCTTGCAAAACTAACAAAGATCAACTCCCTTGATCCCCTACCTTAGTAGTAGTCAGCCTCCTCCTGGAGTTCCTTGTAGCTTTCGTAAAAGCTCTGGTTTCGGTAAAACCCCTAGCCGCCAATCGCCTACCTTCTAAAAACAAAACCTCCCCCTCAAATATTGAGTTGTTAAAGAAGGTACACACAATCAAATCCAAGAAGATTGGCCATCCTCAACTAGCAAAGCCAGGCTAGGAAATGCGGTTGTTTTCGTCTTAACTGCCACAAACAACAAAAACCGACTTTAGAGCGAAACCCAACAACCTTCAAGAATCGCCTCGACCAGAATATTGGAACGCAATCCAAACAGACACTGCAGCGGTTCTTTAGTTGAAGAAAAACTCCCAATGACTTTGACGACTACAGTCAACAACCAAGACAGAGTCTTATCTTCAATAACTGCAATACGATCAGCTTCATGTAAGCACTTCAAGACCTGATCTCAAATGTTGAACATTATGTTCAACATAATATATGACATATTAACCAACATTACCAGAAAACCCATTGTGCCACTAATGACAAAATAAATGACCTAACAATCTCCCCCTTTGGCTTTTAGTGGCACAATCAACAGGAATAAGGACGAGATCAAGATGCATAGAACATACTGAAGTAGCAAGTGCAAGTAGCAAACATACCAGTCATCCAGTATACAACATACTTCATCAAGTGATCATACAGTATATCCCTCAATCACCATCATACAACTTCACAGAAAGCCACCACAAAAACAGAAAGCCACCACAAAAACAACACCAAAACATACGAAGACCACCACAAAAACAGCACCAGAAATCCTGTACTCTCCCCCTTTGGGACACAAAAAGGCAAAGGGCATACCTTACGGGGCACCTCTGTCTGAAGATAGTTTGGCTTTGAGCTGAGAAATCCTGTCCTGAAGCAGGTCCTTATGACATTCAAGTAAAACCCTTTCACTATGTAGAAGGGCCAGTTGATCATCCACATTTTTCACACCTCTCTCAAGCACTAGAATGTCATCCAGAGTGTCTTGCATGGAGACAGACGATGAGGAGTCCCTTTAACATCAGATGCCGAGGCAGATGGAGGGAAAATAGGTGAAGTAGGCACAGATGGTAGAGAAGAAGCAGAAACAGCAGATATATCGTCAATTTTACCCACTACTGACTTTGTAGTAAAGCTGATTCCTTCACATGTCATGGCCAGCTCAGATGTGTCAGGGACAATACACTGAGAGAGAAGCACCATGGATATGAGAGAAGCATGAGGGAGAGAGGAAGATGGTGCAGAGGTCTCTGAAAGAGAGAGAACGGAGTCAAATATGATCCGACCCAGATTGAAAGGCTTCTTTGTTCCAGCAGCATAAATCAGCTTACACATGGCCTTGGTGACAATAGACATATTTGAAGTAGGAAGCCAATTTCGAGTAGCAATGCGATAGAGCAAGAAGAATTTGGCAGTCAGAGCTGAGGAAGGAAAGGAAAAAGATTTGGGCCAACATTTGTATTGCCCTCCTGTGACAGTCTTCATAAACAAATCAAAGTCATCATCAACCGAAATACCATAGGTAGGTAGATTCTGAGAGCAAGGCCATTTCAGAAATTTATTGATCACGGAAGGGGAGAACGGAACTACTTTGCCACTAACAAATGTCCTGAAGGCCCATCTAGAGGCAGAATCCCCAGAGGATTTGTGAAGATTGCAGTACAATTCTCGAACTAAGACAGGGTAAAAAGTTTTAAAACATCTTGCCGCATGAAATAGGCCAATCTCCTTGAGAAAAGATATGAAATGTGTCTTGGCAAATGAAGAAATAGCAAGAGGTTTTTCTCCTAGGATGGACCTCTCAGAGTATGAAGGCCATCTCCTCTGGCAGGACATGTCAAAGAATTTTTTTGACAAGGCATTGGAAGCAGAAATAGTAGAGGAGGAAGGAGAACTAGAAACATCAGAATCTTTAGATTTCTTGGAAGGTGAAGGGGTACACAACCTGGATGAGGTAGCACGCTTGCGGGATCCATACCTGGTTTTCCGAGGGTGAGAATGAAATGGATCCACACTAGGGGTATCAGCTACTGAGATAACTTCTTCTTGAGCAGCCATAGATGG
Organism: Scilla litardierei; assembly: GCA_030789695.1. NCBI lineage: Eukaryota > Viridiplantae > Streptophyta > Magnoliopsida > Asparagales > Asparagaceae > Scilla > Scilla litardierei. Next base: position 245,607,569 of record CM061142.1, on the reverse strand, counting down.
TTCGACATTAGATGCAACATTGGAACTGGGTCCAACATTGACACATGGAGTAGTAGAATGATCAAACTCCTCCACAGGTACTCCAACATGTGCATCTTCTTCATGAGCAGAGGCCACATATAACTCAGATTGAAAGTCTAGAGTCTTCTTCACTGGAGTTTCTTCAGGGAGAGTATCCTCAATAACAACATTTGGTGGTCCTGCACCCAAATCAATGTTAGACAAACCCTCCTTATCTGGAGCAATGCGACTTCCATTTTCCACATCATTTGAGATAGGATCAAGATTCACATCAGCCAATATACCAACCTCTCCATCAATATACGTATCTGAAATACTTATGTCAACACTACCACAATCATTGTGAACATCACCATGAACTCCACATTCTGAAGGATCGCCACAGGCATCCTGATCTTCAGTACACACATTAGCATGACTAGATACAGCATCCCCATCAGTATCTACATTGGGGATATCTGCAGACATAGAAGATTCAGAGTCAGAGATATCCAAAACAACAATTTCTGAGATTCTCACCGACGATTCACAGGGAATCTAGGTTTTAAGAATGATCAAGTCATCAAAAGGCACTTTCACACTCATCAATTTTCCACACAAATTTTGAAGATCAAGAGAGCCAAAGCGAACACCAAATAAATCCAGCCAAGAAACATCCAATTTGCGCCCAGTACGCCGGAGATACCAGAACCAATCTTGAACAGTTACAGGATGAGGAACCCTCTCACCTCCTTCAGATTCAGACATTTAGGGACATATAGGAAAACAAGGAATATCAAGAATTTGGGAGAAGACCACCATAGCCGAATTCGAAATGGAACAAGGATGCATGTTATCATTAGACATTGAAGACGAGGTAAGTGGAGAAATACCAAATGGGGAAGCCCTAGGAGCACGAGGAATCGTCCCCTTCCGTTTAAAACGAGATGACGAAGATGACGCGAAGCACTCTGAGAAGATGCAGCCTGACGATATGAGCGACAAGGATTCGGTGAGGGTTTCTGACTCTGTGCACGCCACATTCTTCAAGGAAAACAAGAATTTCCTTTGTCAAGAGAAAATCAAGAACCCTAAGAACACTTAGTAGCTCCCTTTTGAAATGCTCTAGTAAAGCGACGAGAACTGAAAGAACCAACCATGAATAATAAATGCAGGGGAAGAAGGGAAATAACCAAGAAATACCAATAAAGGACACTCGGATCCCCCTCTGAGTTGCAACATTATGTACAACATAATGTATAACATTAGATACGACATAGCCATAGAGCTTGTCGTAATTCTTCAAATCTGCTGGAGTCCAAGGGTTTTGTAAAGATGTCAGCTAACTAGCTGGTAGTAGCAATATACTCCATGACAAGAACCTTCTTTTCCACCAGTTCTCTGATGAAATGATGTCGAATGTCGATATGTTTGGTCCTGGAATGTTGAACGGGATTCTTGGATATATTTATGGCGCTCTGGTTGTCACACAGAATAGTCAAGACATCTTGCTCTACACCGTAGTCTGTCAGCATCTGTTTCATCCACAGAAGTTGAGCACAACAGCTTCCTGCCGCAATATATTCGGCATCAGCATTGGATAGAGAAATAGAATTATGCGTCTTGCTGTACAAGGAAACTAAATTGTTTCCAACATAGAAACATCCTCCTGTGATGCTTTTTCTATCATCTGCATTTCATGTCCAATCAGCATCACTATAGCCTGAGAGTAAGGAGTAAATGTCTTTAGAATACCAAATACCATAGTCAGCAGTCCCGCTGATATACCTTATTATACATTTCACAGCAGTGATATGAGATTCTTTAGGGCAGGCTTGGTAGCGAGCACATACCCCAACACTAAAACTAATCTCAGGCCTACTTGCTGTCAAATACAGTAAACTTCCTATCATACTTCTGTACAATGTAACCTCAACGTGTTTCCCACCATAATCCTTAGACAGCTTCTCAGTTGTGGCCATAGGGGTGCGAGCTTGTCGAGCATTTTCCAGGCCAAACCTCTTAACAAGGTTTTTAGCGTTCTTACTTTGTGATATAAACAATCCATCACTCGATTGCTTCACTTGAAGACCAAGAAACATGTTTAATTCACCAACCATACTCATTTCAAACTCTTTCTGCATGAGGACAATGAATTAACGCACCAGATGTTGTGAAGTGGAGCCGAAGACTATATCGTCCACATAAATCTGAGCAACAATAACCGCTGATCTGGTTCTTTGGACAAATAAAGTTTTATCTGCTCCCCCTCGTTCATACCCTTTTTGGAGAAGATATTTGGTCAACCTCTCATACCATGCTCTTGGTGATTGTTTCAGACATATAGAGCTTTCTTCAGTCGGTAGACATGGTTGGGTAGAAATGGATCTTCAAATCCCTTCAGCTGTTCGACATACACCTCTTCATTTAGAATCCCATTCAGAAACGCACTCTTCACATCCATCTGATGAAGCTTGAAATTAAACCTGCAGGCCACTGCTAGAAGTAATCTGATAGATTCTAGTCAAGCTACAGGAGCAAACGTCTCACCAAAGTCAATACCCTCAAGCTGAGTGTAGCCTTGAGCCACCAGACGAGCCTTGTTACGCGTGACATTACCCTTCTCATCGGTTTTATTCTTGAATATCCACTTTGTCCCAATGACATTCAACCTTTTCGGTCTCTCTACTAGACTCCAGACATCATTACGCTGAAATTGATTCAGCTCTTCTTGCATGGCTAACACCCAAAAATAGTCAAGAAGTGCTTCCTTCACGTTCTTTGGTTCAACACTTGAAAGAAAACAGACATACCTGGCAAGATCACGATAGTTGACTTGACTAGTACCTCTTGTTCGAAGACCATCTTGAACTTCACCAATAACAAGTTCGAGAGGATGATTTCGTATGACTTTCGTGATCCCTCTTATGGAATGACTTTCATTTCCCTCTGACAGTGGTTCCCCTATGGATGTTGACCCCTGTGGTACATGTCTTGTGTTGTATCCAATGTTGTAACATTTTGTTCAACACAATCTTCTTCTTCATTATCTTCTTCCTGGGGAGTAAGCCCTCCATTTATAACAGCTTCACGCTGTTCAAATTCATCGACAATAATATTGATTGACTCCATCAGGACATTAGTGCAATGATTTAACACCCTAAAAGCACGGCTGGTACTAGAGTATCCAAGGAATATCCCTCTATCACTCTTCGCATCAGACTTTCCTTTAGGGGGCTGATCCTGCAAAATGTAACATTTGCTTCCAAAGACATGAAAGTAAGACACATCGGGTTTCTTAAATTTCCAGATCACATAAGGAGTTTTCTCCATTCTGGGTCTCAGATACACTCTATTTATGGTGTAGCAAGCAGTGTTGACAGCCTCTGCCCACCATTTAGTACTGACCTTCTTGGCATTCAGCATCACGTGAGCCATTTCTTGTAGAGTACGATTTTTCCGTTCAACAACTCCATTCTGTTGAGAAGTCTTAGGAGCTGAATACTTGTGAGCAATTCCCTGCGCTTTACAAAAATCAGCAAAGAAACTATTCTCAAACACCTTGCAGTGGTCACTTCGAATTCTAGTAATCTTTCCAATGGTGTCTCCTTTCTCAGTCTGAAGACGGGTGCATAGCTTCTTGAATGCGTCAAATGCGTCTGACTTCTCTTTGAGAAAATCTACTCAGGTAAAGCGTGAGAAATCATCAACGTAAATATAGATGTATTTCTTACCTCCCATACTGACTTCTGTTGTGGGTCCTATCAGATCCATGTGTAGCAGCTCCATGTTCTTAGATGTGGTGATGATCTGAAGTTGTCTATGACTAGTCTTCTTTTGTTTTCCTAGTTGACAGAGGCCACAAACACTTTCTCTTCTCTTGTTTATAAAAGGTATCCCTCGAACCGCTCCCACTCTGGATATCTCCATCAACGTTTTGTAGTTGAGATGACCTAGCTTTTGGTGCCACTATTCAGAGACATCAACACTTACATTGAGACAACTGTCAGCTTCCTGAAGTAAATAGCAGTTGTCAGTAGATCTTTTCCCAGTTAGGATGCAGGTTCCGGCTTCATTGAGGACCACACACTTGTTTTTAGTGAACTGAATGAACAGACCTTGGTCGCAGTTGGCTTATGCTAATCAGATTAGCCTTCAAATCTTCTACATGCATCAACATCCTTCAGAGTAATAGAGCCAGTCATCTTCAGCTCTCACTTCCCAATGACTTTGCTCCTTTGACCATCACCAAAGGTAACATGGCCTTTATTGCCCTCAGTATATTCAGTGAGAAGACTTCGATTTCCTGTCATGTGCCGGGAACATCCACTGTCGAAGTACCACATGTTTTCTGAAAAAGCAACCATAGAGGTGTAGGCAACCAAACTGAGAATTTCAGATTTCCTAACCCACTTTTTCATGAGTCTTTTCCTCGGATGTCCAGTGTCTCTTTCTTCATGCTGATGTCTTATACGACTAAAACAATTCCTGTCAGTGTGACCTTTAAGCTGACAGTAATTACACACGGAATGCCTAAAAGTAGTACTTCTCTTCTGTTCCTCCTTCTGACCACCTTGCTTGAAGTGCCTCTTCTTCAATTGACCTTCAGTGATGCAAACCTGTCTTTCCTTGGGAGTGTGAAGGTAGCCTCCTCTATTGTATCCCACGCATGTACGATCTCCAGATACTTTCCCCATGATCAGTATGTCATCGAGCTTTGCCTTTTCGGAGTTCCACTTGTTGAGGATGCTTTCTACCTTCTCGGCTCTAAGAAGAGTTCTCCTGGGTTGGCTTTTGAGATTTCTGAATTTGAGCTCGGTCTTTAATAGTTGAGCACTAACCTCATCCTTTTCTCCTTTCAGTCTGACATTTTCTTTCTTTAATGATTTATTGATCTCACAAATCTTCATCCAATTTGTGAACATAGTTTGGTAAGCAGACCGAATATCAACTTCATCAACTTCTTTATCGTCACCCTCATCTGAAGTAGATTCACTATCAGATGATGCACTATATGTTATAACATTCTTATTGACATTTCCAAGTTTCTTCTCCAATGTTGTATGGGTTGTGGCAACACTTGGTCCAACATGACTAGAGGTGTCACAACCGGATTGATCATTCAGAATGGCAATAAACGCAACGTGATTTCTGATGATATCCACATCTTTGTCACGACCCACTTCCCAGGATACCCGATAAGTACGAATCCGTATCAGGCATTCCCGAAACTATGGGTGTGAAGAAAAACGAGGAGAGATAAGAGAAGTATTGCTCGGAACAGAAAACTCCGCAGGCCACTACGCACGTGCTGGGAAGTACAAGTAAAACTACATCATAGATATAACACTGAGAAATAAACAAAAGTACAATATTTCATTTATTTAATACATTGATACAGTCTTTTACATACACCATCTATTCAAGGGGTACAAATAAGGAAAGCTACACTGAGACAACGATAATCTTATACAACTCCAAGTCCAGTTCCAACTTATACAATTCAAACATTTCATCATCACAACTCTAGCTACAAAGGTCTACCCGAAAATGAAACACCAAGGACAAGTCTCTCATCATACCCCTCGCCACCCAATCCTACAACCGATCACCAACTCCAAGGCTCCAGCCGCTATCCCCAACCTGAAAAGTCAACGGGGACACGTCAATGCGTGACCCAGTAGAAACTCCTAACACTCTAGTAGAACGCAGTTTTAGAACTGGTCTACATATCTAGGGATGGTGGTTTAACAACTAAGGTTCATGGTGCATAAAAGTGATACATTCCAACATGTGAACTTAGTTATAAGAACTTGCAAAACATGCATATGAAACCACATTATGAAATGCAGGTATTGAAAGGAAGCATAAGAACATGTTACCATGGGATAACAGCATTAAAGTGAACAAAAGTAAGGACACATGAGATAATAACATTTATAAATTAAAGACAATTACTTTAAGTTGTTGATTCACCTATTTGGAAACTCGTGTAAACCGCATGACGCTAAAGAGTCAGACTTCACCCAATGTGGGTGAAAAATGGTACCTCAACCAGCGACACGAGCACTGGAGGGGCCTCTCGTAACTCCGTACCCGAACGTGGCAAGGTACTAGAGCGAGACTCATCTCGGTTTTTCTGTTGAACAAACGGAGCAAACCATCATTTACCATCATGGTGCGACACAAGCACACCAGCGGCCTCTCTAGCCCTCTCCAACTCCCCTACTGGGGGTAACACATTGGGCGAGAAATCATAATTCATACGTCCGCTCCTTAACCCCTAAAGTTTACCCGTGTTTCCCCCAAACCCACATCCGAGTCTCACCCATTTCAGAATGGACTGAGCTCCCGATGTCAAACTCTTATCCTCACTCTCAGTTTTTAAAGTATTTCTTCGTTTGTCAACAAATCATCTAGCGGTCTCGACTACCGCTTTTCATCTATCCATCTCTTTCATAATTTCACCGATGTCGTAATTCAACAACGGCCATCGTCTTCATCTCATTTCAACATCGCATAGTTCCATCAATTCCATTCACTTTCTTAATTAAGTTACAACACTAATATGATACACTAAACAAGATGAAACTACAACACTAGCAAATGTCTCAAGTTGACATACTCAATCAAAATAAAGCTACAGATCCATGCATGCATGTATGGATATGTCTTAAGAGTATTAGTGTTATGAGTTGATGTATGTGATGAGTATATAATACATGTATGGCTGTAAGCTGGTACGCTTACGCTTGTGTATAGATGAATATAATTTTGTATGGTTATCTATGTGTATTGAAATTGACATGGTAGATCTTGTGCAATGATACATATGTGAATGTTGGATGGGTACTAGGAGACATACATGATTGTATGTCTGAGTATAGAGGTGCATGCGTATATATGTTAACATATGGTAACCTATGAGAAATGTGTATCATGGACCTATATAGTTGATTGAGCTCTAGATGATGTATAGATATGATATACCGTATGTATTGGTAATATGTGGTGTTTATGTACATGCTGATTGTGTAAATCCATGTGCAGATCTTTGTGTTCCACTCAAGTATGAGTGGGCATGCCCTAGGTGTACTAGAGTTGTGTGTTTGATACATATACAAAAGATATATATGGTTGCATGTCCGACTGTAAGCGGATATGCTTACACCGGTGTTGGATGAATATAGACTTACTTGAGTGAATATTGGATATAAATACATATGAATGTATACTTGCATATATAAAGTGAATGTGTACTAGAAGCATGATATACTATACATACATACTGTCAGGACTTGTTACTATAGTGATATGTACTGCGTGTATACTTGTGTGCGAACTATTATATATAATTGTCTATATAATTAAAGGTGGTTATACTTACGTGCTTAAGTGATATGTTTGTGTATGGTTACCCACTGGATATGTGATGCATCACATTGGTGTGTAAAGTATTGGTGTATGACTAGCTGCTAATTGTATCGATATTTGGATATACCTATTTGCATATGTATGTTAGTAAGGTTGTATGTGTATTGGATGTGATGTATGTAGTGATATGTGTACCTATAGATAGATGTATACTTGGTTGTATACTTGATCTATACCTTTATGTATCTAAGTATATCCATAGGCATGTGTATGTATAATTATGCTAGCTCTGTGACTTATGAGTAGGGTGTGTTTAAATATCGTGTGAACATGCATATATGTAGATATATATAAATACTAGGAGTGTGAGAATACATAAAGAGGTGTATGTATTTAGATATATCTATATGTCTTTGATCATGTTCTTGTGTGAATTTTTATGTAAGTACATATGTATTGAGTGAAATAAGTGTATAAATATTGGAGTGTATATTAATGCCTTGGGTGTATCTAAACATCCTACTTATTGCTATGTACGGCATGATGCAAGTGTCTATATGTGTAGGTGAGATAACATGTGTATATATATATATTAGTTTCTATGTATATATGAGAGTTCTCATGTTCATATAGATATATTTGTTAGTGCATGGATGAATGAGGAATGTATAGTACTATGTATTAGTTGTGATGATTTGTTCTTGTATATACCTGTAACCTTGGATGAGAATGGGTAAGTATATGCGCATGATTTATGTTATAGTGTATGTATATATGAGTATGTAGTATACACATATAACATTGGTTGCTTTTCTTGGGTAAGGAAATCCTGAGACTATTTTATTCTCCGGTCAGACCCTTAGCTTATAAAGTCCGAGGGCGGACTTTGTTTTTAAGGTGGGTAGAATGTAATACCCCGTTTCCATATGTACGCGTGTTTATACGTATTTTGGCGTGGATGCATACGTATAATTTTTGGGAGTATTCCTGTAATTTTCTTTAATTATTTTGGTGTATGAATTATTTTTAAAAGATTTTAACTTATCATTTTGTATTAGTAAATATGAGTATTTAAATAATGTATTCTAGAAGTATGGTGTAATTCCCATGTATTTTTATTTTTCACAAAATACAAAATCCAAAATTCTTTAACCATGACACATCACTAGCTAATGTGTCATCTTGCATGGTAAAAAGAAAACACATGGCATCATCTTTGACTAAATGAATGGATGGGATTAATTGGGAGAAAATCAAAACCAAAAGAAAACCAAAAAAACAAAATTTCTCTCATTCTCACCATATCCTCTCTCTCTCTCTCTCTCTCTCTCTCTCTCTCTCTCTCTCTCTCTCTCTCTCTCTCTCTCTCTCTCTCTCTCTCTCTCTCTCTCTCTCTCTCAAATCTGTCCAAATTCTCTCCTCCACCTTTCTCCCCTTTTGCCCACCATTCCCTCCACCAAACAACACCTCAAGCACCTCCCCTTCCACCACCAACAATCCCTCACTTTTCCTTATCATTCTAACTCCAAAATAAACTCCAAAAAGCTATCAAAAATCCAAACCTTGGAGGTCAATTGGGAGATTGAAAGCAGAAGACTAGGAGGCTCTCCATCAAGGACTAAGAAGGGCCAATGACATATTATTTGGAGGAGTACTAGTAAGGTAGAAATTCTTATCGCCTTAGTAGGGTTTAGTTTTAAGAACTAAGGGTTTAGTTAATTAGCAAGTTCTTTAGATTTTGTGTAGAAATTACGTTTTGAACTTCATGCTGAAATTTACACAGAATTGGCTGATACTTTGGTAACTTGCTGCACTTAATTGGCTACGTAGAAATTCATGAAAAAAATATATGTTGTACATATTGAAGTCCTTAACAACTTTCATTTTTACAAGTTTTGCAAATTCGAAATGAAAAATAGAATAAAAATTCAGTTTCTAAAACTGGTCTGTTTTTAGACAGTTTTGACACCTTTCAGTAAAACGAGTAGAAATCCATGCACACTTAATAAACCATATTGATCTTAGTGCCGTTGGAAAGCTGGCTTCAAGATCTTTAACTTGTAATTTTCCTACTGTAATTTTCCGAAAATCCTATATCTGCTTGTAACTGATAGAAAAATGGACTTGAACTGAACTCAGTTTCTGGTTCAGAATGCTGAAATTATACCTGTCAGGAGAAAATCCACCATAAATCACATATGTCAACTGAGTTTATGAAAATTGGTCAATGAAAGGAAAACACCCATATCTACAACTTTCGTGAAGGGACCAGAGACCAATTCTGACTGTAGATAGGCTAAAATGATGTTCTTTCTGCTGTAACCGTTTAGACAGATTCAAATTTTACACTATTGTCATACCATGCATTACTCTTTTATGTTTTGTTCAAATTCAGTTAACATGCTATTATTTGTCATGATTTATGTGATAATTAGTAGCTATGTTCACATGCTTTCCAATTTGTTGTAGTAAATGAAATTGTGTTCAAGTTAAAGTACATATTAACATGTTTGCTATGTCCAAATAAAAGCTAGTATATTATGTTATGTTAAAGGACGTCTTATGTCATTTACTAACATGCAACAAGCTAGTACACATGGTTGTGTTATTACGCCATTACTTTCCAATATGCTAGCATGTAGCTTTATTTTGATTGAGTATGTCAACTTGAGACATTTGCTAGTGTTGTAGTTTCATCTTGTTTAATGTATCACATTAGTGTTGTAATTTCATTAAGAAAGTGAATCGAATTGATGGAACTATGCGATGTTGAAATGAGATGAAGACGATGGTCGTTGTTGAATTACGACATTGGTGAAATTATGAAAGAGATGGAGAGATGAAAAGCAGTAGTCGAGACCGCTAGATGATTTGTTGACAAACGAAGAAATAATTTAAAAACTGAGAGTGAGGATAAGAGTTTGACATCGAGAGCTCAGTCCATTCTAAAATGGATGAGACTCTGGATGTGGTTTTGGGGGAAACACGGGTAAACTTTAAGGGTTAAGGAGCAGACATATGAATTATGATTTCTCACCCGATGTGTTGCCCCAAGAAGAGGAGTTGGAGAGGGCTAGAGAGGCCACTGGTGTGCTCGTGTCGCACCATGACGGTAAATAATGGTTTGCTCCGTTTGTCCGACAGAAAAACCGAGATGAGTCTCGCTCTAGTACCTTGCCACGTTCGGGTACGGAGTTACGAGAGGTCCCTCCAGTGCTCGTGTCGCTGGTTGAGGTACCATTTTCACCCACCTTGGGTGAAGTCCGACTCCTTAGCGTCCTGCGGTTTACACGAGTTTCCAAATATGTGAATCAACAACTTAAAGTAATTGTCTTTAATTTATCAATGTTATTATCTCATGTGTCCTTACTTTTGTTCACTTTAATGCTGCTATCCCATGGTAACATGTTCTTATGCTTCCTTTCAATACCTGCATTTCATAATGTGGTTTCATATGCATGTTTTGCAAGTTCTTATAACTAAGTTCACATGTTGGAATGTATCACTTTTATGCACCATGAACCTTACTTGTTAGACCACCATCCCTATATAGGTAGACCAGTTCTAAAATTGCGTTCTACTAAAGTGTTAGGAGTTTCTACTGGGTCACGCATTGACGTGTCCCCGTTGACTTTTCAGGTTGGGGATAGCGGCTGGAGCCTTGGAGTTGGTGATCAGTTGTAGGATTGGGTGGCGAGGGGTATGATGAGAGACTTGTACTTTTGGTGTTTCTTTTTCGGGTAGACCTTTGTAGCTAAAGTTGTGTGATGAAATGTTTGAATTGTATAAGTTGGAACTGGACTCGGAGTTGTATAAGATTATCATTGTCTCAGTGTAGCTTTCCTTATTTGTACCCCTTGAACAGATGGTGTATGTAAAAGACTGTATCAATGTATTAAATAAATGAAAGATTGTACTTTTGTTTATTTCTCAGTGTTATATCTATGATGGAGTTTTACTTGTACTTCCCAGCACGTGCGCAGTGGCCTGCGGAATTTTCTGTTCCGAGCAATACTTCTCTTGCATTGACGTGTCCCCGTTGACTTTTCAGGTTGGGGATAGCGGCTGGAGCCTTGGAGTTGGTGATCGGTTGTAGGATTGGGTGGAGAGGGGTATGATGAGAGACTTGTACTTTTGGTGTTTCTTTTTCGGGTAGACCTTTGTAGCTAGAGTTGTGATGATGAAATGTTTAAATTGTATATGTTGGAACTGGACTTGGAGTTGTATAAGATTATCGTTGTCTCAGTGTAGCTTTCCTTTTTTGTACCCCTTGAACAGATGGTGTATGTAAAAGACTGTATCAATGTATTAAATAAATGAAATATTATACTTTTGTTTATTTCTCAGTGTTATATCTATGATGGAGTTTTACTTGTACTTCCCAGCACGTGCGCAGTGGCCTGTGGAGTTTTCTGTTCCGAGCAATACTTCTCTTCTCTCTCCTCGTTTTTCTTCACACCCGTAGTTTCGGGAATACCTGATACGGATTCGTACTTATCGGGTATCCTGAAAGCGGGTCGTGACAATCTTCAGCACTACCTTCGGACTCTTCATCACTCCAGGAACTGGCCAGAGATTTTTCCTTTTGTTTCTTAAGAGTATTTGCACATTCGGCTTGTATATGACTAAACCACTCACACTCTCTGCACTGTATTCCCTTTCCTTTGCTCTTAGATTCGTACTTCTGTATAGGACGGCTGACACCCTTTCCTGCAGTGTGAGAACTTGGACGCACTTCCTTATTGCCAGTTCTGAAATTCTGGCCCCTATTGCTGATCTTTCTCATCATCTTGCTAAAGTTTTTAGTTCGCAAGGCGATGTCATCTTCAAGTTCAGTGTCATTTTCTGTTTTTGAAACTTCAATAGCTTCCACCTTTAGAGCCACTCCTTTTTCCCTTTTATTTTGCTTCAAATTCATTTCGTAGGTCTGAAGAGATCCCATCAGTTCATCCAATCTAATATTGGATGTGTTCCTCACCTTTTCAATAGCTGCAATCTTTGCCGAAAATTTGTCAGGTAGAGATCTCAAAGTTTTCGTAACTAACTTCTTTTGGGAGTATTTCTTCCCCAATTGAAATGCCTGATTAGCTATATCACGTAATCTTCCATTGAATTCAGCGACAGATTCATCATCATTCATTCTAAGATTTTCAAATTGAGAGGCGAGAATTTGAAGTTTAGAAGCTCTTACAGTACTTGTCCCTTCATGAACATTTTGAAGAATGTCCATGCTTCATTTGCATACTCACATGTAGAGATTAACTTGAACTGCTCTTCATCTACTGCAGTAAAGATAGCATTCACAGCCTTCGAATTTCCTAGTGCCGCACGTTCCTCTTTGGGACTGCAGTCTTTAGCCGGCGTGAGGTATTCATTTCCTTATTTGTCATCTTCAATTGGAGGACTCCATTCTTCTACAGTTGCCACCCAAGCCTTCTCATTAAGAGACTTTATAAACGCACGCATCCGAGACTTCCAGTACGTGTAGTTAGTACCAGTGAGCAACCGATGCCGGGTCACAGAAGCTCTTTCCTTCGTATTCATGGATGACGTACTAAACAGCAGAATCACACCCACTTTGACAAACAAAGTAACACGGATGACCTGCTCTGATACCAATTGAAGTTTTGTACGCAAGCTTAAACAATTAAACACATAGGAACAATAGAGAACACAAGATGACACAAAGACATTGGTAACGCAGTTCGGTGCGCATACCTACATATGTGGGTCCTCGCCCAGAAAATCAAATTACTCCACTAAATATTGATAATTACAGTCATCAATACTACGAGATATTAGGGGGAACAAACTCCCCCTCAATACAAACCGCTAGGGGTGATCTCAGTCAACCCCATTGAGTAATTTATCCAAGCTCTCCTTGCGTGCAAGCTCCCCTTACAAAACTAACAAAGATCAACTCCCTTGATCCCCTACCTCAGTAGTAGTCAGCCTACTCCCGGAGTTCCTTGTAGCTTTCGCAAAAGCTCTGGTTTCGGTAAAACCCCTAGCCGCCAATCACCTACCTTCTAAAAACAAAACCTCCCCCTCAAATATTGAGTTGTTAAAGAAGGTACACACAATCAAATCTCAGAAGATTGGCCATCTGCAACTAGCGAAGCTAGGCTAGGAAATGAGGTTGTTTTCGCCTTAACTGCCACAAACAACAAAACCCGACTTTAGAGCGAAACCCAACAACCTTTAAGAATCGCCTCTAACAAAATATTGGAACGCAATCCAAACAGACACTGCATCGGTTCTTTAGTTGAAGAAAAACTCCCAACGACTTTGACAACTACAGTCAGCAACCAAGACAGAGTCTTATCTTCAATAACTGCAATACGATCAGCTTCATGTAAGCACTTCAAGACCTGATCTCGAATGTTGAACATTATGTTCAACATAATATATAACATATTAACCAACATTACCAGAAAACCCATTGTGCCACTAATGACAAAATAAATGACCTAATAATAAGTATCAGCACAACAAATATATTTGCTCAACATCAGAACATATATTTGAATGACGTAATGTCCAACTCTCTCCTTCTTTTTGACGATGAAAAACATATAACACGTAAAATATTTAAAATATTCTTACACCTTCTGTAAAGATGCATATTGGTTTAATAATTACGATAAAATTCTTCATGCATCATTGCAAGTTAGCGACAAGTATATTTCTCCATGTATCATATGTACCATAATGAGGTGCTTTTGAGATATTAAGTCTCACCCCATCACGAGCAACAACTAGTGCATCTAACATATTATGGGTGCAGGAGCTTAAGGAATCCTATTATATCACTCAAGGGGCTAAGTGATGAGCAAACAAGGTACTGGAACATTTTGGAGCAAGACATATTCATGAAGAATGAAGATGCATCACTTTGGACTTCAATGTAATAATATTAATGATGTATTTTTATTTATTTTTGTCTTAGCATGTTAAAGCCTTGTTAGAAGCTTACACACATTGAGGATCACATATAAAATGATTTTAAAATGGTTTAAAACAGTTTGAAATTTTTTGAGATGTTTTAAAGCTAAAACCCCATGTATCAGAAGAAGAATCGACTATTTTATTGTAGGAGTCGGTTATTTTGAATGGGAAATAAATTTTGACCCTGGACCCCAAAAGAGTCGACTACAGCTTTACAGGTAGTGGATCGCAGTTAATTGAGGAGTCAACTACCAGATGAACGACGGTCGACTACTTTGACTTGACGACAAAATTAAACACAAACCAGATTTTACGGGATTTTGTTTTTTCAACAGTTTGAATGGTATTTTGGAGAATGATTTTGAACGGTTTTTCTATTTGTATTAAAGCTGAGTTACGGGGGGCTTTTATGACAACAATTAATGAGCAAAAATCAGTCTTTAAAAGCATTTTCTAAGTTGTTTTCAACATCCATAAATCTCCCTTTTCTTTGGATCATGTTCTAAGGTTTTTGATTTCTTTAGCCAAAATTTTTCTTAGTCTCACAATGCTTTAATTTCCTCATCTTTGGAGACAACACTATATCCCTCATTCACTCTACAAGCTTCAAATCAAGATATTGGAAAAGTGTAAGTCTTCATCAAAACTATAAGTAGAAAATCCTTAAAGTGTTGAGGTGGTAATTTTTATTTGTTTTATTTTTATTGAGAAGAAATCTGTAAGCAATACCTCTTGGAAAGATGTAATTGTACTATTTAGGAAATAGTGGGTTTAAGTTGAGTGTGACTCGGGTGGCTGGAGTAGGATACATTGGCCAAGTTGGACTTGTGTATCCGAATCAGGGTATTTACTCGTGTTTGCATTTGATTCCATTTTCTGTTGTTGGTGTTGCAATTACATTTTGCTTGTGATCATTATTCTGTTGCCTACTCCTTTAACAAGCTTTAATTTGTTGATTAAGTTTAAATTGAGTAATATCATTTGTAAACTCGGGCAGACTTTTTCGATTTAACTTTTATTATTTCTTTGGGCACTAATCCCCCATGCCTATGGTGTCTATTTTCCATCTGCATGGTCCCAACAAGTGGTATCAGAGCCAAGTACTAGGACGACATCAACAAGAAACACCAACAATGACATCTACCCCAATGGCAATCAACCAATCGTCAACCTTTACTCACCAGATCCAAACTATGACACATATAAGAATCGGATCCGTATTTACTTTATGTCCATCTCCTACGACATTTGAACCATGATGGAGAAAGAATATGTAAAACCATCAAAGCCACCAAATGAATGGACCAAGGACGAGAAAGATAGAGATGCA
Source organism: Scilla litardierei (assembly GCA_030789695.1). Lineage (NCBI taxonomy): Eukaryota > Viridiplantae > Streptophyta > Magnoliopsida > Asparagales > Asparagaceae > Scilla > Scilla litardierei. The sequence goes on along the minus strand of CM061142.1, from coordinate 245,591,917 downwards.
TTGAGCTTCGAGGTGATGAACAATCTTCTATGCTCACTCAACAACATGGAGTCCAACCGAGTAGCACGTGCAACCTCCGCTTACAAGATTTGGAAAATCCTTGTGGTAACACATGAAGGTAATTCTAAAGCTAAATCATCTAAAATTGCTCCCAATGCTTTCTATGAGGAGTATAAGAGTATGACACAATAGAATAGAGAGAATAGAAAAGTGTGGATTTCATGATATGAATGCTAGGCTTAGATTTCTGGACTTCGTAAAGCTAAAAATAATCTCACCGAGTATAGAATATTACTTAGCCTAGGTTGTCGTGCAACGTCAAGTAGTCACTCTCTCACACATCAATGGATTCCCTCCCCCAAGCTTATCTATGAGCATGGTGGCATAAAAATATTCACATCCCTATTTTTATAAAGCTCCAAAAGTAATAAAAATGAACACGAAAAGAGAGAAGAAAGGAAGAGAGTGAGATGGGATCTTTTATTGAGGATTTTTCCTCTTTTCTTTTTCTTTTCCCCTTTTTTTTCTTTTGTTTGTTTTTTTTTGGTATAGCATATATACACAACGATCCCAACTCAAAGAGAGATAACGATATACAAGAATATTTTCTCTTTTTTTTTTGAATTCGGGAAATTTGGAGCTAGGAATTAATAGCGGGGGAAATGCCATATAATAGAATCGCTAAGGGGAGATTCACCAATGATTTTAAAAGTAGAGAAATGATGTTCAAGATTTGTGGAGAAAGAAATAAATATATCTCTCGGTTCACTCTATAAGACATGCACGACAACTTCAGCAGGGTAATCTAATCTACTCAGTTTTGATCACAAAAAAGCTAACTAATCCAGATTTATCATAGCTAACATCATTCAATCATCCTGAAGTGAAATGTACAATTCATGCATATAGAAGTGATATAGGAAAAGAAATCGGTACTCCAGATATAAGCATTCAATGCGTGAATCTTGGTGTGTTTTCTGCGATAGCATACATATGAATATTCAGACTCAGCTAATAATAAAATTTCATCCATTTTCGTGTGGAAAAAGTGTGGGTTACTATCTCTAGATGCAAGGCAAGTCATAGCATATGATGTCAGAAATAAAGTCTAAGACATGACAAATATAACATGCATATAGAGTAAGCTAACTCCACGTCATCATCATCATAGAAAAGTCATCTCTAGCATGAGATGAAAAAAAGAAAAAAGGAAACAAAGATAAAGGGAAAATAGAACTATTTACAATGCGGCACACAGAAAAATAAGAAAAACGTGATGCATGGTAAAATAAAAAGAAAAATGATGAAAATAAGTGCAAAAGCAGAAAATGGTGTTAAAAACTAAAAATAAAGATGGCAAATCGAAAAAGAACGTGAGAACTCACTCCCCCAAGCTAAATGGCACAGTGTCCTCAATGTGCAAAGTGTGGCAAACCGAGAGACAAGTAATGTGAGGGGTAAGTGAGGATGCATGCATGATGGAAGGAAAAAAAAGAAAAAAAATAATGAAACGAAAAAAAATGATGCAGACATGATGCATGCAGAACTAGGAGTGATGCAGATATAAAGATGTGACACCAAAAACTCTCCCTCTCTCCCAAAAAAGATATAAAAAGATACGATCAGAATGAGAATCCCAAAATAAGTGAGGGGAGGGGGACAAAAAATGCATCAGGACCCAGCAGAAACGGGCAGCACAACGGCAAAAATGATCGATGGCATCAAGGGTGCCTAAGAAGGTGGTGCTGCGCCGTCTCCGTCCTGAGGCGGAAGTGGTGGTGGGAATGGGGCAGGCTGCTGAGTGGGTGTGGGTGTGGAAGTGGCAGCAGGCTGAGTGTGTGTGGAAGTGGCAGTGGGAACCTGCTGGGTGGGCGGGGGTACGCGTGGGAGACGCTCCAGGACCTGGGTAAGACAGTAGTGAATGTGCGGGAGCAGGTCAAAGCGGCCAACCATCGCAGTGACGGTGGCGGACAGGGTCCGAAGGTCGCCTCTGAGGCCACTCACCGCCCCCTCGAGAGCACGAATGCTCTGAAGTACAGTGTCAGGGGGAGGTGGTGCAGAGGGACGCACCGGTCGGGGCTGTGCAGGTCGGGGCTGGCGTACTCTGGTGGCGTAGGTGACGGGCTCAGCAGGCAAGGGAACAAAAGGGGCTGCGCTCGCACGTGTGGGCCTGGCCTCAGTGCGAGGCTGGGCAGGACAGTGAGAAGTGGAGGCAGCCGCAGCGAAAGAAGAATACAAAAGTGGCAGCGAGGCGGCCAGAGAGGTCGGTGGCACATAAGTGTGGACAGACGCCACGACACTCCCGGAAAATACAGCAGCGGTGGAGACAGAGGCGGAGACAGAGGTCTCAACGGCGGTGGCAAAAGAGGGCTCTCCGCACTCAACTATGGTCGGTGGACGCTCGGGTGGGGCAGAGGAAACGGGCTCGGCAGACAGAGGGCCAGTGGTGGTAGTGGAGGTGGGCTCAGCTAGGGTACTCCCGACACCGACAGAGGTGAGGACAGAGGTGTCTGGAGCAGCGGAAATATCTGGGATCGGCTGAGGGGCCACGGGGTCAACAGGTGCAGCGGGCTCGGCAGGTGCAACAGGGTCTGCGGGGGCAGCGTGGGCAGCGTGGGCCTGCTCGGCCTCCTCGGCCTCGAGCACGTATGCGGCTGGGATCAGAACATCCATCGCAGGGAGCCAGTCCACCTGGGCCGGTGCAATCTGAGTCCGAGCTGGGCTCGGAAGAATCATGTAATCGGCACCGTAAGGGCCGTGCAACCAGACCCAGTGTCGCTCACCGTGAGGACAAAGCATCTTCATCTGGGCCATAACATCAATCGACAGAGAAGTGGGGCCCGGTGCTCGTCGTAGGTCGTCAGGGAAGTCCTCGTCGGTCATAAGGGCAAGCAAGGTGATCAGGCCGCCGCAGCATATCGGTGAGCGAGCGCCCACCGATACAATGATGCGGTCCAAAAACCAAGCCGCGACATCAATCACGACGGTGGGGACCAGCTCATCGCCATCCCTAGATAGAGCTCTGGGCCATGTCATCGCGTAGAGCATGTAGATCTCTGGCATGGACATCGTGCCCGGCTCATATCTGGCCAAAAAGGTCGTCGCCATAAGGCGCTGAGCTATACGGAGGCAGGGATGGACAATTGCCGAGGCCTTGGCCCTACTAGGGTCAAAGGCAACATGGAGACCCGTAATCCGGGCCCAGAAGGCACCGGCGTCGAAGGAAGGTGGGGGGATATGGGTGGGGGCGTAACCTCGATCGGCCCCGGGGACATCGGGCCACGAGAAAAAGGCTCTCATCATACCGAGAGTGACCTGGCACTCCCGGTCCATGAACCGAAATGAGCATCCCTCGTCGGTCCGGGCGATCAAACTAAGTACCTCAAGTGTCGGACGGATAAACGTGTCCGCCGACACCTGAAAGAAATCTCGCCAGCCCACGTTGTCGTACAACGTGAGCATCCCCTCTAGTACCCCCAGGCGTCCTAGGTCGGCAAGGTGTGCAAACCTGGAGGGTACGATCGAGCGCTGGGAAATACGCTCGAAAGCGACGCGGTGTGCGTCGTCTCGGAACGTAATCCCGAGCGGCCCGACGAGTGGAGCCGGAGGTGGTGGCTGTGGATCGGCAGGTAGTGGCTGTGCGGGCTGTGCGGGCTGTGCGGGCGCTGCAGACTGTGCGGGGCCTGCAGGCTGTGCGGGGTGTATGGGGTGTGGTGGAGAAGGCGGAGGAGAGTCCTCCAACTCGTGGGAGGGGCCGGCATCATCCGACCGCTTCCGCTTGGAGGAAGCTCTCTTCGACCGCGGCCGTGTTCGGGGCGACATATGGGCCCCGAGCGCGTGCCGAAAAGCGTAAAAAGTGCGGCGTGCGTAAAATAAAGGAAAGAGTATACCACGACACGCCGCGAGTGCAAAGCAATGGAAGAGTGCAAAGACGACGCCTCCACTCAGCCCAAATCAGTCCCGAAAAGCTCCCCTGGGCTCCCCTAAGCTGCTAAAAATGACCTACGCATGAAATGGAGATATCAGCGGGTAATATTCAAAACGTATGGAGCATTAGGGATATAATAGATAGAAATAGAAATTAATTTGGGTTTGGGGTTCGTTAAGTGTCACGCCCCGCTTCCCATTGTATTTGGGAGCGAGGACGCGACGAAGGTCCACATGTGCTTAAAGCAAGAAGGAGGTACTTTTCTTTCCTCCCCTCATTGGTTTAAGCACATTACGCGTCTGTGTGATAACATCCTGCAGGTTCTTGCATGCCACTCAAACCACACAGATAAATTTTATAACAATCTCAACGTCTCAAAATGAATACAACAAAAGGGATATAAAGGAGAGAGGGTCATAGAGCCCATACAAGTTGTGAAAGAATTAACAAAGTACAAATGGTACGAAGACACAAATGCTTCTCAGCGACGGAACACTCAGCAGAAGGGCACTCCAGATCAACCTGTTTAGTCTCTAAGCAAACTCCTTTGTGAACCTGTCTAATACCTGACGTATATTTCACAAGACAAGAAATATACGTCAGCGAGGGTCGCTCGGCAAGATTTAGAAAATTATGATAATTGACCCTCGGCAAGGTTTTCAAAATTGATTTCATGACAATGTAAGAGACAAATAGTTAAAGCATGAGTACGTCAAGCATAGTGCAAAAGCGGTGGCATGTAGTGTGTGCAGCAGACAATATGGCAAGTGTCTTGTGTACAGCAGATAATGTGACAAGTGTCTTGTGTACAGCAGATAATGTGACAAGTGTCTTGTGTACAGCAGATAATGTGACAAGTGTAATGTGTGCAGCAGATAATGTGACAAGTGTCTTGTGTACAGCAGATAATGTGACAAGTGTCTTGTGTGCAGTAGATAATGTGACAAGTGTCTTGTGTACACCAGATAAAGTGACAACTGTAGTGCATACAACAAATAAGATGGCAGTTCTAAGCAGGCTGGAATAAAGTAAGACTTGGCAATTTGCAATTTCACGTCCGTGGTTTCTATTCACTCCTAGGGTTCTCGCCTTTAGGCCGTGATGAGAAGGTCGTTCCTCTCACGGGGGCTTACCGTGATTGACGCTAACCCACTGCATGCGGGTGGTGCTCTTGAGGAGAGTACCTTTCATACGCCCAGTGGCCGCTCAACCCTAACCCCACCCAAAAGTTTTTCAGAACACGAGCCGGCCTAGTCGTTTTACAAGCACGAATTTGTCAACTCACATGACACTCACGAAAGTCACGATTCTGCCGCTTGGGCGCACGAACTCACAATTTTACGATTTCATGTATTTCATTCTGTCATTATGTTTCAACGATACGCATTCAATTAAGTGTATACAAGCATGTTAAGTTATCGACGTGACAGGCATTATGGCATGACACAACATTAGTGGTTCTCGGTTTGACAAAAATGCAGCAACACTTTAAAACACGAAAAAGAATGCACACTTGCATATCAGAAAGTCACAGGTCCAATCAATTAAAAGTAAGACATGTAAAAAGTGCACTTGCCTGAAACGACGCGATTTTGGGTGCATACACGATTGTAAGATAGGCACCGATTGATTTGCGAAATCGGGTCTTTGATACTTAGTTAAAAGTTATTAGCCGATAATATTAGAACTTCACACTAATATATATATAACCATCGGCATGCAACTACTTAAATATATCAGAGTTAACTAAGTGACTAACATACCTTTTATAATTAATAAGTTGAAGACTAGCATGCTGGTACTAGGGGAAGATACTAGCTTATAGGGAGAAATAATACATGGTAGTATTGCAGGTGATGAGTTTAATATATATATATATACTTGATGATATTACGTATTTAAAAAATACAACCTACTGTTCTCTAGTTACAAATTGAGTGTTTAACAAATATATAGGAGAGTAGAAAGACTTTTAGCATTGCAGCCAAATCAAAATCACTTGTACAAAGGGGGTACTGACAAAAGAAAACACCAGTACATACATAGCCATGGGGTGATGTCCTACGGGTGCACTTCACATCATGTAATATACTGACTATAAAAGTACTGATGCACACAATTCATATTGTTTAATAAAAGTACTGACTGCCTATAATAACCTACCTACTGGTTGCCCCTTCTATCATCCCCTTATAGCTTACTGCTCCACTTGTTCACAAAATTAATTAAGAGCATGCTTACCTCAAGTCTACAGCTTTGGAGTTCGTCGGAGCGGCCTTCGGGGCGAGCAGAAGCTTGGCGACGAGGAAGTCGATCAGGCGGACGGCGATGCCATGGGCGATGACCGGTGGCGGGTCTGGGCGGCAGCGGATCGGGATCGGGCGGTGGCGGATTCGGGGGCTGGCGGCGAGGTGGCGGGGCTTCGGGTCTGCGGTAGGAGGGTGCTGGGCATCTCGGCGACCGGAGGGGAAGGCGGTCGAGGCGGTGGCCACGGGGGCGAGGCTGTGGCGGCGTTGGACGGGAGGGGGTGTCGACTTCGTGAGGCCTGGGGAGCTACGGGCTTGTGTGCGAGGGAGGAAGGGCCGCGGCTGAGGCGAGGGCGTGCCGCTGCGGGTTTGGGTGGCCGGAGAGAAGTATCGAAGGGGGCTCGGGCTGTGATCGCGTGGAGAAGGAGGAATGAATAGGGGGCGGCTGTGAGTGTGTTTTTTTAAGGCCTCTAGGGTTATAATAGCTAGGGTTTATTATTTTTTATATATATATAAGAGAGTAGAGTTACCAGGAGCACGTGAGTGGCCTATAGTTCTTCTAGGGCTCAGCACTTTTAATCCTTAGGGTTTTAATTAGGAGAATAGGGCCTGTGCTTTGTAGATGTTAGGGTTATGTACGGTGACAGCCTAAAGGTTGAGTTTGAATAGGTTTCATCAAGAGAGAGAAAGAGAGGGTATAGGGGTAGGGTGCTGGTCAGAACGTGAGCATGAGTTTAGGCTAGGTTTCCATTTATAATATGATATAGCACTAGGGTTTTTATAAAAGCTTGGTGTTTCATTCTATAGTTTATTATATAGAGGAAATAGGGTGCGGCTTGGGCGTAGGGTTGTCACGTGGGCATTGAAGGCTTGGGCTAGGGTTTTATCATTTGTTCTCCCCCCCCCCTTTTTGATTAAGGCTGTGTGTGCAGTTCGCCCAAGGGAGTAGAAATCAAAATGTGGCTAGGTTAGATTAGGAAAGTGATTTGAAATTTCATTAATAGTATTGCCAAGACGTTATTGCCCTTCTATTTGTGATAATGTTGCAGTGTGTTCAACTCTTTAATGATTAACCCGAAAGAAAATTAGTGGGGGGTTTTTTTTATTAAAGAAAGAAAATTGCACCATTAAATTCTCTAGTTGCTATAGATGATTAATCCCACAAATGGTCAACCTATGTGCAAACTGGTGAATATTTTACGAATAAAATCGAGGCTCGAAAACCATTATTGATATGAACATGGGGTAAAGGCATCAGGTTCATGTATTAATCCTTCAATTTCCAAATGGGAAGTTAATTAATAATAGGTTTAAATAGGATCTTAAATGGGAAGTTTTTCAAACATTTAAAAGTTTTAAATTTCAAATTTAATTTTTTTGAACTTCGAATTTAAAACATAATTTAAGAAAATTCAATTTAAAAATAATTTTTAGAAATGATAATAATATTATTAACAATAAGTATGAAAAGGTAGAAGTGAGTACGGGTACGGATACGGGTATGGGGACAGAACGCGAAGCTACGGATACAAAAGAAATAACACACGAGAAGGAATACGGATATTACGTACCGATGAAAACCGGTCGTTACATCCTACCCACCTTAAAAATGATTCCGTCCTCGGAATCTTATCGGCTAAGACACCGGGAAAACGTAAGGGTAACGCTCGTAACTCTTTTTCTAAAGCATAAACCATAACAACCAGAAAGCAATAACCAAATAGTAATTTCTAATATTAACATCAACACCAAAGTATTACCACCGATAATGCTAATTAACGCCAATGCTACTAGTAGTAACAACACACGTACATACATTACTAGTTACATATTAACATAACACTTTAATATAATATCATCCTACAAATACAATCCGACCAAAATTTTACTCGGGTGAAAAGCAACACTATACTTCTCCACCACATCAATTTACTAGCTGTAAGTGTGCCATCACCCTGCACACTCACATTATTACCAATACACAAGTAATATCATACGTCTTATACACTCACAATATATACTGATATAGTACCACATGTCACATAAACATACCACTAATAAAAATACAATCATTCTTAGTCAATTAACACCTCAATCGTACAATCATTTTTACATACCGCTTACCACATACCCATTATAATACATACCACTACACATATATACATGCACGTATTATCTTACGCCAAAACAGATTTATACACGCTTTACTCATAGTACTAGGGTCATCGTAATCTACCCACCTTAGGATCAAGTCCGTCCTCAGACTTCCCTAAATAGACCGACACAGGGGTGCGCGGACTTAGACACTAAGGTCATTCTACCCCAGTCATATATACATCCTAATGAAACCTTATACATCCATCTGCATACACTTACTCATATATCACGCACCTTCAAATACTTATACATATGTTTATTTCACATACAAACACATACTTACACTACTACACGCCTATCTCATATCTATATAGAACAATTATATACACACACCGGTATTCACGACCAGGTAATTTACTTAGGGTTACTACACCATTACATACATCCATATTCACAGTCACAACATCCGACTATACATATTTCCTGGTATACACATGCTCATACATCATCCCGTAGGGGTAATTATAACAATTCTACTATATATAAAACACATTTGTTCATACAATATATATATACACACACCTATAACTAACCACATGCATATATACGCACGAGTACACGTCAGACATATCAACATATAAATCACACAATAATCTGCACACACAGCTATACGTACACTTATTATCATTATACTTAACATGCATGTCACTAGCATATAATTACAACCATTAACAAATACGACTAAGGTACAAATACTCCTAGTAACTAGCCAAAATGAATCTAATACGCACATATATTCCTACAGTGATATGGCTAATCACTCGCCTAAGTATAAATATACGCTTACTAATCTGTACTCGACTATATACATATACCACATATTACAGTGTATGCACATATAACACAGTAGTTAATCACACTATAATAATATGCTACGGGTAAGCACACTCATACATGGGTGGCATATAGAGATTCGCATACACGGGTCCACACTCACTATCTATATACATGCACTACAACACCACAATCTAGCTAATGGTCTTACTATACTTATACTAAAGCTGACCTAAGCGATGATAAGCACTATGTAGGATTAATTCATTGCATGATGTAACGAATCAATGTTATGATATGATATGATATTGTAGACATGACCCGGGAAGAGCATTGCGGGTCTACTACAGGGTACTTCTATGGTCGTCGACAAAGAAATGTAATGTCGAAAATGATTTCAAAAATTAAAGTGAACTTATTGGGTCAACTCGTGATTAGAACCCTTAGAACTAGGATTTTTAAATGGACCAGGAAGGGTTAGAGAATCCAAGGAAAGGTATTTCTGAGAAACAAGATTGCAATCTTACTTATGTTGTTTGTAGTTTTTTTTTGCATAAGCACGACCTGCATGGGCCACCACTAAAACCTGTCACGCCCCGCTTCCCATTGTATTTGGGAGCGAAGACGCGACGAAGGTCCGCATGTGCTTAAAGCAAGAAGGAGGTACTTTTCTTTCCTCCCCTCATTGGTTTAAGCACATTACGCGTCTGTGTGATAACATCCTGCAGGTTCTTGCATGCCACTCAAACAACACAGATAAATTTTATTACAATCTCAACGTCTCAAAATGAATACAACAAAAGGGATATAAAGGAGAGAGGGTCATAGAGCCCATACAAGTTGTGAAAGAATTAACAAAGTACAAATGGTACGAAGACACAAATGCTTCTCAGCGACGGAACACTCAGCAGCAGGGCACTCCAGATCAACCTGTTTAGTCTCTAAGCAAACTCCTTTGTGAACCTGTCTAATACCTGACGTGTATTTCACAAGACAAGAAATATACGTCAGCGAGGGTCGCTCGGTAAGATTTAGAAAATTATGATAATTGACCCTCGGCAAGGTTTTCAAAATTGATTTCATGACAATGTAAGAGACAAATAGTTAAAGCATGAGTACGTCAAGCATAGTGCAAAAGCGGTGGCATGTAGTGTGTGCAGCAGACAATATGGCAAGTGTCTTGTGTACAGCAGATAATGTGACAAGTGTCTTGTGTACAGCAGATAATGTGACAAGTGTCTTGTGTACAGCAGATAATGTGACAAGTATCTTGTGTACAGCAGATAATGTGACAAGTGTAATGTGTGCAGCAGATAATGTGACAAGTGTCTTGTGTACAGCAGATAATGTGACAAGTGTAATGTGTGCAGCAGATAATGTGACAAGTGTCTTGTGTACAGCAGATAAAGTGACAACTGTAGTGCATACAACAAATAAGATGGCAGTTCTAAGCAGGCTGGAATAAAGTAAGACTTGGCAATTTGCAATTTCACGTCCGTGGTTTCTATTCGCTCCTAGGGTTCTCGCCTTTAGGTCGTGATGAGAAGGTCGTTCCTCTCACGGGGGCTTACCGTGATTGACGCTAACCCACCGCATGCGGGTGGTGCTCTTGAGGAGAGTACCTTTCATACGCCCAGTGGCCGCTCAACCCTAACCCCACCCAAAAGTTTTCCGGAACACGAGCCGGCCTAGTCGTTTTACAAGCACGAATTTGTCAACTCACATGACACTCACGAAAGTCACGATTCCACCGCTTGGGCGCACGAACTCACAATTTTACGATTTCATGTATTTCATTCTGTCATTATGTTTCATCGATTAGCATTCAATTAAGTGTATACAAGCATGTTAAGTTATCGACGTGACAGGCATTATGGCATGACACAACATTAGTGGTTCTCGGTTTGACAAAAATGCAGCAACACTTTAAAACACGAAAAAGAATGCACACTTGCATATCAGAAAGTCACAGGTCCAATCAATTAAAAGTAAGACATGTAAAAAGTGCACTTGCCTGAAACGACGCGATTTTGGGTGCATACACGATTGTAAGATAGGCACCGATTGATCTGCGAAATCGGGTCTTTGATACTTAGTTAAAAGTTATTAGCCGATAATATTAGAACTTCACACTAATATATATATAACCATCGGCATGCAACTACTTAAATATATCAGAGTTAACTAAGTGACTAACATACCTTTTATAATTAATAAGTTGAAGACTAGCATGCTGGTACTAGGGGAAGATACTAGCTTATAGGGAGAAATAATACATGGTAGTATTGCAGGTGATGAGTTTAATATATATATATATACTTGATGATATTACGTATTTAAAAAATACAACCTACTGTTCTCTAGTTACAAATTGAGTGTTTAACAAATATATAGGAGAGTAGAAAGACTTTTAGCATTGCAGCCAAATCAAAATCACTTGTACAAAGGGGGTACTGACAAAAGAAAACACCAGTACATACATAGCCATGGGGTGATGTCCTACGGGTGCACTTCACATCATGTAATATACTGACTATAAAAGTACTGATGCACACAATTCATATTGTTTAATAAAAGTACTGACTGCCTATAATAACCTACCTACTGGTTGCCCCTTCTATCATCCCCTTATAGCTTACTGCTCCACTTGTTCACAAAATTAATTAAGAGCATGCTTACCTCAAGTCTATAGCTTTGGAGTTCGTCGGAGCGGCCTTCGGGGCGAGCGGAAGCTTGGTGACGAGGAAGTCGATCAGGCGGACGACGATGCCGTGGGCGATGACCGGTGGCGGGTCTGGGCGGCAGCGGATCGGGATCGGGCGGTGGCGGATTCGGGGGCTGGCGGCGAGGTGGCGGGGCTTCGGGTCTGCGGTAGGAGGGTGCTGGGCATCTCGGCGACCGGAGGGGAAGGCGGTCGAGGCGGTGGCCACGAGGGCGAGGCTGTGGCGGCGTTGGACAGGAGGGGGTGTCGACTTCGCGAGGCCTGGGGAGCTGCGGGCTTGTGTGCGAGGGAGGAAGGGCCGCGGCTGAGGCGAGGGCATGCCGCTGCGGGTTTGGGTGGCCGGAGAGAAGTATCGAAGGGGGCTCGGGCTGTGATCGCGTGGAGAAGGAGGAATGAATAGGGGGCGGCTGTGAGTGTGTTTTTTAAGGCCTCTAGGGTTATAATAGCTAGGGTTTATTATTTTTTTTATATATATAAGAGAGTAGAGTTACCATGAGCACGTGAGTGGCCTATAGTTCTTCTAGGGCTCAGTACTTTTAATCCTTAGGGTTTTAATAAGGAGAATAGGGCATGTGCTTTGTAGATAAAAGGGTTATGTACGGTGACAGCCTAAAGGTTGAGTTTGAATAGGTTTCATCAAGAGAGAGAAAGAGAGGGTATAGGGGTAGGGTGCTGGTCAGAACGTGAGCATGAGTTTAGGCTAGGTTTCCATTTATAATATGATATAGCACTAGGGTTTTTATAAAAGCTTGGTGTTTCATTCTATAGTTTATTATATAGAAGAAATAGGGTGCGGCTTGGGGGTAGGGTTGTCACGTGGGCATTGAAGGCTTGGGCTAGGGTTTTATCATTTGTTCTTTCCCCCCCCCTTTTTGATTAAGGCTGTGTGTGCAGTTCGCCCAAGGGAGTAGAAATCAAAATGTGGCTAGGTTAGATTAGGAAAGTGATTTGAAATTTCATTAATAGTATTGTTAAGACGTTATTGCCCTTCTATTTGTGATAATGTTGCAGTGTGTTCAACTCTTTAATGATTAACCCGAAAGAAAATTAGTGGGGGGTTTTTTTTATTAAAGAAAGAAAATTGCACCATTAAATTCTCTAGTTGCTATAGATGATTAATCCCACAAATGGTCAACCTATGTGCAAACTGGTGAATATTTTACGAATAAAATCGAGGCTCGAAAACCATTATTGATATGAACATGGGGTAAAGGCATCAGGTTCATGTATTAATCCTTCAATTTCCAAATGGGAAGTTAATTAATAATAGGTTTAAATAGGATCTTAAATGGGAAGTTTTTCAAACATTTAAAAGTTTTAAATTTCAAATTTAATTTTTTTGAACTTCGAATTTAAAACATAATTTAAGAAAATTCAATTTAAAAATAATTTTTAGAAATGATAATAATATTATTAACAATAAGTATGAAAAGGTAGAAGTGAGTACGGGTACGGATACGGGTATGGGGACAGAACGCGAAGCTACGGATACAAAAGAAATAACACACGAGAAGGAATACGGATATTACGTACCGATGAAAACCGGTCGTTACATTAAGCACATGGATCCTCGAAAAAACACACAAAAGAGGAGAAAAAGGCGAAAATTGGGGTTACCGGAGGTGTTCGGAGTGGTGGCTGCCGGCGGCGACTCGGGCGAGGCGCGGCGGGGCTCGGCCGGCGGTGGCTGGCCGAGCGGCGGCGCGAGGGTCGACGGTCGGGCGAGTGGGGGGTGCGAGCGAGGGGAACGGGCGAGGGAGCTAAGGGGTCATGGGCGGTTCGTGAATTTTTCGTTTCGAAAAATGTGCCCCCCTGGCCCTTTATATAGCAAAAGTTACGACTCGGCCGAGTGACTAGGTCACTCAGCCGAGTGAGATCAATGGAAAATTCCTCCCCGCTTACGCTTCGGCCGAGTGGCCTTGCCACCCTCGATCGAGTGGAGTAAGTCCATTCGGCCGAGTGGCTCAAGCTACTCGGTAAGACTCGCCCTAGGAGCGTATCCGTTTTACTCGGCCGAGTGAATATATATACTCGGCCGAGTATCAGTTATACTGAAATCAGGAAAATAAATAGAGAGTTGGGTACAGCAGACTTCTCCTCGTTCGTGAGCGGCTCGGCCGGACGAACTTGTGTACTCGGTCGAGTGACTAGTATACTCGGTCGAGTGACTAGTATACTCAGCCGAGTGAGCCTTGTGTTCTGCTGTTTGTCTTCGTTTTGGCTCTAAACTCCATCTTTCTTCCTCCAGTCGATTTCATCTTCCTCCTAAGCATCGAGCGCCTTCCTGGGGCGCTCCTTATCACCTCGTTCATCCTCCTCATGATGGATTTACCTATCTCCTCTCCTGTCAAGAAAAATAGGACCCGTTATCACAAAATTTTTGGGCGAACGACTCAAAACACTAAAAATTTCTAAAACAAAAATAAAGTAAAAGTAAAAATAAAGCAATAACCGTCGGGTTGCCTCCCGACAAGCGCTTGTTTAAGGTCGTGAGCTCGACCCCCTATGATTTTCAATTAATGCGGGATGTTTGGTGCATATGAGATGCACCCATCAAACTTTCCGGGGAGAACGCTTGGATTCGGAAGTTGCGGCGGCGTGTTCTCCCTCGGTGGTCTCCCGTCTCGAATAGTGTTGGGGGGAGGCTCCCCCAAGCTAGCGTTTGCTCCGGTCAACGGCTTCACTGGTGACGCCGATTTCCGTATCGGCGGGGCTTTCTTCGGAGACTTCAATTTCGAGAGCTTGCAGAGCTCTCGAATCCTTGCGACATCAGCGTCGCCTTCATCATTTTCAGCGGAGAGGTCGGGGGAATCAATTTTTTTCTCATCTTGGCCTAAATCCGGGCCTTCCTCGAAATCCTCATCGAATAGAGCGCCAATGGAGTGGGGGATCGCCTCCTCAATTACCTTATCAAGGAGGTCCATGTAGTCAAGCTCCTCGTGGTAAGGCATGTGTTTCATAGCCTTAGGAATGTGGAGCTCCACCTCGATGTTGCCTACGTTCAAAGTTAGGGTACCTTCTCGCACGTCGACAATCACACCGGCGGTGGCGAGGAACGGGCGTCCAAGTATCAATGACGTATCTCCCTCCTCCTTAACGTCCATGATCACGAAGTCACATGGCAAGCATATTCCCCCCGGGACTTGTAGCGGGATGTCTTTGGCGATCCCTACCGGCCTTGTTATTCGCCCGTCGGCCAATTGTATCAGCATGTCGGTAGGTTTCAACTTCGTCCCGGTGTTTAGCCTTAGGAACATGGAGAGAGGCATGAGGCTTACACTAGCCCCTAAATCCACCAACGCCTTTTGTAGAGGGACGCCGCCCAAGGTGCAAGGAATTCGAAAACTCCCCGGATCTTTGAATTTGGCCGGCTCCTTCTCTCTCTTGGTGAACCAAGAGCCCTCCTCGGCTAGCATGATCTTTTCCTTCCTCTTTCTCCCCGAAATCAAATCCTTTAAAAATTTAGCATATGTGGGGATTTCCACGATGGCGTCGAGGAAGGGAATGTTGAGGCTAACTCCTCTCAGATACTCGAGAAACTTCGCTAGCCTTTTCTCCATTTTCGCTCTAGCAAGCCTTTGGGGGAATGGGACTGGTGGCATGAAGCGCCTCTCCTCAATCAATTGCTCCGCTCTAGATTTCTCCTTCTCTTGCGGCTCTTTCTCCTTCTCAACTTCAACTACCGGTTCATTTGGCTCCAAACTTTCCTCCACGGGCTCCTTGGTAGGAATCATGGCGGGGGTGGTGTCCTTCCCGCCTCTAGTAGTGACGACAACTACGGCATTGATGTGGCCGGTGTTGCCCCGTGGGTTTTGCTTGGGTTGCGCCGGAAATTGTTGAGTATTCCGATTGAGCAACGCCAATTGCTCCGAGATTTGAGCTGCAACGGTTGTAAGGGAGTCTTGCCCTGCCTTCAAGGTAGCATTGACCTTCTTTTGCTCGACCATAAACGCCTCCACTCTAGCTTCGAAGTCGGATTGTTGTTGAGCTTGTGGATGGTTTTGATTTTGATTTCTCCACCCTTGATTGTATCCGGGCGGCCTATAAGGTGGAACTTGTTGCTTCGGTTGGAAATTTTGTTGTGGAGGCCCCCTCGGCGGATAGTGTTGTTGTTGGGGTGGTGGTGGTTGAGCTTGTTGAGGTGGTTGTTGGGGCAGGTTCAAAGCTCCTTCATTGTTGGCGTAAGAGAAACCGGGATGATTTCTTGTGGCCGGATTGGCCCAATACCCTTGGTTCCCCGCAACATATTGTACTTGCTCCAAGGATCCTTCTCCTTGCTCTCCTCCTGAGTACATGGCTTGAGATTGGTCTTGCCAATCACACATTTAGTTCGATGGCACGGAGGTGGAAGGGGTTCCTTGGGGCTCCGTGATAAACTTCTCCAGTCTCTCCACTACCTTGTGGAGAGAATCAAACTTGCTTGTAAGCACCGCTACGGCCTTCGCCTCATAGATACTAGTTGGCTTCAAGGAGGACGTAGAGTGTCCTCGCTCATCGCCCCATTGTTGATTGTTTGAGGCCATCTCCTCAATTAGGGCCGTAGCTTCTTCGGGAGTCTTTGATAAGATAGCACCATTCGCCGCGGCATCAATTATTTGTTTGGTCCCCGGTTGGAGACCGTTGTAGAAGCTATGAACTAGCTCCCAATCTTCAATGCTATGGTGTGAGCATTGATGCTGCAGATCTTTAAAACGCTCCCAGGCCTCATAGAGCGTCTCGTGGGGTCCTTGCTTGAAGGACATAAGAGCGCTCCGGATCTTCACCGTCTTGGAGGGCGGATAGAACTTGTCAATGAATGCACTCGCCAACTCGTCCCAAGTGGTAAAGACTCCATCGGCTTGCGTCCTCAACCAATAGATTGCCTTGTCTTTTAGCGTGAAGGGGAAGAGGCGCAGTCTGATGGAATCAATGGAGACCCCTGGCATCTGAAATGTGGCGCACTTCGACAAGAATAATTGGATGTGGTAGTGGGGATTTTCATGGGCATTCCCATGAAATGGATCCTGCTGCATCAGAACCACTAGTTCAGTCTTCAGCTCAAAGTTCTTGTCAGCCGCCAACTCCGGCATGGCAATGGATGAGGTCGTAGAAGAGCTCTTAGGCCGAAGCCTATCTCGAATAGAAATTATCCTCGCCATTCTTGCCGCTAATTGGTCCGCAGTTTCCGGGTTGGTCATAAACCTCCCTTCCCGATTTTGTCTCCTCTCCGCTCTAATTCTCCGCGCGGTACGTTCGATCTCGGGATCAAATAATATAGCTTCAGGGTCCGCCGTAGATCTCGTGTACATGCACCGGAGAACAAAGTTTCAAAGAAGTGATTAGCACAATGGAAGGGTTAGGTAAAAGAAAAATAAAGAAATAAAATAATAATAATAAAAAATAGCTAGGTTGGTAAGATCAAACGCAATCGCCTCCCCGGCAACGGCGCCAAAAACTTGATCGCTCCAGAATGTAACCCAAAGAACGGTTGTAGTTTTACCGCAAGCGCACGGTATAGCGGCGAGCGGGTTATCGAACACAGGGAGGACGAATGACCGTGCTTGTTCTAATCAACCTGGCTATTTAAGAAGAGAGAAATTTGCCTTTGGCGATCCTGTCACAATCGTCAGACAAAGTACGGAAATATCAAATCAAATAAAGAACGTCTAGGGAATGGGGAATTCCCGCTACTCACCGTATCTCGTCAATGTGGTTCATCGGTATCAAAATTGCTAGAATAAGATTTTGGATGAACTAGTTGCAACTGAATGTAGAACCAAGCTCACGCTCTCGCGTTGTTGCCGGTCTATAGCTATCCTAGGTTCGGGTCCAATCTCTTGCAAACCCTAGCCTAGGGAAGCTAGCATTAGGATCAACATCATCGTTCAATCGCGCACCGAGCCCAATCTCTTGCAAACTCGGCCCACAACCTAGGTTGGGATAATTCCTACCCGTCCAATCTCTTGCAAACGGGTATCGGCACGGAATTGCAACCGGGAACCCTAGTATCGGTCCAATCTCTTGCAAACCGATACTACGGAAATTCGATTCCAACCCAATTCGGATTTCTAGGGTTTCCTATCGAATTGGGATCCAATCTCTTGCAAATCCCAATCGGAATGGAACTCCTAGCTATCCGTAGTAAATCGCTCCCAAACTAATCCCTAATAACAGTTCTAGCAAAATTTCTACCAATTCATCACAAATATGAAATTGGGCTTGTAGGGTTCATCCCCACGCCCCAAGACGTGGAGACTACTCACAATTCATAGCACAAACACAAAAATAATCAATGAAATAAACAAGAGAATTCATCACAATATTGAGATAAGCAATAAAAAATAGAATTTTTAGGAGAGAGAGACACAAACCAATGGAGTTCTTCAAATAATCCAACAAAAATCAACTTTTGTCTCCTCTCCAATCACAAGAATAAAGCTAAAAAGTTAATCTAAAAAGCTGCAAAAATCTAAGAGAAAAGCTCCCTAAAACTAGGGTAAAAACAGGGGTTAAATACCCCCCAAAATCGTCTAAAAGCTGTTACCAAAATACCCCTGCGCAGCCTGAAATCCGCAATTTTCGCTACAGGCAGCGCGTCGCACTCGGCCGAGTGACAAAAGTCGCTCGGCCGAGTGAGAAACCCTGTAAATTTCCAGTAAGTCTTGATCTTCAGGGGTCTTCACTTCGGGGGCGGCTCGGCCGAGTTAGTTGTCGTCACTCGGCTGATGGCTTCTTGGTACTCGGGCGTTCGGGTTTATCCACTCGGCCGAGTGGGTCTTCTGAAGCTCAGGCAGCCGAAAAACAGTAAGTTGGCGATTTTTGAATGGCTTCGTCTGGGCGCCACTCGGGCGGACGGGATCTCGTCACTCGGCCGATGTGATCTCCGTCGCTCGGCCGAGTGCACGTATGAAACGTATCCGATCTGGTCGACCGAGCGGTGTCTCGCTGGTCGGTCGAGTGACTCCTCCACTCGGCCGAGTGGGACACCAAAAATGCCCAAACAGCTTGTTTTGGCCTCCTCGTCGCTCCTGCGACGTCCTTTCTTCTTCCGCTCCTCTCCAACATCAAAATACCCCTTGGGGAGGTCGTCGGTGACACTCTGGAGTAGGCGTATCTCGAGATCACTCCAAATCGCTCCAAATCACCTGAAATGCGACAAAAACAACAAATCGTGAAAAGCATCGCAATATCGTAGATATATCGTGAAAAACATGATTTGGGCGATCCAAATGGCATGCAAACATGCGGGAAAAAAGTGTAAAATAAGGAGTGATCAACTGGAAATGCCGGATGGAAACTTTCCTCCGGAGTGCATCTCTATGGAGGACCACGATGAAGGAATACGTCGAGCCCGCCGAAGAAGACTTTGAGAAATGGACAACCGCGGAGGTCGCCGCGGAGGTAAGCAATGCCAAGGCAATGAACGCCTTGCAATGCGCATTGGAGCCCGAGGACTTCAATAAGATATGCATATGTAAGAGTGCATATCAAATTTGGAACTCCCTCCTCATACTACATGAAGGGACGAGTAGGGTAAGAGACTCTAAACTCGTTGTTGTTAACAAAGATTACGAAATGTTTCAGATGCAACAGGGTGAGAAGATGAAGGAGTATTATGCTTGCTTCGTCGACATCATAAACGAGTTGGAGGCTCTCGGAAAAACCTACACCCAAAAGGAGAAGTGCTCGAAGCTTATCGAAGGACTTCCTTCTTCTTGGGAAAAGCGTACCTTCGCCATCGAGGAAGGTAATGATATGAATAAGTACACCGTAGTTCAACTAATGGGTACTTTAATGTCATACGAGGTACGCAAGGATAGCAAGTTAAAATTGCAGGAAAAGATGAAGTCCTACCTAAAGCAAGACGAGCCAAAGAAGAAGGCTATTGCTTTCAAGGCCGCTCCATCCACATCCACATCAACCGATGATGAAGACTCGGAAAACGAGTTGGACTTGGAGTCCATGGCACTCATGGCCAAGAAGTTCAATCGTTTCTTCCGAAAAGGTAACTATAAGAACAAAGCTAAATTTGGTTCTTCTAACGCCTCCTCCTCTCCTTTGTGTTTCAAGTGCAATAAGCCAGGACACATGAAAGCGGAGTGTCCTCTAAATAAGCAAAAGGAGAAGTGGAAGGCGCCGAAATTCGATAAGTCCAAGAAGTACAAAAAGGGGTACAAAAGGGGACTTGTCGAGGCAACATTCACCGACTCCGAGGATTCCTCAAGCTGAGAGTCAGACGATGAGCAAGTGGAGCAAGCGCACATGTGCTTCATGGCAAGAGAGGAGCATGATCAAGGATCTTCCTCCTCCGATGATAGCGACAACGAAGGCGATGAGGTAACTATGGATGACCTTAGGAATGCTAATTCTCAATTATGGTCTAAGTATACTAAATTAGTAAATAGGTATACTAAAGTAAAAGATGACTTAGCTAGCATTCAAACCTCACCTAAAACTATCATCACCAACAACGACACCGTTGTTGAAGAGTTGAAGAATGAGATTGTAAATCTCAAGACTCAACTTGAACATGTTAGCATTGAGGATCCGGAAGAACATAAGATAGAGGATTTGACTTCTCAAAACTTGACTTTGAGTATTGAGAATGAGAATCTTAAATCTCATGTTTATGTGCTCACAACTCAAGTATCCAATTTGGATACTTCTATGCGTTCTCTCACCGAGAAATATGAGAACACATTAGGCCGAATTAATAAATTCAATAAGGGTAAGGACCATTTGGATAAAATCCTAAGTGACTTACTTCCGGCCAATCACCACATTGGCTTGGGGTATACGATGGGAAGTTCATCCAAATCGGCCACTACTTTTGTTAGGCCAACTTCCGGTGACTCAACGAGTGGTAGCAAACACTCTATTGGTAGTTCTTCTACCAATGGTGCTTCCACCTCGTTCACACCCTCTTTCGGAAAGAAACCCACTTTGGGTGGACCTTCAAAGAAGGGGCATGCTTATATGTACACCAATACCATGCCACGTAGGAACACACGTCCTACTCCACCGGCTTACACATATGATGATTTCTATGCTACACATTCACGGGCACATGCACACCATGTGAGACACCCTCACGCACGTGTTCCTCCACATGCATATGTTCACCCACATCATCCTTATGCCTATCCACGACATGCATCACGTAGAAACCAACAACGCATGCATGCACCCAATAGGATGAGGGCTCCCAAGATTTTCACTATTTGGAGCCCAAAGGACACAAGCATGGATGAAAAACAAGTTTACATGAATGCTTATTTTTCGGATGTTGTGCATAGTAGAAATTATGTGGGGAAGTCTAAGTCCAATTGGACTTGGCTTCCAAAGGTCTAATCTTTTGGACCCAATGACCTTGGGTACCATGATATGAAATTTTCTATCTTTAGGTACTCAAGGAAAAGAAAAAGAAAAGGAGCAACAAATTTAAATTTAGCTCCAAGGGGAATTGGATACTCGATAGCGGGTGTTCAAAACACATGACGGGTGACGCTCAATTGCTCTCCGGAGTGGTTCACATTGCAAATGGAAACCGCGTCGTATTTGGAGGCAACGAGAGCGGAACCATCATAGGTGTTGGTAAAGTGGGTAATCCTTCTAAACCCCTTATATGTGATGTTTACCTTGTTAAAGGATTAAACCACAATCTCATTTCAATAAGCCAACTTTGTGACAAAGGTTACAAAGTTAGCTTTGTGAAAGGAATGTGCCATATTTTAAGAAAAGATAATAATGAATTATTGTTTTCCGGCACACGCCATAAGGATATATATATCCTAGATCTTCCAAGATCACATGAACAATGTCTTATTGCCAACATAAGTGAACAACACTTATGGCATAGACGTTTTGGTCATGTGAACTTTGGAACACTTTTTAAGCTTTCCAAGTTAAATTCTATTAGAGGCTTCCCTAAGCTTGTCTTTCAAAAGAAAAGCTTTTGTGACTCGTGTCAACGAGGCAAGCTTCCAAAATCTTCATTTAAACCTAAGAAAAGCATTTCCTCTAAGCGGCCACTAGAGCTATTACATCTAGATTTATTTGGGCCAACTAGAGTTGCTTCATTAGGTAATGCTAGATATGGACTTGTCATCGTTGATGACTTTTCTAGGTTTACTAGGGTATTTTCATTGTGTAATAAAAATGAAGCTTTTGAAAACTTCACAATTTTTGTTAAGAAAGTACAAAATATCTTAGGAACCACCATTGTCACTATTCGTAGTGATCATGGAGGTGAATTTGAGAATGAGACTTTTAGGACATTTTGTGATGAAGTTGGTATTACACACACCTTCTCTTTCCCTCGTGCACCTCCTCAAAATGGTGTAGTTGAGAGAAAGAATAGGACACTAGTGGAGTGTGCTCGCACTATGCTTGATGATAGCCAACTTGGCCATCAATTTTGGGCGGAAGCGGTACACACCGCTTGCTATGTGTTTAATAGAATACTTTTGAGGCCCGGCACTAAACAAACTTGTTATGAATTGTTGTTTGGTAGGTTGCCTCAAGTTAAACATTTTCGTGTTTTTGGTTCAAAATGTTTTATTAAGAACACGTATGGTAGTTTGGACAAATTCGATCCAAGATCCGATGAGGGGATTTTTGTTGGATATTCTTCGCGTAGCAAAGCCTACCGGATATTCAACAAACGAACCTCAACGATCGAGGAATCGCTTCATGTGTCATTTAATGAAGGATTTGTTCCAACTAGAATTACTAATGATGATGACTCTATGGATGTCTTATGTGATTCAATTGGTAATTCTAACTCTAATGATTCTATTGATTCTATTGAGACTAACCCGTCTAATGAAGTTGTTGAGAATGTTCCTAGTGATCAAGGTATTCCCAAACGGCTTCATACCGTTCGTGACCATCCTCATGAGCAAGTCATTGGTAATATCCATGATAGTGTCAAGACGAGATCGCAAGTGAACTACTTCGCTCATTGTGCCTTTGCCTCCTCAATAGAGCCAAAGAATGTTAATGAAGCATGCGAAGATAGCGCTTGGATCTTAGCCATGGAGGAGGAACTCATTCAATTCGAGAGGAATGAAGTTTGGGAGCTTGTTCCATTGCCATCGAAGAACCACACCGTCATAGGGACAAAGTGGATCTTCAAGAACAAAACCGACGAAAACCAAGTCGTCGTCCGGAACAAAGCTCGGTTAGTTGCTCAAGGCTACCGTCAAGAGGAAGGTATTGATTTCGAAGAATCCTTCGCTCCGGTAGCTAGATTAGAATCAATTAGATTATTATTGTCTTTTGCATGCCATAAGGATTTTAAATTATTTCAAATGGATGTTAAAAGTGCATTTTTAAATGGAGATGTTGTTGAGGAAGTTTATGTTTCTCAACCTTCAGGCTTTATTAATGAAAAATTTCCAAATCATGTTTTTAAACTAAAGAAAGCGCTTTACGGTTTGAGACAAGCTCCTCGAGCTTGGTATGATCGCCTAAAGAATTTTCTTTTGGATTTGGGTTTTAAAATGGGAGAAATTGATTCCACATTATTTTTTAAGTATTCGAATAATGATATAATTTTAGTTCAAATATATGTTGATGATATCATTTTCGGTGCTACTAACTTTGCTCTTTGCGAAGAGTTTTCTAATGTGATGAAGGATCAATTTGAGATGAGCCACATGGGTGAGCTCAAATATTTTTTAGGTCTCCAAATTCGCCAAATGGACGATGCAATCTTCATCCACCAAACGAAGTATACGATGGAGTTGCTAAAACGATTTGGAATTTAGAATGCCTCCGGGAAAAAGACTCCAATGAGCACGACTACGCATCTTGATAAGGATACAGGCGGTAAGGATGTAGACATTCGTCTATATCGAGGTATGATAGGTAGTTTACTTTATCTTACCACAAGTAGGCCCGATATTATGTTTGCAGTATGCGTATGTGCTCGTTATCAGTCTCAACCTAAGGAGTCTCACTTAGTAGCGGTAAAACGTATTTTTCGCTATCTAAGTTACACTTTAGATTTTGGATTACTTTATCCGAAATCTAGCACGTATGAGTTAATCTCATATTGTGATGTCGATTATGCGGGATGCAAATCCGACAGGAAGAGTACTAGTGGCACTTGCCATTTTATAGGAAATTCCCTTGTCTCTTGGTTTTCCAAGAAGCAAAATTCCGTATCACTTTCAACCACCGAGGCGGAATACATTGCCGCCGGTGCCGCGTGTGCTCAAGTTCTTTGGATGAGACACACACTTAAAGACTTTGGTATAAACTGTGATACTTGCCCTATCATGGTTGACAACCAAAGTGCAATATGTCTTTCCAAGAACCCGGTACACCATTCCCGTTCGAAACACATAGATGTCCGACACCATTTCTTAGATGATCATGTTGCTAAAAAGGACATCATATTAGTGTACGTTGAAACCCAGAAGCAAATCGCCGATATTTTCATGAAACCCCTAAAGGAGGACTCCTTTGTGCGGTTACGTCGAGAATTGGGGATTATGGGTGAATCCGAGATATAGGATTCATTTTTATTCAATATTCTTGCATGTTATACTATTCGTTATATTTGCTCATGCTTGAAGTATTGAAATTTTCTGGATTTTTGTTGAATTTTCGGAATTTTCGCTCGATTTGTGCGTAATCGTCAAATTTCAGATTTTCGATGTTTAATGGGGTAGTATAATGATTAATGAGAGTATTTTGATGTTTCATCCAAGTGTGATTAGGAGAGAAATCAAATTTCATAGATTATCAATTTTTGGACCTCTTTAGTCGGTTCATGTTCAGTGACCGACCGACTAGATTGAGATCTAGTCGGTCAGTAAATGAACACAGACCGACTAATTCTTGTCAGTTAAATTGGGTTCTGCCACTGTTTGCAACTAGTCGGTTCAAGCTCATTGACCGACCGACTAGATCGTAATCTAGTCGGTCAGTGCTTGAACTGTGACCGACTAGTTGTGACGGGGGCAATTGCATCTTTTTGGCTTCTAATCGACTAATACCCTCATCCGACAGACTCCTTTCACGATTAGTCGATCAAAACCCTCTCTCTCTCCTGCTCAAAACCCGCGACCCTTCATCTCCCCCTCTCTCTCCGTCGTGTCCGGCCGTTTTCCGACCATCCCTGCCGTCGCCGACCGTCGCCCTACCCTCCTAGGTGATCTCTCCTCCCTCTCCTAGCTATCTAGGGTTAGTTTTCAGCTCTAGGGTTAGGGTTTCTAGTTATTTCGATTCCTAGGGTTGTGCTAGGGTTCTTGATTTCGACTAGGGTTTCTTCGTATTGATCTCTCTTGCGTCGTGTCGTGCCTCGATTATGGCTCGTACACGTATCCCGATCACTCCCTCTAGCCCCTCGCCGATGACCGTAGAACCTACCCCTACGGATCCCGTTCAACCTTCGTGAACCCCTCCAAAACCCCTCCAAATCCTTCAAGCCAATTGCATGGGTCCTCAATTTGATTCTGAAGTCGTGCTTGCTTCCCAAGTACGGCTCCTCATCTCTTCCGTCCCAGCCTTTTCTGAAGTTGATCTATGCTATTTTCATGGGGAGCTCGATTAACTGTGTTGGAAACAGCATCCTACCCTATGTTTGATGATAACAAACCCTACTGAACTGTTCTAATCTGTTTGTTGAGTGTGTCACAGGTCCCTATAGTCATGATTGCTCAAGTTACATATGCACGTACTCAAGTACGTTGAAATACGGAGCTGAAACTTCATTTGGAATTACACAAGCTGATCAAACGAGAGAGTATAGCTATGAAACTCTACCCTAGAGTTAATCATAGGCTATAAATAGCATGGGATTTTTCTCAGGATTTATGGAGATTGTTTGAAGTCCAAATACGGGGAAATACGAGAAAATACAAAGTATACAAAGAAGAAACTTTTTCTACAAGTGGAGAAATAAGGAGAAACAATTCTCACATGTCAATATGAAGCTCTGGGATTTTTGAGAATTATTTCAGAATTTTTGGGATTTATTTGATGCCCAAATACGCAAGAATACAGTGAAAATACTCAGCAAATACGGCATACGGTATTGTGCATATATACGCTTCATCGCAGAATTTAAATCGGCTGACGTGGCATCATCTGCGTCGTTCGTTCCACATCCAACGGCCGCTCGAAGCGGGCGACGTGGCTTCTTCAGCACCGCTCGATCAACATCGAACGGTCACCAACCGATCGAACGAAGTCGCGGATGGCGGGCGCCGCTGTTCGTAATCCACGTCGACGTGGCATCATCTCAGCCGTCCACACGGAGATCCGACGGTTGCCGACACAGCGGGTCCGGGTCAGCGGAGGCGGGCGTCAACGCACGAGTTTTGACGTCCACGTGGCGTGCTGTCGTCGAATCCCGCTCGATCCGACGGTCCAGATCGCTGCCGACAGCGGGTTTTCAAACCCGACCCGTTAACGCATTTAAAACGTGATTTTGAGCGGATCGGATCCCTTGGAACAGTGACGTAAACCCGTTAACTCAATTCTATAAATACCAATGTACATCTCTTCACATTTCCATCAATAAGTGGAGTTCTAGAGATCCAAATTGAGTTCCGCAAGAAGCGTTGCGACCGTGACTTCATCCCCGACGCAGTGATAGCAAGTTGAGCAGCTAGTTCCTCATGTGCAGAAAATGAGATCACTTTGAGTGAGGAACTTCTACCGACTACTTCCACGGGGACAGCGACTACTTCTTCTACAGACATCCGATCATCATTCCGTAAGAAGCGTTGCGAAGCTACTGATGTGCTGAAAGACGACAACCAGAGAAATCTTCACAAATGAGCTTTCTAAACTCTTGATCTTATTTATTTGTGAAGTTATTAATGTTTTGATCAGCATTTCTGTAATATAATTTCTTCCGTTATTTGGGACTCTGGGAACCAAACTTGTTGGGGCAAGTTGGGTTGGAGAGTGATTCTTGTATGTTTCTTTTTGGCTTTGGTGAGCTTGAGTTGGTCTGACAGGTTGGTGTTGGTGCACCAATCTAAGGGAGATTGTAACTTCTTAAAGAAACAGTATAAGTGATTGCTCATTGGGGTGGACGTAGGTCATGGGGACCGAACCACGTTAAATTCTGTGTCTTCTGTGAATGCTTTGATTGTCCAATTCCTAAACTGCATGCTGTAAACTAGGCTTAATTTTTATCTTGCGATAATTTGGTCAAAGGCCTATTCACCCCCACTCTAGGCCTTATTTAGATCCTACAAGTGGTATCAAAGCTCCAGGCCTGGCCATTTGAGTCTAGTTCATAATGAATACATATGATTCAGCATTTGCTGAAGGACAGTCTACAGTTAGACCACCCAAATTTAATGGGACTGATTTTGCTTACTGGAAAGCTAGGATGAAAATTTTCTTAGTCTCTTCAGATCTTGAAATTTGGAAAATTGTTGCTAAAGGCTATCACCCACCTACAATCAAAATTGAAGATATTGATGTACCAAAACCAGAAGATAAATGGGATGATAACGATAACAAACTTTATGCTCTGAATGGTAAAGCTATGAATGCAATTATCTGTGCACTTGACAGAACTGAGTTTAACCGTATATCTCATTGTCTTACTGCGCAGGAAATCTGGAACACTCTCGAAGTCACTCACGAAGGAACCTCTCAGGTGAAGGAGTCCAGATTAGCGCTGCTGAGCTCAGAGTACGATGGTTTCCACATGCTACCAGGAGAATCCATCAAGGACATGTACACTCGCTTCACCGACATCGTATACAACTCAAAAGCCTTGGGAAAGTCTTACGACAGCATCGACCTCATTCGGAAAATCCTAAGAGCGCTTCCTAGTTCCTTCCGACCTAAAGTGACGGCCATCCAAGAAGCAAGAGATCTCACTAAGCTGAAGCTGGATGATCTGATTGGGAATCTGTTATCCCATGAGCTGGAACTCAAAACCGTCGAGACAAGAGAAAAAGGTGAGGCTAAACCTTTAAAGACCATCGCTCTCAAAGCCGAAGAAAGTGACAAAGAAGATCTCGACGAGGAACATGCACTGATGGTCAGAGGATTCCGACGCTTCATCAGAACTCCTGCCGGAAAATCTGAAATGGCAAAAAGGTTCAATCGTTTTAATAAGTTTAATCCTTTGAATTCCTCGTCTGAACAGAATACTACTAAAAGTATTCAATGTTTCAACTGCAAGAAATTTGGACATTTCATGAAAAACTGTCCAACAAAGAACGCGTCATCCGAAGCCAAAGGGAAATCATTTGCGGTAACATGGGATGATGACGATGAAGACGAACCACAAGACGAGGTAGCGCAATCATCACTTTGCCTAATAGGTGAAAGCGACACGAGCAAGGTAAGAGATGAATTTTCTTTACCAGAATTAATGAACATTTGTGAAAACATGAATTCAGAAATTACTTCTCTTGAATCCTCTATAGAAAATTATAAAGAAATGAATTTCCAACTACAGCAGGAAAATTATAATGTTTTGCAAAATGAAATAAAATTGGAAAATGAAATTGCATCGCTCAAAATTACCATTGAAAAACTCAAAGGAAAATCTAGTATTACTGAAGCTATACCTTGTCAGACTTGTGCTTCATTAAAGCTAGAAATTAAGAATGGTAATGAAAAGATTGTTGGCCTAAATAAAAGAATAGAAACTCTCGCTAAAAATGAAGATAATGTTAGAAAGAGTTTTATAAATAAAAGTGTCATGCTAGTAAATGAAAACATCTTTTTGAAATCCAAAGTCTCTGATTTAGAACTGAGTATCAGAAAATTTGGTGTAGGAAGGAAATCACTAGACATCATTCTTGGATACCAGTCAATCAAAAACGATAAACAAGGACTAGGATTTGGAAATGTTTATAATGAAAACATGATAAAGAAAAATCATTACATCAAGAAAAAGAAACGGAACGCCAAATGTTATACATGTGGTTCTTTTGAGCATTTATATAGAAATTGTCGTTATAAGAACCAAAACATGAAGTTCAAACAAGTATGGGTTCCGAAAGGTACTATGACTAACCATTGTGGACCTATTTGGCTACCCAGGTCACACATACCTTGTTCTTCTTATGTGTAGGGACTCAGCGTGGCTAAGGAACAACTGTGTGAGTGGTATTTGGATTCAGGCTGCTCAAGACACATGACAGGGAACATCGACAAGTTCCTTAGCCTCGTGAAGCAAGAAGGAGGAAGTGTTACATTAGGGGACAACGGCAAGTGCAAGGTAATGGGTAAAGGTATTGTTGGCAACAATACTTTTAAAATTTCTGACGTCCTCTGGGTTGAAAATCTCAAACACAACCTCATCTCCATAAGCCAACTCTGTGACAAAGGTATGAAAGTACTTTTTGATGAGAAAATTTGTAAAATTTATGACTCGGTCACAGGTAATACCCTCTTCATAGCCAATAGGAAAAATAATGTTTATACAATAATAATTGAAGAAATGACAATTTCTAAATGTTTGATTGGCAGGGAGGAGGAGGCTATACTATGGCACCGGAGACTATCACATGCCAGCATGAAGTTGCTACATAAGCTGGAGAATAAAAACCTGGTCCGAGGCTTGCCACATCAACAGTACGAGAATGGTAAGTTGTGTGTTGCATGCACAAAAGGTAAGCAAACTAGATCCACTTTTACGGGAATTCGGGAAGTTACCACTTCACGAGTCCTAGAATTGATTCATATGGATTTGTTTGGACCTACCGATGTTGCTAGCCTCAATGGAAAGAGATTTTGTTTTGTTTTGATCGATGATTTTTCTAGATATACATGGGTTTACTTCTTAGCCAAGAAATTGGATTCCTTTGAAAATTTCCAAAATTTTTGTAATCAAGTTTCAAATGAGAAAAATCTTTCAATTATGAAAATTAGAAGTGATCACGGTGGTGAATTTGAAAACTCTGTTTTTGAAAACTTCTGTTTGGAAAAAGGGATCTTACATGAATTTTCTTCTCCTAGAACACCTCAACAAAACGGAGTGGTCGAAAGAAAGAATCGAACTTTAAAAGAGATGGCAAGAAGCATGCTTAATGATTATTCTCTTCCTATGTATTTTTGGGCCGAAGCAGTGAATACAGCCTGCTATGTTTGCAACAGGGTTATGCTTAGACCTTTAATGAACAAAACATCCTATGAACTGTGGCATGGCAAGACTCCTAACATTTCATATTTCAGAGTATTTGGATGCAGGTGTTTCATTTTAAACACAGGAGATCAGCTGGGGACATTTGAATCCAAATCAGACGAAGGAGTGTTCGTAGGATATTCATCAAGGAGCAAAGCATACAGGATCTACAATAAACGAACCTTAACTGTTGTTGAGTCAATTAATGTGAAATTTGATGAAGCTGAAATAGATCTTTTAAATTGCAGGGAAACTGAAGATGCAGACAAGGAAACTACAGAGCCTGAAAACATAGCTGAACCATCTGAAGGCCAAAAGGAAGCTGAACCAGAAGTAACACAAGGACATAGACTGGAAAGAGGAGAGCTCAGGTTCAATCCACATCATCCACCTGAGCTGATCATGGGGACTCCTACGGAAGGTATACGCACTCGATCCACTTTCAATAACTTGTGTGCCTTATGCATTCATGGTGACCTCATTTCTGAAATTGAACCTAAGAACGTTGAAATCGCTTTAACTGATGAAAGTTGGGTTATGGCCATGCATGATGAGATTAATCAGTTTGATAGAAATAATGTTTGGACATTAGTGCCCCGACCTGATAATTACCCAATTGTTGGCACTAAATGGATTTTCAAAAACAAACTTGATGAATCTGGAAATGTAATCAGAAATAAGGCAAGATTAGTGGCCAAAGGATATAACCAGATTGAGGGAATTGATTGTGATGAAACTTTTGCACCCGTTGCTAGATTAGAAGCCATTAGAATATTATTGGCTTTTGCAAGTTTCAAAGGTTTTAAATTGAAGCAAATGGATGTGAAAAGTGCATTTTTAAATGGTTATTTGAAAGAAGATGTTTTTGTTGAACAACCCCCTGGTTTTGAAAGTCATAGTTTTCCAAATCACGTTTACAAGTTGCAAAAGGCTTTGTATGGTCTGAAGCAAGCTCCCAGAGCTTGGTACGACCGTCTCAGTTCATATCTTTTGGAAAATAACTTTAAAAAGGGTAGTGCAGACAACACTTTGTTTATCTTGCAAGAACAGGATCATTTTCTTATTGTTCAGATTTATGTGGACGATATTATTTACGGTGCTACTAATGATCTTTTATGCCAAAAGTTTGAAAAGGTTATGCAGGATCAATTTGAGATGAGTCTGGTCGGAGAGTTGAAATACTTTTTGGGCTTTCAAGTAAGACAAACTGGAGATGGCATATATGTTTCACAAACCAAGTACATAAAAGAACTGTTGAAGAAATTTGGGATGGAAAATGCAAAGCCAATGCGAACTCCAATGAGTCCGACGACGAAGCTTGAAAAGGATGACAAAGGTATAAATGTGGACCAAAAGCTTTATCGAGGTATGATTGGGTCCTTACTCTATTTAACTGCATCTAGACCAGACATCATGTTTTCTGTCTGTTTGTGTGCACGATTTCAAGCCTGTCCAAAAGAATCACATTTGATAGCCATTAAGAGGATTTTTCGATATCTTATTCACACTCCTACACTTGGACTATGGTATCCCTCTTGTGGTAATCTTAATTTGGTTGGCTATGCTGATGCTGATTATGCTGGTAGTATGATTGATAGAAAGAGCACTAGTGGAACATGTTTTATGCTAGGACATTCATTGGTTTCTTGGTCTAGTCGTAAGCAGAACAGTGTTGCTTTGTCCACTACTGAAGCTGAGTATATTGCCCTTGGCAGTTGCTGTGCCCAAGTACTTTGGATGATGCAAACCCTGTCTGACTACGGCTTGGATCTTAGAAAAGTTCCATTACGATGTGATAGTAAGAGTGCTATAGATCTTTCTAATAATCCTGTTCATCACTCTCGGACAAAACACATAGATGTAAGACATCATTTTCTTAGAGATCATTTGGCAAAAGAGGATGTATCCATTGAATATATTTCTACTGATTCTCAGTTGGCAGATATCTTTACAAAACCTTTGCCAGAAGATCGTTTTTGTCGTCTACGTCTAGAACTGGGCATTATTGATTATATTTAGAGTGAAAATATTATTTGGTGTGCTTTTATTGTTTTTGTGTGGTGTGCTACAAAAAGAAAAATAAAAAAAAAAGAAAAAAAAAAGAAAAAGAAAAATATAAACAGAAAGGGAAAGTGAATTGTCTATCTCCTCCTTTTGCATTTTTTTTTTCATCAGAAACAACTTTAAATGCAAAACATATGTCTTATGGATTTTGAATATTATATTCTTAACAATGCTTGCATTCAAAGACTACATGCTTAATTAGGTCATATTCATTAATGAGTAACTAACGTTTTTCATCATCCAATCACACTTACACAGATCAATATGTTTTTTGATATGGATTTGAAATATTGAATAAGAAAAGTGGTTGTTGGTGGACTAATTTATGTTTTAATGGGATATGATGTTTCAAGGCATGGGTAAAAAGAAAAGCTCTCATCAAAATATACGTGTATAAAAAGAATAGCAAGACGAGTGTCTTCAAAATATATACACAGAGCTTCGTATGAAAAATGGATACGATCCATGTCCTTGATACTACCCTTGGACATCCAACTTATGCTATAAATGTCATTTTTTAGCGTTGGTGTTAAGTCCGTCAAGCACTGCCATTTCACATTTAAAAATCCTTCTCGGTCATGTTTGGAATTGGTAACTTGAACTCATATTACATGAGAAGGGGAAACTCAATCTTTGATGTTCATATATTCAGTGGAAAAGATGGTTATGACAGGATGTCTTCCTTATTACCTCTCCATATGTACTAAACATTTGATCATCACACTTGAGCACGGAGATGAATTATGGTAGTTATGACTTAGTGATTATTGCTTATTTATTCATTGTGGTCAAACGATGTATTGCCTTTTGTTTTGGTTTATAATGTTCAATTTTCCATTCCTCATATGTTATTTCATACATTTTTTTTGATGAAAACAAAGGGGGAGAGAAATATTAAGATTGATCAGAGATAGGGGGAGCATGTCAATAGGGGGAGCATATCATTTTGCCATTCATGCTCATATTCATGCTTCACACACTCACACACTTCACACATTTTTGATGTAATCTTAATGTCCGGTTTGTTCTCATCAAAAGGGGGAGATTGTTGGAAACAGCATCCTACCCTATGTTTGATGATAACAAACCCTACTGAACTGTTCTAATCTGTTTGTTGAGTGTGTCACAGGTCCCTATAGTCATGATTGCTCAAGTTACATATGCACGTACTCAAGTACGTTGAAATACGGAGCTGAAACTTCATTTGGAATTACACAAGCTGATCAAACGAGAGAGTATAGCTATGAAACTCTACCCTAGAGTTAATCATAGGCTATAAATAGCATGGGATTTTTCTCAGGATTTATGGAGATTGTTTGAAGTCCAAATACGGGGAAATACGAGAAAATACAAAGTATACAAAGAAGAAACTTTTTCTACAAGTGGAGAAATAAGGAGAAACAATTCTCACATGTCAATATGAAGCTCTGGGATTTTTGAGAATTATTTCAGAATTTTTGGGATTTATTTGATGCCCAAATACGCAAGAATACAGTGAAAATACTCAGCAAATACGGCATACGGTACTGTGCATATATACGCTTCATCGCAGAATTTAAATCGGCTGACGTGGCATCATCTGCGCCGTTCGTTCCACATCCAACGGCCGCTCGAAGCGGGCGACGTGGCTTCTTCAGCGCCGCTCGATCAACATCGAACGGTCACCAACCGATCGAACGAAGTCGCGGATGGCGGGCGCCGCTGTTCGTAATCCGCGTCGACGTGGCATCATCTCAGCCGTCCACACGGAGATCCGACGGTTGCCGACACAGCGGGTCCGGGTCAGCGGAGGCGGGCGTCAACGCACGAGTTTTGACGTCCACGTGGCGTGCTGTCGTCGAATCTCGCTCGATCCGACGGTCCAGATCGCTGCCGACAGCGGGTTTTCAAACCCGACCCGTTAACGCATTTAAAACGTGATTTTGAGCGGATCGGATCCCTTGGAACAGTGACGTAAACCCGTTAACTCAATTCTATAAATACCAATGTACATCTCTTCACATTTCCATCAATAAGTGGAGTTCTAGAGATCCAAATTGAGTTCCGCAAGAAGCGTTGCGACCGTGACTTCATCCCCGACGCAGTGATAGCAAGTTGAGCAGCTAGTTCCTCCTGTGCAGAAAATGAGATCACTTTGAGTGAGGAACTTCTACCGACTACTTCCACGGGGACAGCGACTACTTCTTCTACAGACATCCGATCATCATTCCGTAAGAAGCGTTGCGAAGCTACTGATGTGCTGAAAGACGACAACCAGAGAAATCTTCACAAATGAGCTTTCTAAACTCTTGATCTTATTTATTTGTGAAGTTATTAATGTTTTGATCAGCATTTCTGTAATATAATTTCTTCCGTTATTTGGGACTCTGGGAACCAAACTTGTTGGGGCAAGTTGGGTTGGAGAGTGATTCTTGTATGTTTCTTTTTGGCTTTGGTGAGCTTGAGTTGGTCTGACAGGTTGGTGTTGGTGCACCAATCTAAGGGAGATTGTAACTTCTTAAAGAAACAGTATAAGTGATTGCTCATTGGGGTGGACGTAGGTCATGGGGACCGAACCACGTTAAATTCTGTGTCTTCTGTGAATGCTTTGATTGTCCAATTCCTAAACTGCATGCTGTAAACTAGGCTTAATTTTTATCTTGCGATAATTTGGTCAAAGGCCTATTCACCCCCCCTCTAGGCCTTATTTAGATCCTACAAACTGGGCTCGCATTATACTCGATAAGATGGACTCTTTCGAGTGTATTCGCAAGACCACGAAGTCGGCTCACATCCCCTTCCCGTGCTTGTTGACCCTTGTTTTTCGTCACTTCCGTGGCACACTTCCTCGTGACGATGAGCGTCCACTTGGTCCTCCCCTAAACGCGACGGCCGTCAAGAAGTCTCTTGCGGAGCTCCGTCATGTTCAGAGGACGACACCTTCAGCGTCTGCCTCTGCTTCTGCCTCAACTGCTTCCTCTACCACTCTTGCCGATGTCGTTCGTTCGATCCGTCGTTTGGAGTCTCGTCAGGCTCGTTCTGAGGAGATTCTCAGCCGTATCGCTCGACACCATGGTATTGAGATCCCTCCGTCTTTTTTTGACGAGGATGAGTTGGACGAGGAGTACATTGAGGAGCTTTGTCGTGCTTCTACTCGTTCCCCCGAGGGCACTTCTGGTGCTGCTGCTGCTGCTTCGTCTGCTGGTGCCCCCGAGAGCACACCTGTTGCCACTGCTCCTGCGGTGGATGCCACTTCTGGTGCTCCCGAGGCCACTACCGTTGCTGCTCCTGAGATCGTCTCTTCTGCCGTGCCTGAGACTTCTACCGTCGCTCCAGTTGACCTTCCAGATGTTCCTGTGACCACCACTTCTCCTGCAGAGCCTGCTGCTGCTGCTGATCCTGCCGCTTCCTCTTGAGCTTCATTGAGGACTCTCCGATGCTCCTTGGATGATACATCTAGTGTGTGTGAGTTTTGGTTAGGATAGAGTGGGGTTCTGGATTATTTTGATGTACTTCGATGATGTTGTATGTTGCATGACACTCTGATATCTGTCTGATATGATGTTGTATTTTGTGCTCCGATCAGTGGATCGATGTTTTTGTATGTCAGTGATGTATACTTTTGATGTACTCTGGTTCATATTTTCTATATATCTACATCGACGTTGACATTTCATTCTATTTGTGCACATTATATTTTTTATGTCTCTGATGTTTGATTTCGTTGCTCGACAAAAATAACTTGGTTTAATAGAACTTTGTTTTATGGAAACATAGAATTGTTTTTCATGCACTAAATTAACCAAGAATGTTGATATTGGAGAGTGTATTCCATAACTCAATCCGTAAAATTGATTTGAGTTTTGATGATTTCGTTTTACGACTTTCGACTATGGTTTCATTGACACGCCTTGATTTTACTCGTATTTTTCTTTGGTGTCACGTGAACCGTCGTCGTTTTCTACGACTCCCGTGCTTTTATTTGAAGCCATTGTTGTCGTTGACCTCCTCCCGCCCTTTTTGCTAATGCCAAAGGGGGAGAGATATAATAATAACGATGTGCTAAATGATAATTTAAAGCACTATTCCAAGAATCTAATTTGATATGTTAGATTCAGGGGGAGTTAAGATATATAAATGGATTTTCAAATCCGATATTTCAATAACCAACTTTTGGTATTCGAAATTTCAATAATCGATTCTTATTTATATACTTTACTCGTCTGCTTGATGCGTATTATTATTGTTTAATTTGGAATTAACGTGTCATCAATACAGGGGGAGTAAGTAAATTACATTTGAATCATTATTTTTGATTATTATTTATGTTGGTTTGTCATCACCAAAAAGGGGGAGAATGTTGGATATTGGACTCCCCGGATTTGGTTTTGGATGATGAACAAACATAAATATATCGTGAACTAACACTTTGTGAGCGCAGTTATGGAGATCGTCGCCAAATTCATATGAATATCAATTACGACGTCTCAAGACTTCTCAAAGCACGTGATCGTATGCCTAAAGCTTCGTTGAAGCTTATGGACCATTTTAGAAGTCATGAAGATTCGATTGAAGCTATTGAAGACGGTATCGTCAAGTTTTATTTATAGTCTTTAAGCTTCTTTCGTAGAATGTTAAGCCTTGAGTAGGTCTTACGGTTTAAATCTTCATAACGCTTATATCTTAGCTCTAGGATCTTAGTAGAAGTCCATACAATCTTTCCCGAAGCTTCGCGCTTCGATTCGCGACTTCTTGTGCATGTTAGTTGGTTCAAGAAGAAGAACTGACCGACTAGATGGTGATCTAGTCGGTCGGCAAAGCTTCTTGGACCGACTAGTTTCTGTCAGTCTAGTCTAAGCTCTTTACTGTTTACAGTTAGTCGGTCTAAGTTGACTCACCGACCGACTAGTTTGTAAACTAGTCGGTCAGTGATGCTTCTGTGACCGACTAGTTGAGCTTTCCCTGTACATGCACATTTGAGCCTGAGCTACTGTTTATCTTTAGTCGGTCTGTGTTCATTGATCGACCGACTAGTTGATGAACTAGTCGATCAACGTTTCTTCTTAGACCGACTAGTTTAGCTTTACTGTACATGCCATTTTTCACCTAACTTACTGTTTATCGTTAGTCGGTCTATGCTCATTTGGCGACCGACTAGTTGGTGAATTAGTCGGTCAACATTTGTTCTTGGACCGACTAAGTCAAGTTGTGCTCAGACTTCAGTTTTATCTGTTAGTCGGTCTCAGTTGAGTAACCGACCGACTAGTTGTGAAACTAGTCGGTCAGCTACTCTTCTTGGACCGACTAGTTCCTTTAGTCTGTGCTTCAACCTTTTGGCTGTTCTTCCATTAGTTGGTATACGTTAATTGACCGACCGACTAGTTAATGAACTAGTCGGTCGGTAGTTGTTCTTTGACCGACTAGTTGGGTTCAAAAAAGAGCCGTTGGAGCATTAATTGAAACGTTTTTCTTTCTCTCTCTCCTCTAACCTATATATACTTGATGGGCTGCATTCATTGCAGTCAAGGCTGATATTATTGCAAGTTTAGAGATCAAGAGAAATCATTCCAAGCTCATTCAAAGCTCTTTCATTCCATTCAATAATCTCTCCTCACTCTTACTTCCAAAGAGAGATTCATTGATTGTGAAGCCTTCTAAGCCAAGTGCTTGATTCTAGGTCACCAACATCCCCATAGCTCTCTAGGTCACCAACATCCCCATAGCTCTCCATCGCTGATCTACATCTTGGAGCTAGGGTTTGGTGCCACTTCTTCTTCCTCAAAATCATCCTTGCCCTAATTCGTAAGCATTACTCAAGGCATAGGTATTTTGTCGGTAAGAAGTTATGTTTCATTTCAATTTCATATTGTAAGTTTCACTCTCGGTTGTGAGAGTGTGGTTGTGATCCCGGGTTGTGGGAGTCACAAATTACTTTGTGTATGATTTGACTTGTGGAGGTTTTTCACAAGTATTTCATAGTGGAAATCTTGAGTTAGGGTTTCTAACTCAAGTATCCGGAGGGGATCCGGGTGGTTGGGACGTAGGATCACCGGGAACAAGTCGGGGAGACTTGGGTGGATCCGAACCCAGTAATATCGTTGTTTGTGATTGTTTCTTTGTTGTCTAACATTTACATTTCCTCATTTTCCGCATTGTTTGGTAGAGTTTGCAAGTAATTAGGAATTAGCCTCTTAATTATTTTAAAGTACTATTCACCCCCCCTCTAGTACTTGTGCAGTAGCTTAGCAGGGCATTACAGTATTCAGGTGGGTGTGAATGGTTTTGTTACGGACGCAAAAAATGACGATCGACCCTGACTCACAGATAAGGGAGGATAAAAATTCAAGTGTGAAGGAGGGTAGGATATCACGGTGGCATTCAGGAAGACTAACCAACCTAAATTGGTGAAGAGAGTCTCGACTTCGGTGAACACACCGAGATCGATAAGCGTTTGGGCATGGGCAAATTTGGTTAATAGGTGCCCCCATGCATCGAGTCTGTGATAAAAATCCTTTTGCTCTTGACTCCTAAAACGGTAGCCACGCGGGTCCATCATTGGGTCCTCAGCTGGGATGATAGGTTGGGGCCAGGGTTAGGGTTGTGCAGGCTGTGCAGGAGGAGGGCGTGAGTGTTGTGGACGTGTGGTCTTTCATCTCTTGCGAGACGACCCCTCCTCACGCATAATACCCTTACCCTTATCTTGATCCCGGGCCATGTGAGTGTGTGTGATGCTAGTGTATGCGAGATATGATGAATGCAAACAAACACAGGTAATCGAGCAAAATAATAATACTATGGCAAAATTGAAAATGGAGCTAAGGAGCGAATTTACCTAGTAGATATGACGATCCTTGCTCGTCGATTACCCAACGCAGTGCAATGAGATGGAGTGTGAAGCCGCGGCGTTTCTTTTCAACAAATTTTTGAAAATGGGGCGAGTTGGGCGGAAATTAGGGTTTTATGAGGGTAAAATCGAAGATGGAGAGAGAGAGATCGATGGGGGGAAGGAGATAGGGAGTGGAGAGATCGATTGAGGGAGATTTGTGGTCGGTTGAGGGAAGAACAAGGCCAGTTGGAGCTTGGAGAAGTCGAAACGGCGAAGGAGAGTCGAAATCGGGTGAGGGGGAAATGAACGGGTGAAGTTGGGGTATTTATAGGGTTTAAGTCGAACCGATCGGGTGAGTTTTCACCCGATCGCTTGATTATTAAGTCGAAAATTTCGTTGAGAATTGGCTACATGCAAACCGATCGGGTGATTATGGCGAACCGATCGGGTGAATAATCAGTGCAGCTCACCCGGTCAGTCACCCGACCATGCTTCATATCAACCGATCGGTTGATTAAATCCCAAATTTTCTGAGACTTCAGCCGTTCCCACACGGTCAGTCACCCGGTCTCAGCTTGCTTCACTCGACCGGTTCGCTGGAGAACAGATACGGCCATTGTCTGATATGTCTCACCCGATCGGTTGAGTGTTCAACCGATCGGGTGAGGGCTTGTTTCCTGCAAAAATTCACAAATGGCTTAAGTCTATCGACGAAAGTTTCCGTGGCTGGATTTATTTATCAAAATAAGAAAAATAAAGCTAAAAATAATCCCAAAAACAAAGATAAAAGTTTAGAGCATGGGTTGCCTCCCATGAAGTGCTTTTATTTAACGTCGTTTGCTCGACGCCCGTAGATGATCTTCAAGGTGGACGGGGGTGATGCCCTAAGTTTGGCATCCCTTCAGATTTTTAAGCGGTGGTCTCCGGTACCGACAGCGGTGATAAAAAGACTTCTTCGACGGTCCTCCCTTCGTTGATGGTATCAGGGGGCTTCTCCCTTATACTGGCGTCTACCGCCGCTCTTTTCAAGATCCGGATCTCATCACCGGTAACCCTCATAGGCTCTTTCCCTTTTCTCCTCGTCGGAGGAGACTTTTGGAATCCGGGAGGAATCGTATGTGATGCACCCGCTTTCTCAGCAACATCATCTTTCTTCAGACCGACGTGTTCTTCAAGATCCCCCAAGCTATCGGGGGGATTCCTTGAAATAATTCCCCAAGCCCCAACTTCAACTGCTCTCCCTTCCTCTATATCCAGCATATTGCACCCTTGCTCATCAGGAGGATGCTTCATGGACAACCCCAAGTCAAAATCGACCCTTTGGTCACCAACATTTAGGGAGAGCTTCCCTTTCTTCACATCTATTAAAACACCGGCGGTGGCCATGAAGGGTCGTCTAAGGATGATGGGGGTATGTGTATCTTCAGGCATGTCCATAACGACGAAGTCCACTGGCACATGCACCCCACTTACGTTGACAGGCAGGTCATCTACGACCCCCATCGGATATTTGACCGATCGGTCTGCAAGCTGTAGGGTCATACCAGTGGACTCCAGGTCGCCCATCCCTATCCTCCTATATAGCGACAGGGGCATTAAACTGACGATCGCTCCAAGATTAACGAGCGCGATGGATCTTTACCTCCCCGATCGCACAAGGGATAGAGAAGCTCCCCGGGTCTTTTATCTTAGGTGGATTTGCTCGGTGGATGAGAGCACTACACTCCGCCATGAGAACTACCTTTTCCTTTCTAGAACCCTTTGTCACCAAATCCTCGAGGAATTTCGCGTAGAAGGGTATGGTCTCTATAGCTTCAAGGAATGGGATTTGTAAGCTCAGATCCTTGACCATAGCGAAGAACCTACCGTATTTTTCATCAATTTTGGCTTTGGCAAGCCGTTGTGGAAAAGGCACAACGGGCTTGAATACCCTCAGACTCCCTTCCTCGTCCTTCTTCTTCTCCTCTTCAGGGACTCCCTCCGGAGTCGTGGTCTTTGGTGACAAAGCACCGTTGTCATTAGCTTTTTCAATTGGTCGCTCTACGACCAATGGTGCTTTAGGTTCCTTGGTTGGCACTCTTGTAGGAATTTGTGTTCCGCTTCTCAAGACGATAGCGGACACATTCGCATGTTCATGCGTTAGTGCCAAAGTTTGATTTGCGCCCCTCGGGTTCACTTTCGGTTGTGGCGGTAATTGATTTTGCGACCTTTGAAGGTTCGACACTTGTAACCCCAGCTGGGTTACTTGGTCAGTAAGGGCCCTCTGCCCCATTTTCAGCTTCAAATTGATCTTCTCCTGGTTCGAAATGTACTGAGTCAAGAGGGACTCAACCGGGGAGATAGCACGCTGCTGGCCGTACGGCTGCTGCTGCTGCTGCTGCATGGGCTGCTGGTTCCTTGGGGGTACTACTGGTATGATTGTGGAGGTTACTGCTACTAAAACTGCTGCTGTTGCCTAGGCGGCTGATATACTTGTGGTTGCGGTTGCTGATAAGGCGCCCGGTAGCTAAGATTGGGGTGGTTCCGGTTATTTGGAGAGTAGGCTGGATTGGAGCTAGTCTGTGGTGGATACGGCACATTTTTCGTAGGATTGTAGAATAGTGTGCTCGCTTGGTCCACCGGTGGTGAGATGTCGCCACCCTCGAAGTCCCCCATGACTTCTGCCTCCACCGCCGCAATATGTTGTGTACCGGCACCATCGGCTCCTACCATCAGTACTGAGATCTGGGTCGACAGCAAGTCAAACTTGCTGGATAATTTGTCGACGTCCTTGACCCTATGGATACCCCCA
The DNA here is from genome assembly GCA_030789695.1 of Scilla litardierei. NCBI lineage: Eukaryota > Viridiplantae > Streptophyta > Magnoliopsida > Asparagales > Asparagaceae > Scilla > Scilla litardierei. The sequence continues at coordinate 245,550,333 of CM061142.1, read as the reverse complement.
GATCTAGGTGTGGCTCGCTCGTCACACCACCGCTCATTGTTCGATGCCATGTTTTCAAGAATTTGTCCGGCATCTTCTTCACTCCTAGACATAAAGGACCCTCCAGCCGTCGCGTCCATCGAAGACTTCAAGTCGTCCCTCAATCCATTATAAAACAGGTTTATAATCTGCCACTTAGGAAGCTCCTGATGAGGGCATCTCCGCTGCATTTCTTTGTATCTTGTCCAGGCTTCATGCAGAGACTCGTGGCTGGCTTGGGAGAATGAGGAGATCTCACTCCTCAGCTTCATAGTTTTCCCCAGAGGGAAGAACTTAGTCAAGAACGCATTCGAGAGCTTCTCCCAGGTGTTGAAGGTGTTCGGGTCCTTTCCCCTAAGCCACTGCTTGGCCTTATCCCGCAGAGAGAAGGGGAATAACTTCAGATGGATTGCTTCAGTTGTGACTCCATTAATCCGGAATGTGTCACACTTCTCTAAGAAGGAGTCCAGATGCTCGATAGGGCTTTCCATGGGTGCCCCAGAGAATTGATCCTGCTGGATCCACGTCACTAAGGACGGCTTAAGCTCGAAGCTCTGTGCCGTAATAACAGGAGGTCGGATAGAGGAGGTGGACTCGATGGATAGCATCGAGTACTCCAGCAGGGACTTATGCGGTGGGGTATTCTCCCCCATGGCTTCAGACTATTCTCTTCTTCTCTTCTCTGCGACCAGACGCCTAAGGGTGGTGTTTATCTTCGGATCAACAGGAATCAAGTCGTCAAGACTCCTTGTGTTCTTGCGCATGGAAAGCAACAAACACTTGTGAAGCAAGTGTGGGATAGAAACAGATAAAATTAGAAAAATAAAAATTAGAAAAAAAAGAAGAAGAACGCGAAAATTATCGCAAGATAGGGATATGAGCTAGACTCAAGGGTTCGAAGGTCCTAAAATAAACAAGCACGTTGCCTCCCCGGCAATGGCGCCATAAAGCTTGACGTCCCCCCGGTTTGTGATCATGCAAGTGTGCAATATGATGGGGGATACCAGATTTAAAATATTTGTACCGCAAGCGCATGGTGATGTAGTGTGGCTTGGGGGACGAACACAGGGAGGCGTGGTTGTGCTTGTGTCAGAAAGGAACCAATTCACCCTAGGGGTGAGCTAGCCCGAATCGATGGATGGGTTGTCACGGAATGTAAATACGAGGTTAAAAAATATAAAGGGAAACCCGGGACTTCGGTTTCCACCCTATCATGTATTCTCGCTATTACGACCGGCGGATATGACAACGATCGGAATTAGGGTTTAGTGGTGAGACGTTGCCTCTAAGAGTGATACCAGCGTCCCATGGGCCCGATATTCCGGTCGGTGCCCAGGATGATACGTCGGACTACCCGGGTTCGGTCAGTGGGCATTCCCATGTCCATTAAAACTAACCGACTCCGGGAGCACTAAGCTCGCAACGATAACTCCCAACATCTCGTCCTGCCGCTCCCGCGTGCAAGGATTCGATGTCTACGCTAAGGGCGTGAACTATGGCTAGGGAGTCAACCGCCAAGTTTATTCCCCATTGGCCCAACGGTCAAAGGCGGTCTTTTTCCCACCGATGACATTAAAACAGCCCGCGTAACCAATAATTCCTATTCTCTATCGATATCCTAGTCCTATGGACGCATTAGGGAGAACCCACGAAGGAGTTTCCACCAAAATCCTAGATTTGGGAACTACTCACACATTTTGGCTAAAAAGCAATATAAATGAAAATCGACCGTTAAAATCATAATCAGACGATTGGAATGAAGTAGTAGCAATACAATTAAGATAATATCAAAGTTTCATAAAGATCAGAACACTTACAAATAACAAATAAATTCCAGCCGAAACAATAGAGAGAAAACAGGAAAAAATACACAGCTCTCGTTTCTAGAAAACCTAGGCAGCTATTTATAGAAAACGACTTCACCTGATCGGTTGAAGTATCAACCGATCGGGTGAGCTGCAACGTTCTTCGGCTGCGGTTTTCATAAGCTTCACCCGCTCACGTGACATGGTCGGTTGGCACAAGCGGCTCGTCGTTTGGATCTTGCGGTCATCGGGTGAACTCAACCGATCGGTTCGAAACATTGCCCAAAAGGCAGAAACTTGCGTCGACTTGGCATGGTCAGCGGGCCATCGGGTGAGCTCTCCGGGTTGTCGTTCGGAGGAATCAGCTACAGATGAACCGATCGGGTGAAGGTCACCCGATCGGTTGGAATTCAGCTCCATTTTCCCCAGAACTCTGTTGGGATGAACCGATCGGTGGCCCGGTCAGTTGATCCTTACTTCGCTTCAGCTTGTGTCCGGGTCATGCATGTGTGCATCACCCGATCGGTTGGCTGTGTCCAACCGATCAGGTGGGGGCTGAAAAGTGGCAATCTTGGTTGTTTGACCTCCTGGATCACGCGTGACTCCTCCCATTGCTCCGTGGACGTATAATATTTTCGTTATGTGTCCCCTACGTGGGCAATCTCCTGCAAACATACAAAAACAAGGAGAAGTGAAAGAAAACTAGAAAATACGAGAAAATGGATACAGGACAGCGAAACATAACGAAAAAACACAAAGAAGACGTGCATGAATATATAAATTATACACACACGTCAGTGACTAATCTCCTATTTGCAGTTAATCCATTGCCTAAGCATATCATGAAGATCAATTAGCAATGGATGACACTCAAAGATCAATGAAAGCAAGAATAGTGGATTGGATGATCAAAGATGGTGATTGAAGCTCCTAAAAGACTTCAAGCTCATACTTTGGAAAGAAGAGATAGTTCTACAAATGTAATCTTCTTTTTATCTTCTAGTATGTAGCTTAGAAGTAGAACTATGATGGAGCACATACACATCTTCATTTCAGTCATAGGAAATCATTAGATCATTTTTCCTTTGACTCCAATTCATGTTATGTGCTTAGTGTGATCTCAACAGTCGACTGTTGAACTATTTACAGTCGCCTGTCTAAAAACAGTCGACTGTATTTTATTCTACAGTCACCTATTATGCACATATTTTATCAGTTGATTTTTGGGCTTCTAAGCTTTAACTCTATCAGGCGGCTGATGTACGTTTCACAGGCGCCTGTCTGAGAGACAATCGACTGTAATTTGTTAGTCAGTCGCCTGTCTACCTTCAGCCCAAGATTATTCTAAGTTTGATCAGGCCAGTCTACTGATGTTGTACTTACAGTCGACTGTCCAATGACACAGTCGACTGTCAATGCTTCAACAGTCATCTGTCTTTGAACCTCTCTGCAGACTCAACTCTCTGGAAAATGTCAGGGTTTGTAACAGTAGTCTGTAGAAGGAATGACAGTCGCCGGTTGGATTTACAGTCGACCGTCTTCTCTTCAACAGTCGCATGACCTATATTTCCAGACTTTTCTGAGACTTTCTTAACTTACCCTGATTACGGCCAGTCGCATGTAGAAGGATTTACAGTCGCCCGTTGGTTTAACAGTCAATTTTCTACTCCTAATCAGTCGACTGTCCACGTGGTAAGTTACCGTTTGAATTCTCACCTACCCTCTGACACAGTGCAGCAGTCGACTGTGTTTTGTTCAACAGTTGACTGTCGCCTGTGCAGATTCTATCCGTTGGCTGTTCCTCAACAGATTTCAAAGGGGCTTTTGGCGATTTTGTTTGAGGGCTTTAGGGAAACTATAAAGGCAGCCTCTACTGTTCCATTGAGAGGTTACTCTTTTTGATTACTCACTTGCTCATTCATTCAAGCTTTCATTCTTCCAAGATCAAATCTCTCAAAATCCAAAAGCCATAGAATTCCTATCTTTAATCTCTTTCTCTCCAACCTTGAACAAAAGAGAAATCTTCTAGGCATTTGGTGCAGTCAAGAGAAAGGGCTTTTCTCTCTTCCAAGAGAGTCATTCAACACACAACAAACTCTCCTTCAAGTTCTACTTCAAGGCATAGATGATTGTAAGTGTTGCTTAATTTCATATTTCATAACTTTCGTTATTTGATTTCATCTCGGGTGGTGAGAGTGATTTGCTTGCTCCCAAGTTGTGGGAGTTAAGGACATCGAGTGTATTTCGATTTCACTTGTAGGGTTGCTACAAGTGGGTTTAAAGGAAAACTCAAGTTAGGGTTCTAACTTGAGTATCCAGTTGTATCCAGGTGGAAGGGACGTAGGATTACCAGGAACAAGTCAGAAAGTGACTTGGGTAATCCAAACCCTTGAAACATCCTTGCATTTGCATTGTTTCATTTTGGGGTTTACATTCATTCCGCATTAATTGTTGGTTAGGAATTTAATTTGGTGTAACTATCTTTTTAAATTGCATAAACACTATTCAACCCCCCTTCTAGTGTTTTTCTCATAGCCAAGGACCTTACAATTCGTATCAGAGTGCTGGTTTATTGCTATGGCATCCAACAACAACGTTTCTTCACCGACTTCGTACGATCGTGATGGTGCATCAACAGTCTTCGAAGGTCAATCAACAGTGCGTCCTACGCGTTTCAATGGCACGAATTTTGGCTATTGGAAATGCCGGATGGAAATGTTCCTAAGGAGTGCTTTCCTTTGGAGAACCCTCCATAAGGAATACGTCGAGCCAACCGAAGAGGATTTCGACAAATGGACATCCTCCGAGAAATTTACCGAAGTCAACAACACAAAGGCAATGAACGCTCTTCATTGTGCGTGGACCCGGATCAGTTCAACAAGATATGCACATGTAAGAGTGCATATCAAATTTGGAACCATCTAGTCATTACCCATGAGGGAACGAACAAGGTAAAAATTTCTAAACTATATGTTGCCGTGCAAAATTTCGATATGTTTCACATGCAGGAAAATAAAAATATAGCAACGATGTACGGACGTTTTACCGACATCACCAATGAACTGGAAGCTCTTGGGCAAGTCTACTCCCAACAAGATAAGGTAAGGAAGATCATAATGGGAATGACCTCCAAATGGGAAAGAAGAGCTATCGCTATCGAGGAGGTCAACGACTTGAAGACTTACCTAGTCGTGAATCTCACTGACACTCTCATGTCTTACGAAGTAAGACGGGAGAATCGATTAAAGATTCGAGCTATGATGAACCATTCGGAGGCGAAGCAGAAAGCTTTAGAATTCAAAGCTAATTCTTCATCATCCAATAGTGAAGACCCAGAAAATGGGATGGACTTGGAGGAGATGGCTCAAATGGTGAAAAAGTTCCAACGCTTCTTTCGCAAAGGTAAATTTACCTCCAAGAATAAATTTGATTCTACTAATAACTCTACATCTCTTTGTTTTAAGTGTAACAAGCCAGGGCACATCAAGAAGGATTGCCCACTGCTCTGAAACAAACAAAAGTGGAAGGCCCCGAAGTACCACAAGTCCGACAAGTATAAGAAAGATAAGAAGAAAGGACTAGTTGGTACATTCGATGACTCAAGTGAAGACTCATCAAGCAAATCTGAGGATGAGAATTAAGTAGCTAGGGATTGGTAGCTTTTACGGATGAGAAGACTCATCAAGCAAATCTGAGGATGAGAAGGGTGAAAGCGCCCACATGTGTTTCATGGCCCGAAAAGATCCACTCTCCGATGAGAGTGATTCTGACATCGATGAACCCGAGGTAACAATGGATGAATTACGTATTGCTAATGAAGAACTATTTGCTAAGTATCAATCTTTAATGCTTAGATATACTATTTTAAAGAAACTGAATGTTAGCAAGCCATCCATTCCATGCATTATCAACAATGACACCATTGTTGATACTTTAACTCTTGAGAAAGCAAACTTAGCTTCTCAAAATGTCACATTGAGAGATGAGGTAACTCCCTCAAATCTCAACTAGATCAAACACATCCCATGGATAATAGTGATCTAGTTACACGTCACACACAATTGGGTTTAGAGAATGATTCTCTTAAAACCCAAGTGCACGAGCTCAAAGCACGGGTGTCCACTTTGGATACCAACATTTCTTCTCTTAAGGAGAAATATGAGCACATGTCCTCCCGTATTGTGAGATTTAATAAGGGAAAAGGACAATTGGATGATTTGCTAACAAACCATTTTCCGGCCACACATCGTGTTGGTCTCGGTTTTGTGGAAGCGAATGCATCCAATGCTCGCACCTCCTATAGTGGTGTTACTAGAGACTTTGTGAGGCCATCCTCTGATGCATCAACAAGTGGTGTCAAAGACACTATAGGTAGCAATCCTACCAAGAAAGCCACCACATCACCTTCACTCCCTTTTGGCAAGAAACCCGCTAAGGGTGGAAACCAAAAGCAAGGCCATGCTTACATGTACACCAATCTTCATCCACGTAGGAAACATCCTACTTCACAAGTGGATAATCATGACACATTTTATGCTCCACACCCACAGACACGTGCAAACCCACCTATGAGAAATACGCATGCACGTGACCATATACACTCATATGCTCATGCGCATCATTCTTACATGTATGCACATCCACCACATGTCATGCATGCTCCATATGTTTCATACAACATGCATGTTTCTAAGCATGCATACAACCCATATATGTCTAATGCATATCCTTCTCCTCATTTTTATTCTAGAACTCATGTTTCTAAGATGCACACACCACATAGAAATCAATCAAACGTGCATGCAACTAGGAAAAGGACTCCCAAAACATACACAATTTGGGGTCCTAAGAACACAAGCTTAAATGATAGGAATGCCTATGTTGATTCCTATTTTCATGATATTATTAATAGTGGTAATTATGTTGGGAAGCGGAAGTCCACTTGGACTTGGCTTCCAAAGAGCTAATCCCCTTGGACCCAACAAAAATGGGTTACCATGAGCTTATGTAGGTACCCAAGAGAAAGAAAGAGAGTAATAAAGGTCAAATTAGCTCTAAAAGGACAGGATGGATACTCGACAGTGGTTGCTCCAAATACATGACGTGAGATCCCTTATTGCTCTCCGAAGTGATTATCATCAAAGATGGTGCAACGGTCACTTTTGGAGGTAATCAAAAGGAAACCATCATTGGAGTAGGAATAGTCGGCAATTCCTCCAAACCTTTAATTACTAATGTATATTTAGTTGGTGGTTTGTGTCATAACCTCATCTCCATTTGTCAACTTTGTGACAAAGGTTACAAAGTTAACTTTGGAGAAGGTTTGGGTACAATTGTTGATTCTTATTCACATGTTTTATTTACCGGTATTAGGCGTAAAAATATTTATTATTTGAGCTTGCCTAAAACCGAAGAACATTGCTTAGTTGATGTCACAGTTGCTTTTCGATCGTATGTTTTTCGTGCACGTACCTTCCTTTCGTACGCGTATTCTTAGTTGCCTCTTCATGTGTCCCAAGCATACGATGTGATATGTCGTTATGACCCACTGAGAGAGTACTTATTTGTGGAATTTTTCGTGAACGTCATTTCATAGGTCGTTCTCCCACAAATTAGCCTTGTTTGAAGGGGTGTCATAACTTTGGACTTCGTCTTGATCTTTTTATTTTTAGTTCTGTTTTCCGTTAACCTAGCCCATGACCGATGATCTTAGTCTCGATCCTCTCGTCGACACGGTCATTCGATATTTTTCTTGTATTTATCGGACATCGTTAGACCGATCTATCTATCTAATCTCTTTCAAATTGTAATTAGCCTAATTAATCCCTAATTCAAACTATAATTAAATCAAGTTTAATCTAATCCGTTGCATCATACACATCACATGAAATCTCCCCTAGCTATTTGTCACCCTACATTAAACTACGCTATACCCCTCCGCCTCACTGATCGCGTCCCGGCGTACACGTCCCGAGGCGACGGTTGTAGTTTTACCGCAAGCGCACGGCAAAGTGGCGAGCGGGTATCGAACACGAGGAGGTGGTGTTGGTTCCAATCTATCCTAGGTTGGTTTGACTACGAACATTTTATTGGTGGAGATGGCTATGGTATGATATAATGGAAATTGTGGTGGATGTCGGTGTCGATGATAAAGAAATCGGTCAAATATCGACTCAAATACAATATAATAAAAGAGGGAATTTGCCTTGCGGCGATCCTGTCACAATCGTCGGGCAAAGTATGGGGATATAAAATCAAATAAAGACGTCTAGGGCTAGGGAATCCCCACTACGGACCGTCATGCATCATTGTTAATAGTGAATCTCAACATTACTAGACTTGCGTTGAGGTGAACTAGTCGCAACTTAATGTAGAACCAAGCTCACGCTCTCGCGCTATTGCCGGTCTATAGCAAACCTAGGTTAGGGCCCAATCTCTTGCAAACCCTAACCTAAGCCACTAGCATGAGGATCGACATCATCGTTCAATCGTCCCTCGAGCCCACTCTCGTGCAAACTCGAGTTACGATCTAGGTTGTGATAGTTCGTATTCGTCCAATCTCTTGCAAACGAATATGTGTATAGATTTACAATTAAAAATCCTAGCTTTGGTCCAATCTCTTGCAAACCAAATCTAGAGAAACCCAATTGTAAACCTAAATCGAATATCTAGGCCTTCCCATCGATTAGAATCCAATCTCTTGCAAATCCCAAATCGATGGAAATCCCTAGCTATCCGTAGGAAATCAATCACAACCTAACCTCCTAGCAATTCTAGAAATTTGGGAATTCATTCATCACAAATCTGAAATTAGATCCATAGGGTTCATCCACATGCCCTAGAACATCAAATCTACTCAAGCATAGCAACAACGATATAGGAATCAATAAAAACAATTGCTTGCATGTAAAAAGATAGCAAATCAAAGATTCAAATAATAAGAATAGAAATACTTATCTTTGATGAAGAATTCCAATCCAAATACAAGCTTTTTGATCCAAGAGGGGGCCTAGGGCATGGCCTAACCTCTAAAAATAAGTCTAATAAAACATGATGGGGATCCCCTCTAATGGTGGCTACAAACCCCTTAAATACTCCCCCAAAACCCTAGCAAGAAACCCCAGAAAACCCCTCAAATTCGTGCCCAAAAACAGCCCAAACCGCAACTTAAAATCTGGGCCCAGGCCGCACTCGGCCGAGTGGAATATGTGACCCGGCCGAGTGACACTGACATGCAAATTCCAGCACTGCAGCATCAACTTGCAGAAATTCCTCAGATTTCATCCGACCTCCGATTTGCGCGTTCTTGGCGGCGTTGGAACCGTCATGAAGTCTACTATCCATAAAAAATATGAGAAAAATAATTTGATGGCTGGAATGATAGCAGATTTGAAAAGAGTAGGAGGATGTCTGAAAATCTGGGCGCCGTGTGTCCTCGGCATCACTCGGTCGAGTGGCAAATGTCACTCGGCCGAGGGGCATTTGGTACTCGGGCGGACGGCTTTCGTCACTCGGTCGAGTCGGGCTTCTGGGGCAGACTGACAGATTACAGTAAGTTGGACATTTTGGCTTGCCGTCGTCTGGGTGCCACTCGGACGGACGGATTATCCTCACTCGGCCGAGTCGGCGTGCGATGCTCGGCCGAGTGCACGCCGATACATCTCTGTTGCGTGTCCGATCTGACCGGCCGAGCGGGGTCTCAATGCTCGGCCGAGTGACTCCTTCACTCGGCCGAGTGGCATGCTGAAAATGCCCAATCTCCATCTTTTCGCTTCCTCGTCGCTCCTACGACGTTCTTTCTTCTTCCACTCGTCTTCCATTGCAGAATAACCCTCAAAAGGGCCATGGTTGACACTCCGGAGTGGGTGCAAATCCTTTAAGCTCATTTTTGCTCCCGATCGCTCCATATTTCCTGAAATCCGACAAAAACAAGAAATAGTGAAAAGTAACACAATATCATCGAATAATCGTGAAAATCGCAATATGAGCAACCGAAATGGCATGCAAATATGTAGAAAAAAGGTGTAAAATATGGACCGATCACTCACATCTTCTCTCTCCAATCACACTAACTATACCCTTTTTAAACCACTTTTAGCAAACCCTTTACCAAGAAAACAAACTCACGCATTTCTTTCTAGGGCTTCATTCTCCTAGCAGTTGCCGCCATCAAACCCATCTCCTCCACGCGGCCAAGCCTCGGCGACTTGCTCCGGCCATCCCCCTCGTCGCCAGCCACCTCCTCTCTCTCTCTTCTCTCTCCCCCTTTCCCCATTGGCTGCCAAACACCCCTCCTAGCCGAATATTGTCCTCCCCCAGCCATATACCTCACGGCCAGCACCACCTGGGCCACCGCCGGCCACCCCGCCGCTGGCCACCCCGCTCAGTAGCCTCCCTTACTCCGGCCAACCATCATCCCCTCGATAACCACCCTCATCCACCCTCCACAAGGCCAAATAGCCCCAAAACCCTAAAACTACCAAATACCCTATCAAAACCCATGCCCATCACTGTTCACGGTCGGCCTCCTCTCCTAACCGTCGGAGTCTGACCATTAGCACCTCGGCGACCACCTACCCTCTCCCTGTTGCCATGCAACCCTCAAACAGCCCTCCTACAACACAAAAACTGCCATTCATCCCACAAAACGACCGTTTCCCTTTCCCTTGCTCGCTGCTCCGTTGCTGCGCACCCCCTCGACAGTCGTCCAGATCCACACGGCTGTCCCCTAGGCCGTAGACCCTTGCACGGCCTTCCTTTGCCGCTTGTGTTCGTGTTGCTCACTGCCATTTGTGTGTCATGCTACTGTAGTTGCTAGCTGTCTGCCGTACCCTTCGCGCTACCGGAATCCAACCCCTGACGTCGCTGACCGACGTCAGTGTAGCTCTTGCGTCGTGTTAAGGTATACATGAACCGTAGGAACCCACACTCATATGGTAACAAGATAAAAACTGTGATTTCATTGTTTGGATTAACTCACTAATCGAAGATAATAATATGGGACTGTAGCTTGGATGTTTGATTTGGGACACATAGAAAGATTTGGACTCTTTGATCGTGTGACTTGCAGCACGTCGTTATTCAGGCACGTGAAACTTGCAGTGTTTGTTTAGGCCATGTTTTTAGGCCAATTTGTGTAATAGCGTAAAAGAGACTAGGCGATGAAATGATAGTCGTTAGACGCCCTTACTAGATCTAGCTTGACAACGAAGCTAGATCTGACACCTTTACTATGCTATCATTCCATGCCGCATGTTACGTTTACTTTCAAATTAACTGTACGCACTTTAAACTGCTTATTGCCATGCTCATGCATCTTGCCATGTCATTTCATGCATCATCTTGATCTATCATGGTTGTCTAGCACACACTACAATAAATTGTAAGCTGCAGCGAATAGGGTCTTGACCCCTACATCCTATTGATGCTAGGCACTTGCATTGCGGGCACAACCCTATGCCAAACCAAAAACACTTCCTGGTCCGTGATCCAGAAGCGAGCACAGTGTTGTTGGTGAAACCAATGCTTGATACACATGGAGGGCTAGGGTTAAGCGATCACTTGAGCGTAGAAGTGTGCCCGTACAGCCACTTCAGCCAAAAGGTGTAAACCCTGTGCACGTCGTGAATACAAGTTCATCGTGAAATCATGAATATTGTTTAGTAGCTTTTGTTACGACGTGTCATGCATTGCAAGTATCATGTTCATGTTTAAACTGCTGCATTCATTAAAATATCATGCCATGTTATCATTATTTTAGAACTGCTAAGCTGCATTTATCTTATAACTGATGTGCTTTACGTTTCCTTGCACAAAAGTCTCCCTTTCTCTTTTGGAGATTTTTGTTGACATGTGTCCTTTTATTTTTGGGTGTCACATGTCAGGTTTTAAGCCTGATTTAGTTGCTAAGGACGACAGTTTGTTGACGTCTAGTTCGAGGACACCGGAGTCCTACCCTTAGTCACAACTAGAGGTTTCCCTTAGTTGTTGTTTACTTTCCTAATAGCTGATGTTAGGTTGTTCGGTGCGTAGAACCATTACTTGTTTTAGTTTCGGCCATGCTTCGGCCTTCTTTTTAGACTATGTACTTCTTTATGACTATCTCTGTATGTTTGGAATAAAATCTATGGATGTTGAATGTTGGATAATTTTTTTTGCCTATCCTTCTTTATTATTGTTGTTGTTTCGTCGTAATGCAAAGAACCTGCTAATGGATTAAATTACCAGACGCTTATCAGACTGTAGCTTCACAGCTCCAAGTCTGAGCGGAGCTCTTCACATCTCGCCTTCCATACTTGGAAAGCGGGGCGTGACAGGTTTTAGTGGTGACCCATGCAGGTCCTCTTTGCATCTGCGAAATATCGAAACAACGGTAATAATAAACCATCCATTAAAATATTTGGAACATTCAAGTCATAAATCTGAGTCTAATCTGAACGTTTTCTTGTCTTAGATGGCTGGAAGACATGTTACCCGAGCATCTTGTCTCAGTATAATAGGGAAATCCATTAGACCTGGACTATAGGAAGATTTACTTAGACGCTCGTGCTTGCTAGTTAGGCATCCATGATTGTTAGTTAGACATTTTACTAAGAATTGGTATAATCATCTTAGGAATTTCCTTAGTGGTTTCTTACCTAGCTAAAATCGTATTAGAGTTCTAGAGTTTCTTTGGTCGTTCGCCTGGGTTCATCAAATTTCGGGCCCAGCAGAACGTAATCTTGATTCCCTAAGGACCCTTCCCTGAGATCTCTATTACAGTCTAGTTCATTTGAAAGTCTTAGTGCTAAGTTCCCCTGATCTTTAGTCGGCCCGGTAATTAGAACACCTGATTCTATCATTTTCTGGATCATTACACTTTCGAGCTATTGACCATAGAATTCCATCGTAGCTTTTCATGAATCATATCCTAGGCGTATTCATCATGCAACCATATTCTTTGCCCTCGATTCACATGATCACTTGATGACGATTATCGTTAATTTTTCGAATCTTCCCCATTGCAAATCCTAATTTCCTCTA